>JAHLKC010000044.1:0-264410 GCA_025449115.1 Chytridium lagenaria
ACCGACCTCCTATGGGCGGAGCTGAAATGAAGAGGATGTACAACGTCGTTAGTCAACATACTTGTGCAGCATGTTCGACTGATGCATGGCCAAAGTCATTATCAACGGGAGAACAAGTTACGCCTACTGGTTTGATAGGGGGCTCATCCAAGGATGTGTTCTCAGCCCTATCTTGTATACCTTCTTCATTGACTCCATGACAAGAGAATTCGTCATAGTTTTTAAAGCACTGATAGTGATTTACGTGGCACAACATTGCTATACTAGACAAATCCGCAGAAAGTCTAGCCGCAATGTTAGAATTCTTATCCAATATCAACACTAAGTTACATTTTAGATTCGCACTGTAGAAAACATAAGTCCTCTAACCAGAAGAAGCCACAAATAACGAAAAAACATTACTCACACTTTACAGGCAACCAGTTACATTTTGTGAAGTTCTCTGTGTGGCCCCCTCTGCTAAGCCCCGGCATACAGAGGTAGAGAACCACATAATAGGTGACGAGACTAGAGTCTAGGAAGTACTCCTAGATCAAGAGTCAAGCCCTGTTCTGCCTTTAGTGATAGCGGGGATTTAAGTTGCTGTGGTTTTCGTTCTAATTGTTAATAATAAAGGGAAAAAAGGAAGAGAAATGCCTAGAGACTAGATCTAAAGTGACTAGGGGAAAGGGGTCTTCGAGAAGGGATTCCATCCCGCTCCAAGGAGTGTACCAGGCCTCATATATGCCGCAATTCCTATATCAATCTCATCAACCTATGGCCCTGCTCATGCCGCTTTCCCACTCACAGGCAACTAGATAGCCTGTCATAGCCATCAAGAATAGAACAGAGGTAGTTATACTGACCAAACCTTCAAAGAAATCATGCCCTTGAGGCGTATTCCCACACCTCATACCTTCTTAGACAATGTCTTGAACCAGAGCACCCGCTAGTACAACTCAACACACCATAGTGAATAAAAGGGGAAAAATGATAGCACAGCCCACCAGCGGCTGGCCTGAATGTGCAGAGGGCTTCATCCAGGACTAAAGAGGTGTACGTAAATCTATTCAACTTTCTACAAATAATAAAACTATTCATAAAGGGGAATCAAATAACAACAACAGGCATCTTAACAAACGTGCTAGCATGTCATAAGTTGGCACACCACATCAACCGCCCTTTCTTTTATAAAAACCTCTCTCCTATCTATGGGGAAAAACTATGAAAAACCCTGAGAGGGAAAAGAATGGAACAGGAGCAAGGAAATAAGGATAAGGGTACGACGTCTATACAAGCGACGCATTCATGCCTCTTGGTGAGGTTATCTTATAATCTCACAGTCGGACCTCCAACACGCGGATCGGTTCCAAGAATTGTTGTCGGGCCCGAGAGCACTTGAGTACCCGGACGTCGCCCAACCAGAGGTGGTGACAGATTTCAACAATAAAACCGCTTGGAAGTTCCGTCTTGGACTTGGCACTCAAGATACTCACGGTGGTCTTCAAAACAAAAGGCATCATTGACGATTCCAAAGGATGCGGGCTATCTTATAAAGCAGGCTTAAGAACGACGGTTGAGCAAGGACCTAATGGCGGACATTGATAGGGGCAAGCAAAGAGCGCTTCAGGCGAAGTCGGAAACGAAAGCGCCAGAGAGGATTGTCAGGAACCGACGAATGAAGGAGGGGTTGTGGAGAAAACCTGTGGAAGGTACAAACCTTTACGTAGGAGGATTGGAATGGTGAGTTGATGACAATGCATTGGTGGATGCGTTCTCAAGGTTTGGGAAAGTAGTGGAAGGGTTTATCATGACGGAAAAGGGGAGCAAGAAGTCCGACGGATTTGGCTTTGTCACGTACAAAAGCATGTTAAATGTAAGGTGCTGGAGCGAAAGGGGTACAAGTAGAGTGGAAGTCAAGTTGGAATTGAACCAAACAGGCCACATTAATATACTTTTATACTATTTTCGTTTTTGTTAATCTGAAACTGGAAGTCTATTGAAGGGTGGAATTTTCTTTCCTTCTTTAGTATAAACGTTTCTTTGATATGTGGTATTCCTTCATGGATGAAGGAAACGCGTCTCCTTCATCAGATGAAGGGGACTTGGCCGATTTCGCGTTAAATCTTAGTTTAGTGTAACCTAGATTTTGTCTAAGTGTTTCTTTTCGAGTACCTTTTTCAACTTCATACTTTTATGTACCCGTTTCAACACCTACAATAATATAACCCTTAGTTCGATAGTAAACAACGGACGAGTATATTATTTCAGTGTATTCTGAAATGGTTAAGTATTTATATTGAAGGAACATTGTACGATAGAAATCAATAACGCGAATAAAGAGAGAATATGGTTTAATTGTAAAAGTGTATTTATTAAATTGGATGCTATAAACAAGATTATAACACTCCCCGCAATTTGATAAATGCGGATATTTAATTAAGTTCAGACTGACTGATCAATCCGAGGCTCTTACAATGTTTTGCATGATTGTTTGCATCAAGCGGTTTCGTGAGAATGTCCGCTACCATATTTTCGGACCAGCAGTACCATAGTTCGATACGTTTTTCATTGATCTGTTGATTTATATACCGTTGTTTTACATTAATATGTTTTACTCGGTGGTGGTGTAAAGGATTTTTCGCTATGTCGATTGTAGCATCATTATCTTGATAAATGACCGATACACCTGGATGTGTAATTCGGGATTCGTTCATAAGATTTTGATACCACATCATTTCGCGAGTTGCTTCGTTTAGCGAAATAAGTTCTGCCTCACTAGATGATTGAGCTACTACAGATTGCTTTTTAGATTGCCATGAAATGGCAGCACCGCCGAATAAGACAACGTAACCGGTACGTGACTTAAAGTCATCTTCGCATGCATAACTTGCATCTGCATAACAGATCGGGACTTCAGTAAGACTGGTGATTGCGTGTTCACCGTTGTCTAATTTAGAAATAGTATTATATTGACCCTTTTTATAAAAAAGGCCAATGTCGTGTGTACCAATCAAATAGCGAAGGACTCGTATAACTGCTGCGAAAGCATGTTCCGTTGGTTTAGCTTGATATTGTCCGAGTCAACTTATCGCATAAGCTAGATCTGGTCTAGTTTTCTGTGAAAGGTAAGCGATCTTTTGTAGTAAAGATCGGTATTGTGTTGGACCGTCACCGGTAAGCTGTTTTGATTCGGGATCGTGTTTCCAGCTTACCGCCATTGGTGTGGGTTTTGAGGTAACTCCTGTTTTCCATAATCCACACGATTCTAATAAATGTTTCGTGTAAATGATTGACACATAAAGGTTCCGTTGTCTTTATGGATAACTTGGATTTTGGTAATCCAATCAACCGGACCGGATGAACCTACTTTAAACTTTTCGTCTGCTTGACGAATAAGATCTTTGATAGCTGGTTCATTTTCGGCTAATATGATGATATCATCAACGTATTGAATTGTATGAATGATACTGTTGAATATTTTATCATATTTAAGGAAGTGGCACACATCGCTAGATTCATGGAGAATCCTAGATCAGTGTACCATTGTTTAAGAGTGTTGTACCACTCTCTTCCTGATTGATGTAATCCATAAAGGGCTTTCAGAAGTTTGCAAACAAAAGGTATTCCATCTTCAGTAAAGCCGTTCGAACCGTTTGGCATAATTAAGTAATTAATTTCATTAATGGTTCCATTTAGGTATGCACCCGTTATGTCTATTTGATAGACTAATAGGTTGATGATAACACTCCACGCTATGAAGAATCGAATTGTATTTGTGTGAGCGACAGGTGAGTAAGTTTCAGTATACTCGACGTCTGGAATTTGACTGAAACCTCGAGCAACCCAGCGGGCTTTGAATCTTATCAGATATCCCTCTTGGTCAAATTTGTGGTCAAAGACCCATCGTCCATCAATAAGATGGGCGTTCTCCGGTAAGACTACTTCTTCCCATGTTCCTCTGTTTTTCAGTTCGTTGTATTCTCTAAGCATAGCTGCATACCAGTACTTGGCCTCATCAGGCCGTTTCCATCGCCTCTTCCACAGTTTGTGGTAAAGGTTTGATGGTGGACATTGGTATACGCTCAGGAGGAACTGGACTAATTTGCTGGAGTTGGGAACATGATCGTTGTTTAGAGTTTTCTTTGCGAGATCGATTCGCTTCCTCTTCAAACACTTGCTGAAGTTTCGAGACCATTCAGGAGCCGGAGCTCTAGATTCTGGTGCGTCTGAAGACACCTGAATCTTCATCATCTGATGATTCAGATGATTCAGGAGTCGATTCTGGAAGAATCGTGTTAGGGGCTGGATGGTGGTTCGAGCCCTGCATCCATGTCAGTTGATTCATCATTACTGTTTTCCGATGATGACGACGATGATGAACCTGAAGACGAGGATGATATTATCGGTAGGAGGATGTACCGGCAATTGAAGAACGACAGGAGAACTAAGACGCTAACAGTAATAGGTTCGTCTTCTTCAGGTTCCTCTATTTCATCAATATCCATTTCATTGTTGATGCAGACGGAGTATTAACGATTTTGTCGGGTTGTCTTTCTTGTTCTGGTACAGTCAACACATTGACGGGATACGTAAACAGAGCTTGTTCAAGTATCTGTCGGCTTGGATTAAAACCGAGAAAAACGTTTCGTGGAAGTAACGTGGTAATAACTTTGAACCTTGCGGGTTCTATAGTTGTAGACTTTAACAATCTTTAAGGACTGTCCTTCATAGCCAAGAAATATTCCTAATTCGGTTTTCGCGTTAGTTCCAATAGAACGTCGTTGTTCCTTAAATAGGAATAAGCTAACGAGGATCCCGAAGGTATGGATTTTATTTATTTCCGGTTTGCGGTTGATAAACCGTTGGTATGGTATGTCTTTAATGGTGTTATGCCATAGGAAGTTCTTCAGCAATGCACCATACTCTAGTGCATGTGAGTATAGCATATCTGGTAATTTTGCTTGGGATAGCATTGAAGCTGTTTATTGCTTTGATTGATCGAATGGTTGTTCGGCTAATCCATTAAACTCTTTAGAATATGGCGGAGATGGGACAACAGATATCGGTGGAATCTTATGAGTATAAGTTTCCTGCAGATTCTTAGTCAGGATCTCACCTGAGTCGGTTCGTAATTCTGCAACATACAGACCTGACTCATTTTCCAGTTTAGAGATAATGGACATAGTGGATAGGGATGCCTCCGATTTATCATGTAAAAACTGTATGTGAATAAACCGTGTATATTCGTCAATTACAAGAATCCAATACTTTTCGTGCTTCATACTCTGTACAGGTAGAGGCACTGTATCGGCGTGAATTCTATAGAGTTTACGTGATGCCGCATGCGTCGTAGAATGAATAGGTTTTTGGACGGCTTTGTTTTTGTGCACATATCAAACAATTCTCGAGAATAGAAGAATAATAAAGTCAAGTGTTTGTGCGTTAACTTTTACTTTATTTTGATGAGCATCTACATGTGTCAAAGTTCGAACTATAGTTCGAGGATGAGCGTGTCCAAACCGTCTATGCAGGTTGACGATTTCCTTTATGGACGATTCGCCTGTACTTCTATTCAAAAGTCCAGCTGTAGATGTACGAATAGTCAGAGCGAAACTAATCGGTTTGAAGGTACTTACCGATAAATCGAGAGAATCCTCTTCAGAGAGAATTGTACCGGCTGCATTACCCGGAGGTATATCGGTACTCTGAACTTCCATGTCTAAGGTCTTGCAAAACCTAACCCATTCATCATACGAATCTTCAACAGGGTCCGTACAATGTTGGTCGATGGGGACAGACGATGCTGCGTCTGAGGAAAAAGCTGCTCCGTGTTCTTCTTCCTTCGTATCCATCGGCTCTGGTGAAACCGACGAGTATGATGTGATGAGGTGATAAAGGTCACCAATTCGGCGGCCGATCGTAATACTTCTGCCTTCTCTCTGAAGATGTAAGAATACTTCGTCGGCTGAGAAGACGATAAGGTCCCTGGAACCTTCAATCATCCCAAGAACCGAACACAAAGGTTCAGCGAGTTCTGGGACATAAAGAACATTCTTGATGACTCGCTGGTGGTCACCAAAAGTATAAGTAATATCTCCATACCCTTTTACAGGTATAGTTCGATCATCGGCAAGGTAAACCTTACCTTCACTCCCTTCGGAAAGGTAATGAATAGAATCAAACAGGGATTTGTCAGGCGTCATCCATGCGGAAGCACCAGAGTCGACAAGAGCCCCAAGTTTGACAGTCACAGCTTTTGCAGCCTTCAAGTCGGAAACAATCAAGTTGTTGACCTCGCTGGATAAGATATTGGGACACACATCTTTTCGAGCAACGCGGTTTGCTTTGAAGTGCTTCTTAACGATAGCTGAGATCTCGTCTTGGCTGAGAGGCACTTCAACGTGATTCGCGGTCTTGGCCGAGCTCTTCTTGACTGCTGCTGCTGGTGTGTCGACATCCATCTGATTCGAGGTTGTCATTGACTTAACGTTTTTAGCCTCAGCGATGATGGTCTTGAGCAATGGACAGTCTTCCGGCTTATGCTCCTTTTTACAGATACCGCAGGTAGACTTCGACGTTGGCGTATTATGCGTTTTCCTCTTCGTGACTTTTCCTTTGGAATTCTGTTTTAGAACCCTTCTGGGCACGACAATCACTATCGTCGTGAAAACAGTCACCATGGATAGAGCAATGCTTAACCTCTCGAATGGACGACTTTGGGCTCTTCTTTCCTTTACTATCAGCTCTAGCTTTCTTGGCTCGGGCGTTAATGACGTGATTCTGAGACAACGATACATTAGCTTGAAGTTGTTTCAAGGCCGTTTGTATCTTTTGTACGAAAAGCATTAACGCCTTGACTGTAATAGTTGACTGGAGGAACTGCGCCGACATCGAGAGTGGGGAGGAAAGAAGAAGAGCCGCCATCATTCACTTTGACTGAGAGACCAGTAAAACTCGGGCACCGCGGGAGTGTTGTGTGTAAACTTCGCGACTAAGAGATCGAGCATCTGCCGTTTATCGGAGTCCTTCGTATAGATACGCTCATGCGCCTCAATCAAGTCTACGACTGTTTCAAGGTAGATGAGAATATCCGGTAGAGTCGCGGTTTCTTGGAGCTGCAGCTTGGACCATCGAACGTTCCATTGCTGTCCTGCCTGGCCATCCAAATTACCAACAGTATAGAGGTTCCTGAGGGCCGCGACTTGCTCAGACGCGTTGACAAGAGTCTCCACACGCTTTCGATCGCTTGATTGAAAACATTCATCAAGAAAAGCTTTAGCAATCTCATTTGACTGTATCGCTTTTTCTCGACGAGTGAGATCACGATCATAGGAAGTGCGTTCTTGTTGGTAAGCCGGTGGAGCGTGCCGACCAGTTGGTCATGAGGAGACGGTATTCCTCAAACTCAGCAGGATCGATAGGGACGACAGGGGGATCCCCAGGAGCCGCGAGCACAGGTAGAGTGGGAGCAGGAGGAATGACAGTCTCTGCATCATAGAAGTGGGCGACACCTTTAGATTGCGCATAAATACGAACCTTCCTCATATGTTCGTCAAATTCAACGACAGTGGTGCCTTTGAACTTGGACTGGCCTCAGGAGAGAGGAGCCAGTGGAGGATGTGGAGGTGGTACCATTCGTAGACATTGTTGTATCAAAAGTGGGTTATTATTGTGTTAAATGTAAGGTGCTGGAGCGAAAGGGGTACAAGTAGAGTGGAAGTCAAGTTGGAATTGAACCAAACAGGCCACGTTAATATACATTTATACTATTTTCGTTTTTGTTAATCTGAAACTGGAAGTCTATTGAAGGGTGGAATTTTCTTTCCTTCTTTAGTATAAACGTTTCTTTGATATGTGGTATTCCTTCATGGATGAAGGAAACGCGTCTCCTTCATCAGATGAAGGGGACTTGGCCGATTTCGCGTTAAATCTTAGTTTAGTGTAACCTAGATTTTGTCTAAGTGTTTCTTTTCGAGTACCTTTTCAACTTCATACTTTTATGTACCCGTTTCAACACCTACAATAATATAACCCTTAGTTCGATAGTAAACAACGACGAGTATATTATTTCAGTGTATTCTGAAATGGTTAAGTATTTATATTGAAGGAACATTGTACGATAGAAATCAATAACGCGAATAAAGAGAGAATATGGTTTAATTGTAAAAGTGTATTTATTAAATTGGATGCTATAAACAAGATTATAACAAAGCAAGGTGGACGCGGCCAAAGCCATTGCAGGACCTCACGATCCGCGTTTGGCGGGACTAAAAGGTCTTGTTGTGAATGTAGCAAAGAACTGTAGCAAGAAAGGCAACGATAAAACCGGGGTTTTAAAGTCAAACTCTGGAGGGAACGCGAGAAAAGCGGCGGAGAAAGATACTGATGATAAGGAATTCGAGGATTTTTCCATTGGGTTCGCGCAGTGGGTGCGCCGTCTGCCTGAAGATGAGAGTACTGCTGTTGACAATGAAGATTTAGACAAAGAGATTATTACTTTCCACCGTTATCAATCTTGTTTTTCCGGTGCTTTTGCAATGATGTCCAGTCCTACGAAAACGCTCCAGACTATTCAGACGTGGATACCTCCACGTTTTGGGGTTACGTACATTCTGGTTGCTGGTCCCATATGACACTGTACAAAAACCACCTGTATGCGATTGTCAAGTCAAAGGAATCCTTCCAAACGAAGTTTATCGCTGACGCACTCATACTTGATTCTCAAATCACGCGTCTTCCTCAGGTAACCCAACAAATCTCGAGCACATTCCCAGTGCTCTTCACTAGGCCCCGCTTGATAGCGTGCCATCATTCCAACTGAGAACGCAATGTCTGGTTGCGAGTTCACCATCGCGTACATGAGTGATCCAATCACCGTTTGGTATGCCAAGCCGTCAACGGTTTCCAAAGGTGACGTGTCATCATCAATCCTGCCGAGACACGTACCGGGTTGTATAGGGAGTTTCTTCACGTGGTTTTTGGGGGACTGTTGGACATAAAAACTCGGGCGATCTGGCTCCATGGTTGAATTATATCATATCTCATTATTAGCTGAATACCACACCGCACATAGTGAAAGATACACCTAGACTGGGGAAGCCCAAACACAGGCTAGGGACGCGACTATGTGTGCTGAGTTGACGACGGGCTTGCATTTGTTATGTTGTGTTTGTGTTTATATAACATAACCCATGATTGTATTTTATCAACTAGAAATTAAGCAAAAACTTCAATAGATTTACGACACCCATAAAGACCTCGTTCTTAGGCCAGCTTTGCTCTGTGCTCTCCCTACCCTATTATTACATGCTGTGTTTGAGTATTCTGTGAGGCTTTCAAGTATCGGACATCGCCAAGGGGTGCTGGAACCCTAGGTCAAGGTAACTGAGTCTAAGTAAAGGTAAACCAGAGTTATTACGCCTTTATGGCAAAACCCCATACAAGGACCTGCTCAGATAAACCACTTTATTATTACTTTCTTTCCAATGATCTGGGCTGTCTACTTGTCCTTGACAGGGCATGCGACCAGAGAGGAGCCGCAGACAGACAATGGAGGAAGTAGGAACGAGTTCAAAGGTCATACAGATGATTGTGAAGGTCCAGGATACTCCATGGAGTAGGATAGACTCCCTCCTTGTAGCCCTTTCTACTTAGGTAAGTGTGATCCCCGCCTAGGTTCTTTCTTCTCTTTGTTATTCGTTACTTCCCCTCCTTTTCTGGATAAAACCTCGCGAGAAACAGCAGAGCTGTACAGCGCAACAAATCCTTGCCTCAGCAAAAGACAAGCTGCAACCGCGATTCCAACTTATAGCACATACAAGATGGATGGTGGTATGGCGCAGTGAACTCTCTCTCTACTATGGTCAAGGCTTGGATAGTAGAGGGCTAAGGGGAGAAATTCACAATGTGTTTGTGAAAGATAAATACCAGTCCCCTTTCAAATCAAATCACAATCCTATGGCACAAATCCCAATTGTCTGCGTCCAGTATATTCTAGGTGGCACTGACAGCGTCAACTGCGCAACCCCTCTTGTATTCCCTGTGGCATTGGCATTAGTGTTAAAATACTGGACGCCACCTCCAACTGGCTGGGGCAGAGATCACGTTACCACGGAAGATCTTCTTCCAGCTTTATTGCATGAATCCACTTGTTCCACAAGCAGAAGGAGAACACTTCATACCAAAGAGAGAGTGGGGTATGTGTGGGGATGTTGTTAATGCATATCATCAATATGCAATACATTGTTCCGCCTCAGAAACAACAACAACAGACAAAGACAAAAACAATCCAACTAGCCTGAAGCCCACACTAAAGACGTATCATTGTCCTCCTTACCAACGCGTTTTGACGATCAGAAACCAAAACATGGTAACTTACAGCGCAGATCACTGGAATCTCCCCAAGAAACGTCCGAATTGTTCCCGTCTCTGTCAGAACTCTTTCCCGGTTCTGTCAGAACTTCAGCCACCATCTCAATTACCATCAAAACATGGTTTATCCGGTTCACATTATAGAGGGTTCTCTCCAACGGCTGCCTGAGTAATGATATCTTTTTATAACAAAATGAGCTGTGACTCCCTCCTAATGCCAGTAAGTCAAAGATGAACAACATTTTTCCTTGCTTCACTTTGAACGGCTAGATCCCCTCCACCTTATGAACAGCGTTAAAGGCCCTGAGAAAGTTCTTCAATATCCAGCAGTGGTTCATGAGCGCTCCTGCGTTATCTTCCCCATTGTTTGTCTCCCGTGATTACTATATTCCTGAATATCAAATTTCAAGACTACTGGGTCATCAAGGTGATCAGGTACTATATATTATAGACTACACATGCTAAGTAATGTGCTGGGGAGCAACAGCAGCATCCAGTATATTATTGGCAGCATTGAAGCTGCGTGACTCGCGGTTGCGCGAAGCAGTGGGAAAACATTGCGGATACCAGGTCATGGTATGCTACCCGAGGCAACATTTTGTGACAGAACGAGCCTAGCTTGGGCGAAAGTTCGTCAAAGGGGAAATATTGTAAAGATATTTGAAAAGAGAAAATTGGAGTTTTGAGGGATTTTATTGAAGAAGAAGGGAAGTTGTTAAGAAGAGAAATGTTGTTGAAGAAGTAGAAAATGTTTAGAAGTGAGTTGGAGTCAAAGAAAGGGTTAGCCTTTTATAGGCGAAAAACGCGTAAAATAAAGTTGAAATTGAAAGAAGGTTTAAGAAGGTTTTAGAACAAATATAGAAGAAATTCGAAAAATAGAAACATTCCGAATGAAAAGGAAAGTTCGAGTTTTAACTAAGAAAGGTAACGAAAATAAAAGAACTTCAAATAAAGTTGGCAAAGTTGGGGCTAAGCGTGGCATCTTGCGGAAAAATGAACGAAGTGGAAAATTTCAATAAAGAAGGTAATACAAGAATAATTGAAGTAATACAAGAGATATCGGGAAATTCCGTCACACCCCCCTACAAGAGCCTAAGCGAAGTGAAGGCGATGATGCAAGGAATTTCCAAAGAAGAAAGAAAAAGAAGTTAAAGAAATACATGTGTAGAAGAAGAAATAAAAGTGTTAAAGATCTTCAAAGTTTGCAGGGATAACAACGTCTTTTTCCAAGAATTCTCGATCAGCTTTGACGCGTGCACGAAGTTCAGCATCAAAGGGAAGCCAAGTATTGTAGATCGGTGAGTGATTGAGCCATTTGACGAGGGCTTGACGCTGACCTTTGAGTGTGCGAAGGGCAAGTAGTTTTTCGACGCGTCGTTCAGACTGTGGCAAGGAGGACAGAGGATGAGGGCCGTCGAAATCCCAGTAGTATGGTCGGAGCTTTTCTGGGTGGAAGACTGGGTGAACGCGCCATGATTCAGGGATGGCAAGGCGGTAGGAAGTTCCAAGTTTTTCTTCTATGACGTAGGGACCAGTGTATACAGGGCCGAGTTTGGCAGAAGGGCGTCCTTGGGCGTTTGGTGGTAAGACGTCTTTTGCTGAGAGGAGGACTAGATCACCGACTTTGAAGGGGTCTTCAAGGCGTTTCTTGTTGGCTGTAGTGGCTTGGCGATCTTGGGCTTGCTGGATGGCGAGTTTGGCGGTCTTGTACAAGGCTTGAAGGTCACGAATGCTCAGTTGATCTTGAACATTGAGTGAAAGGTCCAGGAGTGAGGTAGGATTGCGACCAGTGTCCAGCATGAAAGGTGTGTAGCCTGTTGATGAGTTGACGGTGTCGTGGATGGCGTGCTCGACGATGTGAAGGTACTTGTCCCAGTCGTTTTGGTAGAAGTGAACGTATTCCCGAAGGGCGGCAATGATCCACTGATTCTTGTTCTCTGTCTGGCCGTCGGTCTGAGGGTGGTAGGATGAAGAGATGATTTGCTTGACGCGTAGAGACTTCATGAGGGCTTTCCAGAAGAAGCTGATAAAGCGTGAGTCGCGGTCGCTGATGATTGTCTTGGGAAGGCCGTGGTATCTCCAGATGATTTCTCAAAGATGTCGGCGATGTCTCCGGCGGTGGCGGTGTTGAGTGTTGGCTGAATGTGAACTCTTTTGTTTGCTGAATCCACAATGACCATGATGGTGTCAAAACCAGTGTTGAGCGTTGTCGGTAGGGGACCCATGAAATCCATTGAGATGGTTTCCCAGCGGTTCTCAGGGACTTGGTGAGGCTCGAGAAGACCGTATGGAAGGCGACGAGCAATCTTGTTGCGTTGACAAGAGTCACAGCGGCGTACATGCTTGGCGACGTCTTTGTGGATATTTGGCCAGTGGTAATGTCGAGTAAGTTTTTTCTGCTGTGCGTTCCCAGTTGCCGTGAATACTTGGTCCGTCGTCATGGGCGAGATTGAGGAGTCTTTGGCGAATGGCGGCAGGGACAAAGAGGCGGTACTGGTTGGCGGCTTTGTAGTACAGTAGTCCTCCACTGAGAAGGTAACGGTTGATCTGAGTGCGACGTTCCTTGGGTACCGGCGGAGGATTGAAGTTTTCTTTTGGGGTGATGGTGTCGTCCAAGTACTGTTCAAGTTCCTTGAATTCGGGATCTTCTGGTAAGGCTTCTTTGATGGCGTCCAGGATGTCGTTGGTGATGGTGGTGATGGCGTTGAGGCTGATGTGAGGGTCTGTTGCTGCATCTTTGGAGTGAGGGCGTCGCGAAAGAGCGTCGGCGATAGTGTTCCAGTTGCCTGGAGTCCACTCAATGACGAAATCTTGGGCGAGGAGATCTGCGAGCCAGCGGTGGTGCACAGGGCGGAGCTTGGGCTGGTCCAGGATGTACTGAAGAGACCTGTGGTCCGTGAAGACTTTGACTTGTCTGCCGATTAGGTAATGCCGATGCGTGCGGAAGGCTTCCACGAGGGCAAGGATTTCACCGTGTGAGATTTTGCACCTCTTGGTGCATCTCACTAAGTTCACGTTACTTATGTAAAGTGAATACCTAGACGCGTTTACGCGTTTACCCCTCGTAAGTTCTCTTCTTTTCCCTTTTAGTGGTTTTCTACTTTTTCCCACGCGTTGTTTATAAGGGTTTTTGTCGAAGAGGGAAGGCACTCGTGCCTTGGTGCGTTTTGTTCTTGTTGTTTGTTATTTATTTTTGTCTCCAGTATAAAATGGAGACATTTTGTGTTTTGAATAAATTTGATAATTCTTTCCTCTTGATTTTGGCCCAGTTCCTAGCCTTTCTCCAGTTGGAGCCAACTCCCTGTCCTTGGGGTTGGCTCGGATTATCCCCATCTCTTATCATTGACGATCTGCCCTAGCCTCTGTAGTGACCGCCGGACTGAGCCTCTCGCAGCCCCACTTACGGGTCGGAGACCCAGGACGCGACGCCTTGGGAGCCGGATCTACCCCACTATTGCAGTCTGGGTCCCGGGAACGCCCTCCCCCTTGGTAAGTCAACTCCGAGCCCCGATTATCACGTCGCTGGCCACAGTGTGGGCGGGCCAGTCGTCACTCCCTTTCCCAACTCCCTATGATTCCGACTTTTGCTGAGGTAGCGAGGGCGAGAGGCCTCCCGTCGGATGAGGCTTAGTAGGATCGGTGCACACGCCAACGGTGAAAAGGTCGCGTACGCAGGGCCGGACTATTGTGATCGTCACCGACGTCTCTCGCCTGGAGCGTCGTGGATGCAGGACATTAGGTAAGTGTTGTGATTGTTTATTGACGTTAGTCTATTCAAAATACAGGTTATTCCCCTCTTTATTACGATGGTGCGAAGGAAAAACGATACGCTCCGGTTGGTCCGTTCTAACTGCCGTCTGGTGCCAAGAGTACCTCTTGAGCCAGGTAGCGAGCAGAGGACTTCAATGAACACTGATTAAAGAATGTAAGTTAGTATTTGAACTCCTTAAGACCTCCCTCGGGTCTACTATCATTCGAAGATGGTAGGTGAACCCTTAGACAAGAGGGAGAGAAAGTCACAGTGGGGGCCCAACCAAAGCGGGAACCACCGGAGGTCAGTGAGTCGTTTTTCCCCGTTTACCTCGGGTCTTTTATTTTCACCTCCCTTCCCCTTTGTTTCCTACAACCTAGGTCTTCTCTTTCAGACCTCACATCATCACGAGTGCAACGGCGTTCTCTGTCACGCCGTCACTCACATTGATCAGGCTCCGACCCTTTCAATCAGGGTCGTTGAGTCAATAAAGACCTTTCCCAGCTTCTCTTCAGCTGGTGCTGGTCCTCCTTGAACCTACCTAGCGCTGCTGCGCTCCCCATGTGGCCCTTGCCTACGCTTGCTGCTGGACTACTTACCCCTTCCCTTGTTGACGGCTTTCCGTCCTCAACTCTGGGGCCGTCCATGGCATGCCTGGATCCCTTCCCATCCATCCTGGGTCCGTTTCCCTTCGAATCGAACTATAAACCTACCTGTTGTGATGCTCCTCCAAGGTTTTCCTGATGCTATCGTCGGCATCCTCGGTGCCGACTTTTTACATCCCAGCTTCCCTGGCCTCCTGTCCATGACGGTCTCCTCCGAGTCCGTCTTTCCACCCCTAAAAATCCTCCTGATCGGCGTCAAGGTAGTACAGTATCACCATGTACCACGTTACCTCGACGCCGACGTCACTCGCTCTCCTGTCTGTGAAGTTAGAAAATGGACGACTCTTACCGTATACTTTTCTTCAACCCCTTTCTTCACTCTGAAACGGTGATATCTATGAAGGTAGTTGAAAATGAAATTAGTCTCGTCGCACCATATTTTGCCTGAGAAAAATTTATAAGCCTTCAATCAACACTAGTACAGGGTCTAATTGATGCCTACCGCAACAAACGAATCATGGTTTGAAACTTCATTTATTTATGGTGTTTCGATTACAACTCCATGCTACTTCACAACACCTCACCAGTCAACATAGAGGAGTTCAAGTCTCCTCTGTTGAAGTTCCAAAGCCGCCACGTTTCCAATCTCCTCGAGGGGTTTGGAAACGAGACCTTTCCCAGAAGATAAAATAACAAAGGTACGGACATCTCTACACCCTTCCCTCTGCCCTATCCAACCGCATCAGCTCATCTTTTGCTAACGACTTACCTCGCCGCACCACTCTCATTCGATCATCAGTTCAATCAAGTGAGTGTTCCTTTTGGTTCTTCCTGCTCTCCAGTGGTCTTCTCCTTCAGACCCTTCATCACGCGCTGGGTTCTCCTTCCACCCTCGCTCCCTAGCCACGTTCTTATCGAGGCTAACCACTCGCCTCCTTCTCTAGTGCATTCAGCACGCTCAGGAAGCCCTACCTCTGACCACGGTTCTGTCCTCCATAAGAAGACCGGCGGTAAACGCGATAAACGTCGCTCCCTTCGCCGTCCTAACGGTCTCCCTACTACTTTTAACCCCAACGTTGTGGGTCAGAAGCAGTTCAACGCCTCCCTCGCCAGCTCTCACTCGGTGTCTGGTCGGCTCTACGCTTTCTTCCAACACTCCAGTTTCCCTTACTGTGACCACAACGTCGGTGAGTTCCTCAAGACTGAGTCCAATCCCACCTACTCTGGGCGTTACCTCACCACCGAGGACTGTCAGCGCCGCAAAATCACCCTCCTCGACATTGGAAAACTCGAGGCCAAAGCTTCTCCTTCCAAACAGCCTACCCCTCCGGCTACCTCGTCTGAAGACACCTACACCGACGCATCTGAGCCATCGGAAGTATCACTGTTGACGATAACGACTCTGACAACGAGGAAGCCAACGCTCTTCAAGTTGACGACCTCAACCACGGTCCCTCCTTCTCTGACGGTTCCGTCTTCCGCAAAGCCTTGGTCCAAACCGAAAACCCAACTCGGTTTCCTCCCAGGTCGCCACAATGAAGTTTGGCTCCAGGCTCTCTCCCTCCTTGATCCAGACTCTCCTAAGCCCAACATCCCTAGGACCATCGAATTCAGAAAAAGAAAGACGTCCGCTTAGCCGTCATCGTCGAACTGAAACAGCGCCATCTTGCGGTCCGTAAGCGCATCTACCAGCAGCTCAAGGAGCTTCTGGCCTCTTGCCCTCCCGGTTCTTTTGTCTCGCCTCTTGAACCTCTTCACCTCATCACCGATCGACGTCTCCTCGCTCTTGTTGAACTCGTTCGATCCCTTGACACGCCATTTGCTCGTGCTAAACGAGAATCAGTTCAACGCCTTGAGGGTCTTCCCTCTAATACTCACCGGGCTCCACCGCCTCCTCCCCCTCCAGTGGTCTCTGCTCCGGCTCCACCTGAGCAGTCTCCTGCCGCCGCTGTCGACGCTGTCGTCGTTGCCACACCTTTGAACTCCGTTCCAGCTCCCTCAGCTTCCACGGTCCTTGTCGCCTCGTCTGTTCCTCCTGTTGCTTCCTCTTCCTCTTCGAAGACTCGTAACAAAAAGTACCCCGTTAAATTGAAGCCTCCTCCCATCAAGGTTGCTTCTGAGTCCTCTTCCTCTAGCACCCCTATGGATGTTGACCTTCCCGTCGAAAAGAAATAAACATCCGTTAACCAGTTATCTTTGTTTTTTATTAATTTTTAATAAATACAAATAATGCCTACAACCGTAGACGTTTTCTATGCCAGGATGATGATCCTCTTCTACGATGAAGAGGTTTACAAACCTTACTGGTTTCAGATAACTCGTGAAACTAATCCAGGTGGGATTTCCTTACGTCCTTACGTCCACCTCTCCATCTCAGTCGTTTCTTACGTCTATAATAACCACATCACCTGTTTTACGCAGAAGTATAGCCCTTCCGACTTCAACGTCGGTACCTCCTTCCTAGACGCACCGCCGCCGTTGCCTTCATGTCTCACCTTGAGTCCATCCCTGATGTACTTCTCACTGGCAATGATTTAATAAAGGCTTACTCACCCGACGGCGACTCTTTCTCTTTCCCTGAGCCACCGATCCCTACCTTTGAAGGCTCTTTCGTCTCCTTTGATAACGTACTGGACCCTACTCCTCAGTATGAATTAGTGGATGATGCATTCCAGTTGATCACCGACATGTTTCACCAACCTGAAACTCCGCAGATCCTAGAGCGAGAATCACCAATAGTCTCTGACGATCCCGATTCCTTATCCTCTTTGGCTCGTCCTAGAACACCCCCTTACGCCTCGCGCCACCCTACTCCTCTCCAAATCCCTCCTCGGGACGTTGACGAGCCATTGGTCGATCCTTTTGAGACGCAACCCCTGGAAGAAGTAAGCCGCGATGATGATGTTAGCGATAACGATGAAACCTCTAGCCTAACCAGTGAGTTTAATAACGATCTCTCTTTGGATTCTGCTCACCTTGTTTCGGATATGTCCTTGGACACCCCCGCCGCATCAACACCCCTAGCGAACCCAGCACCAATGACATCTTTGTTGATGCCGTTGACGACGGTGCCCCACGCTCCATCCCTGTACCTCTTGCCGATGCTCCTATTTCTGATACTTCAACACCAATTTTTGTAGTTCAACTCACTCATCCCACCATGTCTGGACCTTACAATGCCGCATCTCCCGCCGGTTCCAACATCTCCATGTCGACTCCCAAGATCCTTGACGGCATGAATGCCAAGAGAGCTCAGGATCGCGTTTCAACCTTGCGCTTCCGAGGGAAAGATGCCGATGAAGCCACAGACTTCCTGGACGAACTGGAGGATATACTGACCCAGCACGTCACTGATCCCCTCAAACCACATGAGCTCCGTCCCTTCGCTTCCATGGACGCCGCCCTTAAATCAACTTGGAACCCTTCCACCATTCTGCAGGATAAGGCCGCCATCCTTCGACGACAGTCTCGCAACTGTACATGGAAAGAGTTTAGAGCTCTCATTCTCGGTCATTTCGCTTCAACTCACAGCGACAAAATCCTTCGCTCTCGCGTCCGTGCTTTTCAATGGGATCCTTCTGTCACCATCCCCAGTCAAGCTCTGCTGAGCTCGCCAACCTTAACGCCCGCGTTCCCCTCGCCTCTCGCATCACTGCGACGCCATAAAGGACCTCTTCATCACCGGCTGCAAGGACGACAGCTGGATTACGGCTGCCTACGCTGAACTTACAACAAACACAGCTGGGACCACGCCACCGTTACCGCCCTGGACATCGCCAATCATATGCATGCTCTCCACCCTCGCAACTCTGTCGCCTTTGGTTCCAATGGATCTTTGGCTGCCCTGGAAGCTCGACATGAAGCCCAGGAAACCATGCTCAAGGAGATTTCCCGCAGCCTCAAAAACCTTCAACGTCAAAACGGTACTGGAAAGCCTGCCCCTCGCACCAATCTCCTCTCCTTCTTGACCGAGGAACTTAAAATCGCCCCTCCCTCTGAAGGTATGAGTGAGTCATTAATGCATAATATGATCACTCTTACCGCCGACAGCGCTATCGCCGCTTCCCATGAGACTGGTGATGAACCCCCCTCTGAGGCCGACATTCTGAATTTTGCCGCTGAGATGGACAATATTCGACTTGGCCGTCAACCTGCTCCCTACAAACCAGGCTACCCTCGCCCTGGTGGACCTTCCCATACCTCGGCTATTCCCAAGCCTCCTTACCAGCCTCGTAGCCCTCCTCAATGGTGCCCTTTCCATCAGGAGAACCACTGGACTGCTTGTCCCTACAACCAACTAACCACGGCGGATCTGGACGCGCTTCTCGATCGAAAAGGTGAGTCTTCTGCTCTTAACCTACGCGAATCCTTACCTGCTTTTCTTAGTCAAACAAGCGACGACTCAGCTGTGATCCCGCCTCACTTGGTTTTTGCCATATCTCAACACTTTTTTCCTGACCAACAACATGTACCCTATTGTTTTGTTAGCAGTAAAAATAAAACCTTTCGTTATTCTGATGGCATACCTTCCATTCCACTTTCATCTTTATATGAAAATAGTGTCGATCCATCTATTGAACTTAATAAAACCGTCTTCATCCCTTCAAACGATGATGAATTAAATTCATTTCTTATCCACATGCACGCTTCTGGTAGCTCTGGCATTGTTTTGACGACACCAACGGCAAATCTCTTCTTGTACTCTATTGAAACAAACTTCATGTAAACAACCACTCATTGTTCGCATTCAATTCCCTTACGTTCATAAAATACAATCCGATCCCTCCACATTCTGCACCGCGTGGTTTGTTTCTGCTCAAACTGAGGAGATTACATAACTGATGAAGACTTTTTACCTAGTCACGAATTACTTCCCGTCACCGTGAATACAAAATTCTACATAATACCGATGTCGTCCGATTTAAATCGACATCACGTATCTCCCTTCCTTAAATGCTTACCAGCACTTCAAATCGCCCACGCATTCTTCGAAAGAATGCTCCTCCCGTCGTACTCAATAAAACATTAACTGACGATGCCATATCATTGGCCTCTCTCGCCATTTCCCTACCTACCCACCCCATCTCCCTAATGCGGAAAAGTCGCAACTGTTGCGACGTTATCTTCAAGAAACGGCCATGGTACGAAAATTCGAAAACGATATATTCGTACACGAGGTCTCTCAGGAAACCGAGAGAAGTTTATCAAATTCTTCCTCTCGAAGAGAGGCTGGAACGAATACTCACGTCAGTAACGAGAGTGTCATCCCAGACGTTGCTAAAATATCCGACGTGTCGCTTGTGGCTTTACCTTTGGAGACTGCTAAGGTTGAGACGAAAGAAATGGAATGCCAGACTGACTTCGATATTATTATATCGGACGTTCCCAAACACCTTATTGAAAAGGATGATGCATGCATTGCCCAGATTTGCTCTCGAATCCAAGGTGTCTACGTCGGTGATGTCTTGCTAGATACGGGATCCAATTGTAACATCGTCACTAAACAGTTCCTTCGACGACTGGCTGAGGCTGGAAGAAGAGTCAAAATTATCCCTTTTCCCAAACCTCGCTACTCTCGAGGTATTGGAGGAAGACAACCCATCCTTGGGAGGTGTCTCCTAGATGTATCACCAGGTCTCGTGAGTCCGCGAATAAAGAAGCTTCAGGAATTTAATATTGTTGAACGCTGCCCACGTCCGATTATACTCGGCACCCCTGTTATCAACGCTTTTCATATGGATATTCTCGCAAGCCAGAATATGGTTCGGTTCTATTACAATAGACCTGGACTCCCCCATCTCGTGAAAATCCCCCTCCTTCACCAGCGAGTTATCAGGGCAGTTCCGACAGTGACTGGTCATCCGTCCTTTCCGAGCCTTACGTCAACTCTTGTCCAGTTCTTCACTACACCACCCCGCTTAAGCTGGTGTCCCGTGCTCATACCTATCTGAGTGCCTCTCCCTACGTACGTGTCATTGTTGCCAGGGATGTGGACCTGGACATGGACACCACTACTAAGGTCGAGTGTATTATTGATCGACTCCCCGATATACCTGATTCTACTTACACGGTACTTCCACGTACCGACTTACCAGACCTTTTTCCCCAACGAACTATCTTCGACCATGCCGACTTATTCCCAGACGGTATGATTTCTAATCCCATCAAAAAGAAATGGAATAAGTCCAGGAAAACCAAGTATGAGGAGAATATGTCCGTCCACATGACTCCCTTCCCTTTGCTGGTAACTTACCTTGGCCCTTTCCCCACCAAACTAACGGCGGGAATGGAGATTGGTTACATGGTCGACGATCATCAACAAGACACTCGATTTGTTTTGCCTCTTAGCGACAAGATCATGGACGACGATGAATCCATGATCTCCTTACTCAGTGAGCTTATGGTCAATAATAAACTTAAATCTCTCAAAGACCTCCTCATACATTATTCAATTCTTGCTGAATCATGTGGAGACTTAGAAAGGAACGACCTTCGTCGTTACAGACGAACTAATAAAGGACATTCCACTCGAATTCCCAAACCTCCTATATCCTCAGCCCTCCGACGTCTTGACTCCTTAGCCAAGGAGCTTGATTTACCTGGTGACCCACTCCTCGACGATCATCACGACGATGAGGACATATCCTTAGTCGTCGATGATTCGTTACCTCAGCTTGACGCGTCTGAACTTGATTTGAACGAATCTGCTAAATTCTTGGAGCCGTCTAAGGCCGAAAAAGAGGCCCTTGCTCATCTCCAACCCAAAGATCCCACCAATGAGGATCGGATGGACTACCTCAAGGAACAAACCCCTGCTTCTTTTAAAGAAATTTGGAATCGTTTCGATTTTGACCACCTGAAATCCTCTCCTGAACGCCTTAAGGCACTCCAAAGCTTCTTAGAAAAAGGACAGAACATGGACGTTTTTCGTGAATCTGTTCAAACAGGCACCAAATCTCCCGGTCAACACACCATCGAGCTTAAACCTTATGCTCGTGCTCCAAACCTTGCTCCTTATCCTGTAGGATTGGAGCGTGCTAAAATTATTCGCGACCACATCGCTGAAATGCTTAAAACCAAGATTATTAGTGAGTCGCGATCCCCTTACGCCTCTCCTGTTTGTCTTGCAAAGAAAAAGGATAACTCTGTCCGATTCTGTACCGACTTCAGGAGATTAAATGAAGTCACAATAAAAGATAAATATCCTCTTCCCCGCATCGACGAGACTTTTGACCGTCTTGCGGGTATGACTTTATTCACCTCGTTGGATCTTTTGTCCGGTTTCTGGCAAATACCCGTTGCTCCGGAAGACCGACACAAAACTGCTTTCGTTACCCCCGATGGTCTTTATGAGTATTTGGTTATGCCTTTCGGCCTTACTAACAGTCCACCTACTTTCCAACGTTGTATGGATATGGCTCTAGCTGGACTAAAATGGATAAATTGTATGGTCTACATTGACGATATAATCATCTTTTCAAAGGACGAGGAAACCCACTTCGCCAACTTACAGCTAGTATTCGACCGGCTACTGGAATATAATCTAAAACTAAAACCCAAAAAATGTCAGTTCCTTTTTGAAGTACTCCCATTTTTAGGCCATGTTATTTCGAAAGATGGCATAAAAGCCGACCCAGAAAAACTCGGTAAGCTAGATAGCTGGCCTACTCCAAAATCCGTTCGCGACGTTCAACGTTTCCTAGGATTCACCAACTATTTTCGACGCTTTGTGCCTAACTTCACTGATGTCGCATATCCTCTATATAGTCTTCTCAAGAAGTCTTCTCCTTTTTCGTGGACGGATTCCTGTGAGTCGTCTTTTCAACACCTTTTGAAAACTTTGAAAGCAGAGGTCCTCCTCACTAATCCTCTTCCCGACGATAAGCTCGTTATTTCTTGCGACGCTTCCAAAATTGGTATAGGCGCTGCTCTCTTTATCGATCGTGACGGCATTTATCACCCCGTTGCTTTTGCCTCTCGAACTCTGAATGACGCAGAACAAAACTACTCCAACACCGATCGCGAAGGCCTCGCCGTCGCGTGGAGTGCTAGTCTTTTTGAACCCTACACTTGGGGAAAATCCTACAAAATTGAAACAGACCATTCTGCACTCGTCCCCTTTTTTCCAAGGGTGATCTCAAAGGCAGATTTGCCCGCTGGATGTATGCCCTGCAGGAGCATAACATTGAGCTTGTCCACACTCCAGGAAAGAGCCACGAAGTTGCCGACGCTCTCTCCCGTGCCTTTAAGCCAACTGAAACCTTCACTGATGGTTCTGATGTTGTCACAATCTGTTCTGATTCTTCACGAGTCTTTATTGGCGCCAATTCTAAGTACCAAAATAAAAAGTTGAAGCAAAAGCACTCTGATCGCTCTAAGCGCTATGACGAAGTCTTTTCCACACATGATGTTTTAATGCGTTTCAATGCGGAAACAGCTGCTTCGTTAATAAACAGCTCCACTAACTACCTGTTCTCACAACACCTGTTGCCCCAACGAGTCCGGCACGTTTGGGTACTTCAAACCAACCCAACCGCGCTCACCTACGTTTTAGCCATTGATGCCGTTTGCCTTCCTGGTGAACTTAATGATTCCTCACCTACCAGTCAGGATTTCAATGACGGTACCTCTCAATATAAGTATGCTTACCCAATTCGGGCTAAGTATGAAATCAAAAAGCCTCTATCTGCAGATACGATCTCTTCTTTCAACGTGACACCCAGAACTCCTGGCATCACTTACCTACAAGTGTATTAAATAAATACCTCTTACAAAAATGATGTTAATCAGTACCCACCCTCCCTCCCATACTCTTTTGACACCCCCCCGGATCTTGACGATATAAGTCTTGTGAATGGGATCATCGACGCCTCTAACTTAGAAATCGATCCTCCCCCTCAAAAGATTGAAGACACTCCATCCGACATCTTTGTCAGAATGAGCGCTCCACGCGTCCAGGATCTCCTTTCAGGACGACGCGAGCATGAGTACCTCCCACTGAAACTTGACGGCCTCACCTCTCTTTGGATATGCCAATGGGAAGAGACTTTCCCTAATGACAAGGGTCGCCGACCAAAACCACCGCCAGGGTGCGTAAGCCACGTTGCCGTTGTTGGCGACGCAATTCCCCCAACTAGTCCAGACTTTCCGAAGCCTGTGATTTACGGTTTGGGAGGGGATCTTGAAACTTATTATGCCTACCGCATACTCCAGGTTTTCGAAATCCCTGATATTCTTATGGAACGGAAATTAAATAAAGATGAGCCTCCTTCTCTGCGTGAGCTCTATGATGTTCATACCACGCGAGGAAACCCCACCGTTCCTTTGCGGATGGTGATTGACTATAACTTGCTAAAGCTTAAAAAGGTTTATCCCCTCCCTGCTAAAGTGTCCCCTTTTGAGGACTTCACCCTTAAAATGGTCACCTGGAACGTCAACAGTTTAAACGCTCTATGCAAGAAATTATACCAGCGTAAACCTGAAACAGAGGACCTTAACCGGGCCGAATTCTTTGCGAGATACCTCGAGAAAATGGGTTACTCTATTGTTTGCCTTCAGGAGACCAAATTAGGCGAAGGAGCCAAAAAGTTATGGCAACAACTACAGCACCTCACCAACTGGAATATCCACGCGGATGAAAAACATGATGGATCTAATGGTGTCATCACTATGGTTCGAAAGGAAGTCCCTGTGATTTCGGTTCACCTCGGGACCTCTCCTTGATCCACTAACGACGACTTTGTTGAGGAAGGTCGTTGCCTCACCATTTGTTTACCAGGTTTGAATATCGTCAATGTTACTGCCCTAATGGCACTCGGCATGAACACCGTCATCATTACAAGATGCGCTTTTTAAACAGGCTTTATGCCCTCGTAAAAGACTTACGTAAAATAATAAAACTATATTACTTGGTGATTTCAATATCTCTCATACCTCACAAGACACCCGATACCTGCGCGTTGCTCGGGCTACTCAGGGTTCAGAGACGACGAACGAGCATTGTTTGATAGTTTCCTCCGTCTAGGTTTCCTTGACGGCTACCGCACTTGCCACCCAAATTCCCCCGGCTACACCTGGCACGACCCCCAGTCTTTCTACCAGGCTGTATGGCGAGTCGACTACGCTCTTGTCGACTATAGATTCCATGTTCTTGGAAAGTAAACCATTATTTTGCAGCAGGTCTTACTGACCACAGTGCTGTGGAACTTGAGCTTAAAAACGACTTTGCACTACAGTTTGAGAGTGATCAGCATGTAACCCTCGCTTCTCTTGACACCTATGCTAATGTCCCTTCTTTGACCCCTCGAAATCACGGGAAATCCCGCTCTTCACGGGTTGCATCCAATGACGCCCCATAGTCCCTGTTGAGTTCCTGGCTCCGGGAAAGGCTTCGCCTGAACTTCGAAACTTCAACTGACCGACCCTGACTTTGGGCCTATTCGTCGCTTCTTGGAAAAAGGAGAACAACCTTCCAATGATCAAGATCGCTCTGCGGTCCTCAAGAGTGCTCAGCACTCCGTCATGCGGGGTGGATTACTTACCGCGTTCTTCACGTTTCTGAATACCTTATGAAGCGATCGCCAGTGCGCCCTTGCTCTTGCGTCCCTCGCGGACTGAGAGAAGTTGCGTTTGACCAAGTACATAATGATATGATGACCGGGGCTCACCTCGGCTCCCAAAAACTCCTGTCCACTACCCTTGAACGATACTGGTGGCCTACTATTCATCGTGATCTTGTCGCCTACGTACAAGGTTGCTCCACTTGCCAGAAATGTAAGGATTCCCTTAAGAAAGTCGGCGCTATTAAGCCGGTCCCCTTTGGTAACCCAGCCTTGGGAACGCGTAGCCATTGATATCGTTGTCCTCTTAAGGAAAGCAAACATGGTAATAAATACATTGTTGTCATCACGGATTACTTTACCCGATGGGCTGACGCTTTCAGTGTTCCTGATATTACCTCGGATACTGTTGCTCGTACTATCGTCGAGCAGTGCTTTTGTCGATTTGGCATTCCCTTGGTCCTTCACTCTGATCAAGGCCAGCCTTTCGTCAGTGAATTGTTAAAGAAGGTGAGCATCGTCCTCGGCCTCCGTCAATCCTTCTCGTCGCCTTACTGGCCTCAAGCCAACGGCCTTGTCGAGCGCACCAACAAAACCCTCTGTCAGATGATAAGGGCTTACGTCAATCAGGATAGTCATGATGATGGGATGAGATTCTACCATACGTTCTTTTCGCCTATCGCACCACAGTGCATCCCACTACCCGCAAAACCCCGTTCCTCCTGATGTTTGGTCGAGACCCCTTGACTCCTGCTGACCTCAGGTTCGGCATTTCCTCTGACGATGTTTTTGCTGAGACTTACCCTGATCCCGTACTTGGGCGGGTCAGTTACCAAAATCCTATGACGACGTCCACGTCGCCTTGGCGGGACGGCACTTCACACCCCTCTCGTGATCCTGATTTCCCCAGGATTGCTGTTATGACCTCTGTGGCTCGACACGTCGTGGTTCGAGGCTTTCGAAGACTGTTCACGGTCTTAAAACCGCCGCTGATAGGGACGACTACCTATTAGCTGGTGACTTTCTTATCAAACATTGTCTGGATATATTCTACGTCCTCCACACAACCCCACTAAACAGGAGACATCCCAAGTTTCTTCTGGCGCACCCTCGGTGATAATAACCGCGTGCCAATGTATGCAATAACCTCTAAAGTTGTCCTCTCTGCCGAGCACGGTGGAGCCCACACCTTCGTCACAATTTTCCACAAGGCATCATCACCTCTGACTCCCGTTCCTCCCTTACGGTGGGCCCTCAGATGAATCTGCTATACCACAACCAGACCCTCGTCTCTCCCACTTCCCCGTGTGATCTTAACCGTGATCAAATACTTGATCCCAACGTCCCTTCAATCTATTTATTGTCTCCTCCCAATCAAGGAGTCGTGAGGAGCCCCGCGTCACCACCTGTGGTTCCAATCGCCCCTGGAAAAACTGAAGGCAACAAAAACGCCTCTTGATACGGTCGCGTAAAGTGTTGAACTCTTCCATGACTTTTGTATGCAGGATGATCCGCCTAGTTATCGCGACTATGTCAATCAGCTCACTTCCAGGCTTGCTCTTGCCAAGAGTATATACTCCTTCGAGAGTCTATGAAGCGGCGCGAAAGTGCCTCTGAGAAAACAAATAAGTCTCGGCATCGTTTCGAAATTGGTGACCTTGTTTGGTTATCCGTACCTCTACGCACTGAAGCGGCAACCAAAGATAAAGAATCTACCGATAAAGAAGTTTCAATTTCGGTGGGCTGGTCCCATGCGTGTTATTGGTCATTCCCCAGATAACTTAGGTTCAACCTCGTCGAGACCCTGCCTGATGAAGGCTTCTGGCTAGAACCGCTAACTCTGCGAGGATGCGTCCTTACCATCCCTCTCCCCCAATAGACTCGGCAAACACTGCCGCCAACCGTGTTCTCACAGATGACTTTGAGGCCGAGATTGAGGCCTGGAAGAGCCTCCGCATTGTTCAACGGCGCCCCAAAACTAAGGTTGCTGTGGGCGTTAATCGTGAATTATTCCGACGCTTTGATGCTGACGTGCTTGAAGCTGACATCGACGACCCTGAGTTCTATGTCGAGAAAATTGATAACCATACTTTCCATAAAGAAAGGATGTCTTATGAGTACCATATTAAGTGGCTCGGCCAAGGTACTTCTCATAACCTCTGGCTTGAGGAGGTTGAAATCCCAGCATTATTGGTTCAAGATTATTGGAACCAGATGGCTACTAAAGACCCTCATGAGTACCGTGATCGTCTACGCTTCACATCTAAAAAGGGCATCCCTAAGCGAACTAAAACCATTCCTGGATATACTGTTGCCGCTGATAACGATGGATATGAAAGTGACCACGGTGAAAATCGGGTCCATGACTTACCGCCACCAGTTGTTACCACTCCGGCAGATGTTCCTCTAGCCTTGGAAGATTTCATGGACAATGATTCCGAAAATATATCCTCCCCTTGAAAAATAGGCCAATGTGAGATTTTGCACTTCTTGGTGCATCTCACTAAGTTCACGTTACTTATGTAAAGTGAATACTTAGACGCGTTTACGCGTTTACCCCTCGTAAGTCCTCTTCTTTTCCCTTTTAGTGGTTTTCTACTTTTTCCCACGCGTTGTTTATAAGGGTTTTTGTCGAAGAGGGAAGGCACTCGTGCCTTGGTTGTGTTTTGTTCTTGTTTGTTTGTTATTTATTTTGGTTTGTCTCCAGTATAAAATGGAGACATTTTGTGTTTTGAATAAATTTGATAATTCTTTCCTCTTGATTTTGGCCCAGTTCCTAGCCTTTCTCCAGTTGGAGCCAACTCCCTGTCCTTGGGGTTGGCTCGGATTATCCCCATCTCTTATCATTGACGATCTGCCCTAGCCTCTGTAGTGACCGCCGGACTGAGCCTCTCGCAGCCCCACTTACGGGTCGGAGACCCGAGGACGCGACGCCTTGGGAGCCGGATCTACCCCACTATTGCAGTCTGGGTCCCGGGAACCCCTCCCCTTGGTAAGTCAACTCCCGAGCCCCGATTATCACGTCGCTGGCCACAGTGTGGGCGGGCCAGTCGTCACTCCCTTTCCCAACTCCCTATGATTCCGACTTTTGCTGAGGTAGCGAGGGCGAGACGGCCTCCCGTCGGATGAGGCTTAGTAGGATCGGTGCACACGCCAACGGTGAAAAGGTCGCGTACGCAGGGCCGGACTATTGTGATCGTCACCGACGTCTCTCGCCTGGAGCGTCGTGGATGCAGGACATTAGGTAAGTGTTGTGATTGTTTATTGACGTTAGTCTATTCAAAATACAGGTTATTCCCCTCTTTATTACGATGGTGCGAAGGAAAAACGATACGCTCCGGTTGGTCCGTTCTAACTGCCGTCTGGTGCCAAGAGTACCTCTTGAGCCAGGTAGCGAGCAGAGGACTTCAATGAACACTGATTAAAGAATGTAAGTTAGTATTTGAACTCCTTAAGACCTCCCTCGGGTCTACTATCATTCGAAGATGGTAGGTGAACCCTTAGACGAGAGGGAGAGAAAAGTCACAACCGAGGTAGGGGTGGTACTTGCGTTCGCTGCTGTTGCACTTTCTTGAGGCGTAGGCGATTGGTGCTTCATGATTTTTCTCGTCTGGCTGAGCGACGTAACTTCCAACGGCGGATTCTGACCAGTCTGTGTAGAGGTGAACCGGCTTGGAGGGGTCGAAAAGACTGAGTACTTGAGGTGAGACGAGGGCTTGCTTGACTTTCTCGAAGGCGGCTTGATTTTCAGGTGTCCACTTGAAAGGGGCAGGATGTTTCTTGTTGCCGGCGCCACGAAGGAGATCAGTGAGAGGCGCGAGCAGGCTTGCGTGATGGGCTATGAACCGGTGAATGGTGTTGGCGAGACCTATGAAGGAGCGGAGTTCTGTCCAAGACTTGGGCGTTTCGAAATCTTGAATGGCTTGGGTTCTTGACGGTAAAACTTCCAGGTGTCCGTTGGCGACGTGAAAACCGAGATACTCGACTTGAGAGGCGAAAAATGAACACTTGTGAAGGCGACAATGAAGCTGGTGTTCTTGAAGTCAAGCCAAAACCTTGCGGAGGTGTTCTTCATGTTCTTCGGCGGTTTCTGAGAAGATGAGAATGTCGTCCATGTATGCGATGAGAAACTCATCAACATAGTCGTGAAAGATGCTGTTGACCATGGACTGGAACGTGGCTGGGGCGTTTGCGAGACCAAAGGGCATGACGACCCATTCAAAATGGCCGTATTTCGTTCTGAAGGCGGTTTTGTCGGTATCTTCTGGGCGAATGCGGATCTGGTGGTAACCGGATGCCAGGTCAAGCTTGGAGAAGAACTTGGCCTTGCGTAACCTATCGAGGATTTCCGTGATGTTGGGGAGAGCCGTGCGGTTCTTGACTGTGTTCTTGTTGAGGGCGCGGTAGTCGATCACGAGTCTGAGCTTGCCTGCTTGGGCGATGTAGAAGATTGGAGCGCCGTATGCTGAGACCGAAGGCTTGATGCGACCGTTTTCCAGGAGGAATTCAAGTTCTTTCTTGAGGGTCTGGAGTTCTTCTTCCGAGAGAGGGTAGATTGGCCTATGTGGTGGCTTGGCGGAAGGATCTTCAAGGTCGATGCGGTGGTCTGATGGTCTTGAAGGCGGGATTCCCTTGTACTCTGAGAATACTGCAGGGTATTGCTTGACCATGTTCTTGATGTTGTCAGGAAGCGAAGCCAGAATTCTTGCGTCTTTCTCGTTGGCGTCAGCGGTGGTCTTCAAAACCGGAGCGTGCGCAGGGACATGAGTGGGGACTTGATGGCCAGAGGAAGCTGAATTGCAGGAAGGTGCTGAGTTGCTTGAGGCTAAGCTGTCCGAGAGGATGTCCTTGAGGTGGATGAGTCCAAGTCTGATGTTGGGGAACCTTGCGAGGCGCTTGAATGTCTTTGCCGAAATGTGTTCCACAGTGACGGGAATCTGTTCTCTACAGATCCAGCGGTTGTTGCTGAAGGTGACTGTGTTGGTGGTCCAGTCTATCCTTGGGTTGACCCGTGTCAACCAATCCTTGCCGAGGATGACGTCGTACACGATTGGTGCAGAGATGAATTCTTGCTTGGTGACGTAGAGGTCAATGTTGAGTTCCAGGTCGCGAAAGAGGCGTCCTTTGACTGCTCTTGGTGTTGAAGCGGCGAGCTTGATGTCGAAAACTTCTTGGTTGGATGGTTTGCTGATGGCGAAGGCGAGAGAGTCCTTGACAAAGGAGTGAGTGGCTCCTCCATCTATGAGAACTTTGGCGTGCCGACCGTTGATGGTGCCTTGAATGACGAGAAGGTCACTCTTGGCGTCTTGTTTCTCGACGTGGTAGATCTTGAGGATGCGATCGACGTCTTGATGAGGTCTTTGAGGTTTGGGTGTGGATGGAACCGTCTTGACAGGAGCCTCCACAGAACTCTTGTCAAGTGTGGCGCGCTCGACCTCGGGATGTGGTGAAGACTCTCCCGAGGGAGCGCGCAACGCCGTGTCTTGATCAGGTTTGAGAGGCAGATTGCCTCTTACTGTTGCCAACCGTCGGTGCTGTCGTTTCCGAGACTTGCGTGTTGTTGACCTTGACTTGTTTCCGACGGATTCCTGGGGCGTTGCATTGCTCATAGCGATGTTCGTGAGAGCGGCAGTAGGTACACCAGCCATTTGCACGGTAGATGGCCTTTTCTTGATCGGTGAGCTTGGACCGGGTTGCTGTGGTGTTGTCGATTTCCATGGGAGTGGGACCGTTGTTGTGCTGTTGCTTTTCTTGCCTTTGGGAACGAAAATTGTGGTCGCGTGGTTGTGACGGTTTCATTCTGGTTGCTGCGGCGTTGGTGGTTTCCTTCTCTCCAGTGGAAGTCATCCAGGCGCTCTGCAGCACGCTGGAGTCTCTGGAGGTCGTCTTGAATGTCGAAAAGATCTTCATTGGTCCTGAGGATGGCCTTGAGTCCGCGGCGGTACTTGAAGCAGAGGATGATTCTGGGTAGACATGCCTGATCCTTCAATGGCGGCGACGAGCTCGTTGAACTGCTGAGAGTAAAGAGTGGCGGCACCCTTTTGCTCTATCTTGTCGAGGGATTCAATGGCTTGCTGAAGGTGAGTGATGAGGCGAAGGAGTCGCGAATCCACTGACAGTACTCTCTCCAGCCATGTGGTGACGGACGTCTGGGAGATTCTTCTCCACTGAGTGAGGGCGAGTCCTGAGAGGCCTGTGGAGATCCAGTCGACGTAGGTCTTGTGGTTCTTGAACTGAGGTTCTTCATCATCTCCAAGGAAGCCGTACAGCCTGGCGTCTTCAGCGGCTTGGTGGAGGTATTCATCAATTGCTGCTTGGGCCTCGTGAGCTGGTTTCTTGCGAAGATCCCAGAGAAGGATGGTGGCTTGCGTGACGTGATCTTGAATTCAGGAAGTTCTCTGGCTTCTGGTGAGAGGCGACGAGCGGAGCGACCAAGGCTTCTGAGGCGCTGAGGCGTTCTTGGAGCTGGGCTATCTGCTGCTGAGGCTTGCAAAGGCAGAGGCGATGTCACTGGTGGAGACTTGCTGAGGGAGTTCTGGTGTGTGTGACATTGTAAGGAGAAGGGAACAGTGAAGGGAGTGAAGGAGGGAGAGAGAGCTCAAATTGAGTGAGGGAGCGAGAGAGGGCTCGAAATGGAGTGAGGGAGCGAGAGAGGGCTCGAGAGAGTGAGAATTTTGAAGTGCTACCAAATGTGACGGAACGAGCCTAGCTAGGGCGAAAGTTCGTCAAAGAGGAAATATTGAAAGATATTTGAAAAGAGAAAATGGAGTTTTGAAGGGATTTTATTGAAGAAGAAGGGAAGTTGTTAAGAAGAGAAATGTTGTTGAAGAAGTAGAAAATGTTTAAGAAGTGAGTTGGAGTCAAAGAAAGGGTTAGCCTTTTATAGGCGAAAAACGCGTAAAATAAAGTTGAAATTGAAAGAAGGTTTAAGAAGGTTTTAGAACAAATAGAAGAAATTCGAAAAAGAAACATTCCGAATGAAAAGGAAAGTTCGAGTTTTAACTAAGAAAGGTAACGAAAATAAAAGAACTTCAAATAAAGTTGGCAAAGTTGGGGCTAAGCGTGGCATCTTGCGGAAAAATGAACGAAGTGGAAAATTTCAATAAAGAAGGTAATACAAGAATAATTGAAGTAATACAAGAGATATCGGGAAATTCCGTCACACATTTCACATGACAAGCCGCCTTTTTTTTTTTTTTTTTTTTTGTTTATAGTTATTTATTGGAGCAAACCCAAAATACAAAAGTCTCTCGACCCCCGCATTCTAAGAAAAACCAAGAAAATAACAAGCCTACGTGTCCCGTTCTGGGCTCAGGCACAATGACAGACCGAAGGTAAGAAGCATAAGAAAAGAGTGAGCGTGGTCCAAGGGGTAAGGGGGAGAGGTGAGGGAATCTAGGAAACCGTCCAGGGGTCTTTACGAAATCATGATATAGTTGAGACCCGGGGTATAGGTAATGTTTGTAGGGTACAGCATATAACAGAGGACCTTCAGGCCTGACAAGCCGCCTTAGCTCACCTGGGAGAGCGTAGCACTGAAGATGCTAAGGTACTCGGTTCGATCCGAGAGGCGGCATTTTCGCCTGCTTCTGTGGCGCAACTGGTTAGCGCGTGACGCTGTTAACGTCAAGGTTTCGTGGTTCGAGTCCACGCAGGAGCGTAGGGAAGAAATGTCCCACCTATTTGGTCGCGTGGTGTAGTCGGTTATCACATCTGTCTAACCACACAGAAGGTCTCCAGTTCGATCCTGGACGCAACCATTTTGACAAATCAACGTAGCTCCGCTAGCTCAGTTGGTTAGAGCGTGGTGCTAATAACGCCAAGGTCACAGGTTCGATCCCTGTGCGGAGCATTTTTCACTTAGGCCCGGCTAGCTCAATCGGTAGAGCGTCAGACTCTTAATCTGAAGGTTGTGGGTTCGACCCCCACGTTGGGCGTGACAAACAACAGTGTTGTCTCTAGTGCAGCCGCTCTAGTATAGTGGTTATTACTTCTCGTTGTGGCCGAGAGAACCCTGGTTCGATTCCAGGGGGCGGCATTTTTTTGCCAGACATTCCGAGAATCAGGCAGGTAGTTGAATTTGATCTACAGATTATTTTTGACAAGTCAATTTTTTTTTTTTTTTTTTTTCTGGCTGACATTTTCACTTTGTTTGTGGATTTACTTGGGAAGGCTTTGGGAGAGGTCCGGTGGCAAATCTTGGTTGTTCGAACCTACCAATGCGCCAACACATACACTAATACAAAAACGTTTACGATTTCATGCTGATAAGTACCTCTACCGTGTAAAGGATACGACATGAAAATTTTCTGCTCTAAATCTCTGTTGTTCCTGCACCACCTATTTGAATGAATTCAACGCGTTAGCTGCGTGATCAATTAGAAGTTTAACAATCATCGATTAATTATGCTGACACAGACAAAGCTGCCTGCGTCCCAGTACTCACATGCACTACTAGCCTGTGGTACATTAACAAAGAAGGTCGTATGGCATTCAACTATTAAGGATATTTCATACAGATGATTTCTCAATTGTCAGTCAGATTCATCAAAAATCTTAGTTGTTAGCATATACTTGTTCAAGGAACAGCACCAGACGTTTAAAACAAAGGCTAAAACAGAGTTAGAATACCTTTTGGGGGTATGAAGGACAATCCAGGCAAATTGCAGCCGTCTACAATTACCTAGCCCAACGCGTCCAGAATTATCCTCACGTCTGCTTTCACAAAGACGTTTTTCTTGGTTATCAACCTAGCCAGAAGCCCTTGAACAAGCATTGTTCACCTATCCTATGAAATCTCTCCATGTCCCAGATGCAAATGGAAGAGTCACCTGTCCAGGACTCCTACCATGATGTGGATATACGGCAAGATACTTCCATATAGATCAGCTATGGAAACAGATGATGAAGAAACTGATTGCACAATCACTTTTGATCCAGTCACGTTAATCATACAATCATGCAGTAAATACCAGCCATCACCTTAACCAAGTTTAAACGTCTGCAACTCAGGACCTTCCTACAATCCGTTATTACTCGTTAGATGGAAGAATCAGGACGGGAGGTATTGATCTGGCAGTGGTCTGGTCTTTGTTAGGAAAAAGGTAGCCATCAACTGCACCAAGAAGGCGAACATATATCAAAAGATGGCGGATGGGCCATAGCTGCAGGAATAGATCATCCCTCCAGAGTGCTTAGTAGACTGGTCTCCTGTCACTTTTTCCCTTTGCACCATTTAGCTTGCATGTTTAGCAATAAAAGCACTGTGATCTTCTCTTGACCCATCCCTCCCTACCTAGCTTTGACTAGGGGGTAGGCGAGAAGAGTAAAGGAGTTGCTCCAGCAGAGCAAGTTCACAGAGCACCTAGGGACAGGATGTACTCCTGAATCTAAGTGATGTTAATGTTGTTTGGCAATGGTGTGGGTGAGTGATTGCGAGCTTCTGCGTATTTGAGGGAGAAGGGAACAGATTTAGTATCTTCATTATCAACTTACCTTGCTTATAAACCAATATCAGCACCAGATTGTCTCCTGGCAATTGGGCATAGCTATAAGTCTCCATGCCACCCTACTATGGATGGCACCTTTTGGAACATGGGCTCTCGTTTGCCTCTCAGAGCTTTGAACAGGGTAACCTCACTCATTGCCTGCCATCAGCGCCTGCTCATCAGGTCGATGAGCGCCAGATGTGGAATGCAGCTGACCAAGCCTCAACTAAAGGACACTGTGAATGAGGAGGGATTCCATCACAGCCTTCCGTCTCAAACGCCCAGATTGCAGCTTCACCAGGCTGTAAGGGGGCAGAGGGGTGACTGTCATCCAACTAAGAGTGAAGGGGAGATCACGTCACGAGGCCACGCACGTGGGGATATAGGATAGACAATCAACTCAATATCAACTACTGGATTCAACAGGTCAAATTAGATCAAGAGATTTTGCATATTGAAGTAATACATAAAATACAAATGAAAAATAGACACAACATATGCACACACACATAAACCGCACATATGCGTGCCACCTCCTTCAATATAAACCCTATAAACGTGGGGAAAAAGTGCATATACAAAACCCAAAGGAAAAGGAAGGGAGGATTCAATATGACGCGTAAATGTTCATGGATGCGGAATATGCGGAACTCAACAGACTTAGACAAAATGTCCTTATGAGCTATAGGCCATGTGAGTATTGTAATTTTTCACATTCTCCCTATTTTAAGAACAGGCTTACATAAGAAAAGACGAACTTAGTTGTCAGAAGTATAAGAACCATCTGTGAATATATCAGAGCTTGCATTATTGGCAAGTCTATAAGGCTAGGTATTGGCAAAGTTTAAGTAATTGTTACCACCTAACATCTCTATGGCTAGTGGTATTTAGGAATATTGTGTGCACTTCTTTTATTTGCAGAAGGCCTGGGGTTGTTTGGGGCTTTGTGTGGCGGCTCTTGATCAAGTAGGTCAAGTGCCAGCAATGAGATCACGCTACATAATCATTGTGGTGAGTATCTCTGTGCTCTAAAATCAATTCAACCATCTCATGGTCCGTCAGTGGCGCCACAAAATGGTGTTAACATTCTATTTGCAAGGAATTTGTTTATCTACAAAGGTGTAGTTGATTCACCAAACAGCTTTATAGAATTCGGTTGGATCATGCAAGTATATTTGGGCGTATGCAGATTGCTATGACGAATCTATTCTTGAAACCTAAGTTAATGAATGAGCTAAGCCAGTAGCGTTCATCATTGATGGTTCTCAAACATCAATTGCTTTATGAGCAATGTTGAAATCTCCTACAACAATTGTATATGATTGAGCCTTGAGACACTTTACAAAAGTGTGTAGGCGTTCAAGGAACTTCATTTTATAATCCTGTCTGTGATCATGCCTTGTGCCATTTGGCGCATAGGCTTCCAAATTGAAAGTCTTGACCATCAAAAAAAACGCGTGGGCTTGCTGCTGCTGTTCTCGCGCTTGTCACCGGAGTCTTTAGCCATAACCAAAAGAAGTGCTACCAAAGTGAAGTTGAAAAAAATTCTTGAAATTCCGACATTAAAACTCTTAAAGCGTACTTTGCCTTATTACTTTTAACAAAGTTTCGGGGCTCATAGAATTTTCATCCAATTTTATTCAATAAAAATCTGTGCCTTTTATACGTGTTCTTACACTGAAACACTTCCCCTAGGGGCAGATGCCGCTCATCACGCTTCTGATTTGTACACGATGCGCAAACCAATAAATCCCACACGGCAAAGCGGTCAACCTGCCGCAACAATAAGTAAGCCATATGCGGCATCAACATCGCATATACAAACAGGCTTCAGGGATAAGGGGAGATAAACTGAAACAAAGATAAAGATGCAATAAACAAATCACATCAACTTAACGCGTCGGAAACAAAACATAATATTCGCGACGCGTAACAAAGGTGATTGGAGGATAATCAAGATAATGAAAACACTTAAACTAAACTTAACATCCAGGAGTGGAAAAACAATTTAAAGAAAAACTGTTTGACTAAAAGTAAGGGGACGAAACTGAATCTCCACGACGCGTTCCGACGCGTCTATACTTCACAGAAAAGTAAGTGGGGCAGCGTCAAGAAACCCATGACGCGTAAAATCCAACATTAACATGGAAGAAGCTATGTCCTTCCCTGATGAAGCCAAAATAGTATGCTGCAATGCTTCAAGAGTACAATGAGCTCATTAACAGAGGAACATGGGAAGGAAGTGGCTTTACCCCAAAATACACAGCATATTGATGGTTAGGGTTAGGTGACCAAAAAGTTTAGTTGATCCTTGACAAAGCGCAATGGGTCGCGCAGGGTTGTAGCCAAATTCTGAACGTGGAATACACCACAGTCTACTCCCCAGTAGCAAACTCAAAGACCATCCCACTCTTTTTGGCATTTGGGGCTTTGATTAAAATGTTTGTCTATCCAATAGACATAATAGTTGCATACCTCAATAGAACCTTACATAAGCTAAATTAGTTTAATTATGCCTCATGGTTTTAAGTGATTCACAGAGGCCAGAACGCCTTACGTCTGCAAGCATAAACTAGCACTTTACAGCTCTTGACAGTGTACACCAATCAGGAAAAGAGTGGTACAGTGCTCTCAAACAATAGTAATCAGAAAACGATGTTACCATCACTTGTGCTGATGTCTGCCATGTCCTTAAGTATTTTGAAGAATTTGGCTGTTTAGTCCACACTAATCAATACATTGATTACAATATAGTACTTGCTGAACGTGAATCAGCTATAGAACAATTATACTCGCTGAAGACAAATTAGCTATAAAACAATTCATTGCACGTGCCAATGAAAGGCTTAAAAAGTTTAAAGTTGGTTCCTCCGGCGGTTGACTAAATAATAAAAATTCAAGTCATGTAAAGATAAAGGAAGTTTTTTCGCCAACAGTTCTACACTTGGCACTTATTAAAATCATCCTAACCCGAACCAAAACATCTAAAACTAGACACCAATTTTTTTAAAAAAAAAACCTGGTTTTACAGATAAGCCAACCTCTATGGTTGTCAACTGGAAACACAATCCAGATGCAAATCCTCACCTAACCCTAAATCTAAGTATGATAAGCATGAGTTAGAATTATTCAGAAGCTAGCTAAATACAAGTACCTGCTCTCCTTTTTCATGCTGTTGGAAACTGGCGCGTTGTAGACGTGAAGTGTAACATATGAAGTAATGAATGAGTTTATCTGATTATAAACCCAAAAATAAAATAAACTACAGTTTCCTTAATATGTTCACCCACGTCTCACCCACTGCTTCACCCACTCTCACCCAGCTTCACCCAATATTCGGACTTTTAATTTTTACACTTTGACACCAAAGCATTATGCCCTGGCAAAAGCAAGCGAAAAAACTCCAGAGAAGCCGGACAAAAGTTGCGGCAAGGCAAATAAAAGTTCAAAAAATGAGCAACAAGAGAAGAACGGCCATCCAGGCGCTTGCTGATGCGGGTCTGGCAGCAGCCATTCAGAGGATAGGATGCGTCATGGAGGAGACTTCGAAGACCATGACCTCCATGAAACACGAGCCCAACACTCAACGGGCCTGCGAGAAACACTTCCATGGACTCAGGAGTTTTTTGAGCGTATTGGGGATTATGATAGCCTCATTGTTCTGGAAGAGAAGCCTCCAAAGCATTTTTGCCCATCCATGAGGCCGGAATCCATCGACCTTTACGTCCAATGGAAGAGGAGGGACCCGGACAAGTATCCATTGCTTTTGGACCAGGATGATAATCCTGTGAAGGATGTTTTGGGGGAGCCAATCCCAACGGACGGAAAATGGTCGGACCCGTGCAACCTTGACCAACTGTACTCGGCGATTGGAGATTTACATCTCACTCGGAAGCAGAATGGGCCCTACAAGGAGGTTTGCGAGCTATGTGCTGCAAATGCCATTCTTCATGAGATTCCAAAAGGATGCCAATTGCATCCGCTGGTGCCACAAGTGTGGAGTGCAGGAAATCCCACTGAAAGTCGTCTTCTTAAACACACCAAAGGAGAGAACACGAAGAATGGATCATCCTACCAGGCCTCTGGAGATTCAGCCATCTTACCGCATGAACTCTTGGACGTTCGTGATCACTTAATTGGTTCTGAAGCTACAACCTTGTGGGACCTGGAACTGTGGGTTTGCACCCTCATTGCGATACGTCTTTTCCTGTGGTGTGATGAAGTCATCAATATTGAATTTGAGGACATTCAGGACAATCTTTCATTAATAACGACAGATTTGACGCTGGAGAGCTTGGTCATCAAAATACAGGTTGGTTACGAATTATATATATTTTATATTTCTAACATGATTATTGCGTTGCAAAGGGAAAGAGCGATAAGAGCCCGGTCTATCTTACCTTATGGCGGGACGACATACAAGAAGAGGTACAGATAGGGGAGGGAGAGGTCGCTCAGCAGTGGATGGAGGTGGAGAGACGGGTCAACGAGAAGAAGAGGAGCAAAGGGATGGGGAGGGAACAATGGAAATTGTGACTACCCGCTCATCCACACACCCATCTCCAAATCTCAAAAGATCAAGGGAGAATGATGTTGTGGTGAGTACAGGGGAGAAAAGGAGACAAAGAGGTGGGGTAAATGACTTACCTGAGAGGTTTAATTAGCGGAGCAGAAATCAGGGGAAGATAAGCTGAACTTTCTAATTATCTTTGAGGGAATCCTTGACTTCTGATGACCGTGACACTTCAACTCTTACTGATGCAGCAAGAAACTTCTGCAACATGACCATGGCTCCCATCCTGCTTTGCTTCCGCGATCACTGCAGGGGTGACCAAGAGCTCTCCATCCGCAAATGGGGCAACTTTGCACCATCAACGTTCTCAAGGACCTGATGCAAGGGGAAGGGTGGCCAGTGCGGAGTGGGGGTGAATTGGAGCGCCTTCTGGGGAGGTGTTCGTGGTGGTGGATGGCGGAGAAGGGCGGCGTCGTGAGGAATGATGGTCGTTGATTGACCTCCACCCAACCTTCACCCATAGGCGATTTTTCAATAACTATTTTTTTTAAAAATTTTACAAATATTTTCATTGGTTGAGGTTGCCTTCACCCAGCTTCACCCAACCGGTAATAGATGTGTATTTATATACTACTAATAAAATGTAAAGACCTATTGTTAAAAAATTATACGTTCACCCACCTTCAACCCTTGTTCACCCAACGTTCACCCAGCACTTCACCCATTGCTTTGTCCTATCGGACTTTTAAATTTCGGACTTTGACAGCGAAGTACACAACCATGCCTAACCTCAGGACAACAACACGCAACCAGCGAGACAGGACCCAAAAAGTGAAAAAAAGCAAAGCTGAAGCAATGAACACGGAGTGCATCAATGCCATTGTCTTGAGAGATTAGGGATCCGTGTGACAACTGGGAAGTTGATTTGTCGATGCTGGGTTGCTGGGACTGCTGGGGTTGCTAGGTTGGATGATGTTGGTGCACAAAGTTAATTAAGGGGGTTAATTGGTTTTAGGATTACTTTCTTTTTTTTTCTTGTTTGTTAGTGTTTACAGTATCTGAGTTTAAACCCAGATACTGTGCTTAGTTGATGTTGAGTGCGTTATAAAATGGCGACTGTTTACGCCACAATAAACTACTTACAAATCTTCTTAATTCTCAACACATTGTGCTTCTAGCTGAAAAAGGTCTTGCAGACGCCATCAAACGCATCGGATGAGAGATGGGTGATGATGTAAAGAGCATGACCTCAATCCAACACCAGAAAAACATCCAAGAAGCATACAAAAAGCATTTCCACGGACTCCAAAAATTCTTTAAGCGGATGGGTTACTATAAGAGTCTCATAGTTTTGGAGGAAAAGGACACCAAAATACTTTTGCCCTTCAATGAAGCCTGAATCTATCCACCTTTACATCCAATATAAGCGTCGCAACACAGAGGATCACAATCACAACGTTGTGCTGGATGTTCTGGGAGCACCTATTGAGACAGACGGGAATTGGACCTACCCGCTATGACGTTTTTAGTTGTTCAACCTGGTCGCGATGGGAAGCGGGGAAAGGGGAGGAAGCAAATGCGGTGGGAGTTTCTTGAGGTTGACGCGTTTTGTAGCGTCAAATGTTTGTTTTATTTACTTAGCTTACTCATTATTTATTTTATTCTCCTTTGCACCTTCCTCGACCGGTTTTGTTAGTATGTTTTTTTTTTGGATTTACAAGATAAGCGGTATTTAGGGATTTACAGAGTTTGGGGGACAGGTTTCTCGAGGTTAGCACGTTTTTCGCGTCTTGAAAGGTTGGGAAGAAGAGGGGAAGAGGAGAGAGAGGGGTCTAGAGGGGTTGGAACTTGGGGGAAGGATTTTTTGATCTTTTTCTCGGAGGAGTTTTCTGTTGGGAGATGTGAGAAGTTGAAGTAAAAAAATATACAACTTGAAGCAAGATGAGGAGAGTTTTTTTTTTTTTTTAAGGGAGAGTCAATAAAGGTGGAGTGGTAGTTTGTTCTATTTGATCGTGTGAGTACGTAGGAAGTGAAGCCAAGTGGCTAGTAATGGGAGTAAAACAGTAGCTGAAGGCACATATTACAACGTAACAACGAGCAACTTGGATCAGCTTTCTTCCGCGATTGGAGACTGCATCTTACTCGGAACCAATTTTGCCCATACAAGGAGGTCTGCAAGCTCTGCGTTAGAAAGTCTCTGGAGGAAGACATTGCAACTGGATGCCGGTGGCATCCTCAGATTCCTTGGGTATGGAGTGCTAGCAATCTGACAAAAAGCCGACTTTTGAAGACAACAAAGGCCGAAAATACAAAAACAGAATCTGTATATCTAGCAGCTTGAGACAGCGCAATCCTCCCACATAAAATGATGGTTATCCGTGACCACCTAATTGGAAACAACGGTGCTACGTTCGGAGACCTTGAGCTCCGCCTCTTTCTTTGTTGCGATGAGGTCATCAATATGATGTTTGAGGACATTTAAGACTACCTATCACTCCTCACATCAGACTGGACAGTTGAAAGCCTGGTTGTAAAATTCAGGTCAGATGTGCTGTGAAGAATTACATAATTCACATGGCCTATAGCTCATAAGGACATTTTGTCTAAGTCTGTTGAGTTCCGCATATTCCGCATCATGAATACATTTACGCGTCATATTGAATCCTCCCTTCCTTTTCCTTTGGTTTTGTATATGCACTTTTTCCCCCGTTTATAGGGTTTATATTGAAGGAGGTGCACGCATATGTGCGGTTTATGTGTGTGTGCATATGTTGTGTCTATTTTCATTTGTATTTTATGTATTACTTCAATATGCAAAATCTCTTGATCTAATTTGACCTGTTGAATCCAGTAGTTGATATTGAGTTGATTGTCTATCCTATATCCCACGTGCGTGGCCTCGCGACGTGATCTCCCCTTCACTCTTAGTTGGATGACAGTGACCCCTCTGCCCCCTTACAGCCTGGTGAAGCTGCAATCCTGGCGTTTGAGACGGAAGGCTGTGATGGAATCCCTCCTCATTCACAGTGTCCTTTAGTTGAGGCTTGGTCAGCAATTCCACATCTGGCGCTCATCGACCTGATGAGCAGGCGCTGATGGCAGGCAATGAGTGAGGTTACCCTGTTCAAAGCTCTGAGAGGCAAACAAGAGCCCATGTTCCAAAAGGTGCCATAGTAGGGTGGCATGGAGACTCTTATGCCCAATTGCCAGGAGACAATCTGGTGCTTGATATTGGTTATTAAGCAAGGTAAGTTGATAATGAAGATACATTGTTCCCTTCTCCCTCAAATACGCAGAAGCTCGCATCACTCACCCACACCATTGCCAACAACATTAACATCACTTAGATTCAGGAGTACATCCTGTCCCTAGGTGCTCTGTGAACTTGCTCTGCTGGAGCAACTCCTTTACTCTTCTCGCCTACCCCCTAGTCAAAGCTAGGTAGGAGGGATGGTCAAGAGAATCACAGTGCTTTTATTGCTAAACATGCAAGCTAAATGGTGCAAAGGGAAAAAGTGACAGGAGACCAGTCTACTAAGCACTCTGGAGGGATGATCTATTCCTGCAGCTATGGCCCATCCGCCATCTTTTGATATATGTTCGCCTTCTTGGTGCAGTTGATGGCTACCTTTTTCCTAACAAGACCAGACCACTGCCAGATCAATACCTCCCGTCCTGATTCTTCCATCTAACGAGTAATAACGGATTGTAGGAAGGTCCTGAGTTGCAGACGTTTAAACTTGGTTAAGGTGATGGCTGGTATTTACTGCATGATTGTATGATTAACGTGACTGGATCAAAAGTGATTGTGCAATCAGTTTCTTCATCATCTGTTTCCATGCTGATCTATATGGAAGTATCTTGCCGTATATCCACATCATGGTAGGAGTCCTGGACAGGTGACTCTTCCATTTGCATCTGGGACATGGAGAGATTTCATAGGATAGGTGAACAATGCTTGTTCAAGGGCTTTCTGGCTAGTTGATAACCAAGAAAAACGTCTTTGTGAAAGCAGACGTGAGGATAATTCTGGACGCGTTGGGCTAGGTAATTGTAGACGGCTGCAATTTGCCTGGATTGTCCTTCATACCCCAAAAGGTATTCTAACTCTGTTTTAGCCTTTGTTTTAAACGTCTGGTGCTGTTCCTTGAACAAGTATATGCTAACAACTAAGATTTTTGATGAATCTGACTGACAATTGAGAAATCATCTGTATGAATATCCTTAATAGTTGAATGCCATACGACCTTCTTTGTTAATGTACCACAGGCTAGTAGTGCATGTGAGTACTGGGACGCAGGCAGCTTTGTCTGTGTCAGCATAATTAATCGATGATTGTTAAACTTCTAATTGATCACGCAGCTAACGCGTTGAATTCATTCAAATAGGTGGTGCAGGAACAACAGAGATTTAGAGCAGAAATATTTTCATGTCGTATCCTTTACACGGTAGAGGTACTTATCAGCATGAAATCGTAAACGTTTTTGTATTAGTGTATGTGTTGGCGCATTGGTAGGTTCGAACAACCAAGATTTGCCAACCGGACCTCTCCCAAAGCCTTCCCAAGTAAATCCACAAACAAAGTGAAAATGTCAGCCAGAAAAAAAAAAAAAAAAAAAATTGACTTGTCAAAAATAATCTGTAGATCAAAATTCAACTACCTGCCTGATTCTCGGAATGTCTGGCAAAAAATGCCGCCCCCTGGAATCGAACCAGGGTTCTCTCGGCCACAACGAGAAGTAATAACCACTATACTAGAGCGGCTGCACTAGAGACAACACTGTTGTTTGTCACGCCCAACGTGGGGGTCGAACCCACAACCTTCAGATTAAGAGTCTGACGCTCTACCGATTGAGCTAGCCGGGCCTAAGTGAAAAAATGCTCCGCACAGGGATCGAACCTGTGACCTTGGCGTTATTAGCACCACGCTCTAACCAACTGAGCTAGCGGAGCTACGTTGATTTGTCAAAATGGTTGCGTCCAGGATCGAACTGGAGACCTTCTGTGTGTTAGACAGATGTGATAACCGACTACACCACGCGACCAAATAGGTGGGACATTTCTTCCCTACGCTCCTGCGTGGACTCGAACCACGAACCTTGACGTTAACAGCGTCACGCGCTAACCAGTTGCGCCACAGAAGCAGGCGAAAATGCCGCCTCTCGGGATCGAACCGAGTACCTTAGCATCTTCAGTGCTACGCTCTCCCAGGTGAGCTAAGGCGGCTTGTCAGTGTGACGGAACGAGCCTAGCTAGGGCGAAGGTTCGTCAAAGGGGAAATATTGAAGGAATATTTGAAAGGAGAGATGAGAGTTTTGAAGGGTTTTTATTTAAGAAGAAGAAGCTGTTCAAAGTAGAAATGTTGATGAAGAAGTAGATGTTGAAGAAGTCAAAGAGAGAAGCTAGCCTTTTATAGGCGAAAACACGAAAAATAGAGTTGAAAGTTAAAGAAAGTTTAAGAAGCTTTTAGAACAAATAAAGAAGAATTTCGAAGAAAAGAAACATTTAGAATGAAAAGGAAAGTTCGAGTTTTAGCTAAGAATGGTAGAGAAAATAAAAGAACTTCGAATAAAGTTGGCAAAGTTGGGGCTAAGCGCGGCAACTTGCGGAAAAAATAAACGAAGTGGAAAAATACAATAAGGAAGGTAATACAAGAAACATTGAAGTAATACAAGAGATATTAGGGAAATTCCGTCACACCCCCCTACAAGAGCCTAAGCGAAGTGAAGGCGATGATGCAAGGAATTTCAAAAGAAGAAGGAAAGAGAAGTTAAAGAAATACATGTAAAAGAAGAAATAAAAGTGTTAAAGATCTTCAAAGTTTGCAGGGATAACAACGTCTTTTTCCAAGAATTCTCGATCAGCTTTGACGCGTGCACGAAGTTCAGCATCAAAGGGAAGCCAGGTATTGTAGATCGGCGAGTGATTGAGCCATTTGACGAGGGCTTGACGCTGACCTTTGAGGGTGCGAAGGGCAAGTAGTTTTTCGACGCGTCGTTCAGACTGTGGCAGGGAGGACAGAGGATGAGGGCCGTCGAAGTCCCAGTAGTATGGTCGAAGTTTTTCTGGGTGGAAGACTGGGTGAACGCGCCATGATTCAGGGATGGCAAGGCGGTAGGAAGTACCAAGTTTTTCTTCTATGACGTAGGGACCAGTGTAGATAGGGCCGAGTTTGGCAGAAGGGCGTCCTTGGGCGTTTGGTGGTAAGACGTCTTTTGCTGAGAGGAGGACCAGATCACCAACTTTGAAGGGGTCTTCAAGGCGTTTCTTGTTGGCTGTAGTGGCTTGGCGATCTTGGGCTTGCTGGATGGCGAGTTTGGCGGTTTTGTACAAGGCTTGAAGGTCACGAATGCTCAGTTGGTCTTGAACATTGAGTGAAAGGTCCAAGAGTGAGGTAGGATTGCGACCAGTGTCCAGCATAAAAGGTGTGTAGCCTGTTGACGAGTTAACGGTGTCGTTGATGGCGTGCTCGACGATGTGAAGGTACTTGTCCCAGTTGTTTTGGTAGAAGTGAACGTATTCCCGAAGGGCGGCGATGATCCACTGATTCTTGTTCTCTGTCTGGCCGTCAGTCTGAGGGTGGTAGGATGAAGAGATGATTTGCTTGACGCGTAGAGACTTCATGAGGGCTTTCCAGAAGAAGCTGATAAAGCGTGAGTCGCGGTCGCTGATGATTGTCTTGGGAAGGCCGTGGTATCTCCAGATGACTTTCTCAAAGATGTCGGCGATGTCTCCGGCGGTGGCGGTGTTGAGGGTTGGCTGAATGTGAACTCTTTTCGTTGCCGAATCCACAATGACCATGATGGTGTCAAACCCGTGTTGAGTGTTGTCGGTAAGGGACCCATGAAATCCATTGAGATGGTTTCCCAGCGGTTCTCAGGGACTTGGTGAGGCTCGAGAAGACCGTATGGAAGGCGACGAGCAATCTTGTTGCGTTGACACGAGTCACAGCGGCGTACATGCTTGGCGACGTCTTTGTGGATATTTGGCCAGTGGTAGTGTCGAGTAAGTTTTTCTGCTGTGCGTTCCCAGTTGCCGTGAATACTTGGTCCGTCGTCATGGGCGAGATTGAGGAGTCTTTGGCGAATGGCGGCAGGGACAAAGAGGCGGTACTGGTTGGCGGCTTTGTAGTACAGTAGTCCTCCACTGAGAAGGTAACGGTTGATCTGAGTGCGACGTTCCTTGGGTACCGGCGGAGGATTGAAGTTTTCTTTTGGGGTGATGGTGTCGTCCAAGTACTGTTCAAGTTCCTTGAATTCGGGATCTTCTGGTAAGGCTTCTTTGATGGCGTCCAGGATGTCGTTGGTGATGGTGGTGATGGCGTTGAGGCTGATGTGAGGGTCTGTTGCTGCATCTTTGGAGTGAGGGCGTCGCGAAAGAGCGTCGGCGATAGTGTTCCAGTTGCCTGGAGTCCACTCAATGACGAAATCTTGGGCGAGGAGATCTGCGAGCCAGCGGTGGTGCACAGGGCGGAGCTTGGGCTGGTCCAGGATGTACTGAAGAGACCTGTGGTCCGTGAAGACTTTGACTTGTCTGCCGATTAGGTAATGCCGATGCGTGCGGAAGGCTTCCACGAGGGCAAGGATTTCACCGAGGTAGGGGTGGTACTTGCGTTCGCTGCTGTTGCACTTTCTTGAGGCGTAGGCGATTGGTGCTTCATGATTATTTTCGTCTGGCTGAGCGACGTAACTTCCAACGGCGGATTCTGACCAGTCTGTGTAGAGGTGAACCGGCTTGGAGGGGTCGAAAAGACTGAGTACTTGAGGTGAGACGAGGGCTTGCTTGACTTTCTCGAAGGCGGCTTGATTTTCAGGTGTCCACTTGAAAGGTGCAGGATGTTTCTTGTTGCCGGCGCCACGAAGGAGATCAGTGAGAGGCGCGAGCAGGCTTGCGTGATGGGCTATGAACCGGTGAATGGTGTTGGCGAGACCTATGAAGGAGCGGAGTTCTGTCCAAGACTTGGGCGTTTCGAAATCATGAATGGCTTGGGTTCTTGACGGTAAAACTTCCAGGTGTCCGTTGGCGACGTGAAAACCGAGATACTCGACTTGAGAGGCGAAAAATGAACACTTGTGAAGGCGACAATGAAGCTGGTGTTCTTGAAGTCGAGCCAAAACCTTGCGGAGGTGTTCTTCATGTTCTTCGGCGGTTTCTGAGAAGATGAGAATGTCGTCCATGTATGCGATGAGAAACTCATCAACATAGTCGTGAAAGATGCTGTTGACCATGGACTGGAACGTGGCTGGGGCGTTTGCAAGACCGAAGGGCATGACGACCCATTCAAAATGGCCGTATTTCGTTCTGAAGGCGGTTTTGTCGGTATCTTCTGGGCGAATGCGGATCTGGTGGTAACCGGATGCCAGGTCAAGCTTGGAGAAGAACTTGGCCTTGCGTAACCTATCGAGGATTTCCGTGATGTTGGGAAGAGCCGTGCGGTTCTTGACTGTGTTCTTGTTGAGGGCGCGGTAGTCAATCACGAGTCTGAGCTTGCCTGCTTGGGCGATGTAGAAGATTGGAGCGCCGTATGCTGAGACCGAAGGCTTGATGCGACCGTTTTCCAGGAGGAATTCAAGTTCTTTCTTGAGGGTCTGGAGTTCTTCTTCCGAGAGAGGGTAGATTGGCCTATGTGGTGGCTTGGCGGAAGGATCTTCAAGGTCGATGCGGTGGTCTGATGGTCTTGAAGGCGGGATTCCTTTGTACTCTGAGAATACTGCAGGGTATTGCTTGACCATGTTCTTGATGTTGTCAGGAAGCGAAGCCAGAATTCTTGCGTCTTTCTCGTTGGCGTCAGCGGTGGTCTTCAAAACCGGAGCGTGCGCAGGGACATGAGTGGGGACTTGATGGCCAGAGGAAGCTGAATTGCAGGAAGGTGCTGAGTTGCTTGAGGCTAAGCTGTCCGAGAGGATGTCCTTGAGGTGGATGAGTCCAAGTCTGATGTTGGGGAACCTTGCGAGGCGCTTGAATGTCTTTGCCGAAATGTGTTCCACAGTGACGGGAATCTGTTCTCTACAGATCCAGCGGTTGTTGCCGAAGGTGACTGTGTTGGTGGTCCAGTCTATCCTTGGGTTGACCCGTGTCAACCAATCCTTGCCGAGGATGACGTCGTACACGATTGGTGCAGAGATGAATTCTTGCTTGGTGACGTAGAGGTCAATGTTGAGTTCCAGGTCGCGAAAGAGGCGTCCTTTGACTGCTCTTGGTGTTGAAGCGGCGAGCTTGATGTCGAAAACTTCTTGGTTGGATGGTTTGCTGATGGCGAAGGCGAGAGAGTCCTTGACAAAGGAGTGAGTGGCTCCTCCATCTATGAGAACTTTGGCGTGCCGTCCGTTGATGGTGCCTTGAATGACGAGAAGGTCACTCTTGGCGTCTTGTTTCTCGACGTGGTAGATCTTGAGGATGCGATCGACGTCTTGATGAGGCCTTTGAGGTTTGGATGTGGATGGAACCGTCTTGACAGAAGCCTCCACGGAACTCTTGTCAAGTGTAGCGCGCTCGACCTCGGGAGGTGGTGAAGACTCTCCCGAGGGAGCGCGCAACGCCGTGTCTTGATCAGGTTTGAGAGGCAGATTGCCTCTTACTGTTGCCGACCGTCGGTGCTGTCGTTTCCGAGACTTGCGTGTTGTTGACCTTGACTTGTTTCCGACGGATTCCTGGGGCGTTGCATTGCTCATAGCGATGTTCGTGAGAGCGGCAGTAGGTACACCACCATTTGCACGGTAGATGGCCTTTTCTTGATCGGTGAGCTTGGACCGGGTTGCTGTGGTGTTGTCGATTTCCATGGGAGTGGGACCGTTGTTGTGCTGTTGCTTTTCTTGCCTTTGGGAACGAAAATTATGGTCGCGTGGCTTTGTGACGGTTATCATTCTGGTTGCTGCGGCGTTGGTGGTTTCCTTCTCTCCAGTGGAAGTCATCCAGGCGCTCTGCAGCACGCTGGAGTCTCTGGAGGTCGTCTTGAATGTCGAAAAGATCTTCATTGGTCCTGAGGATGGCCTTGAGTCCGCGGCGGTACTTGAAGCAGAGGATGACTTCTGGGTAGACGATGCCTGATCCTTCAATGGCGGCGACGAGCTCGTTGAACTGCTGAGAGTAAAGAGTGGCGGCACCCTTTTGCTCTATCTTGTCGAGGGATTCAATGGCTTGCTGAAGGGTGAGTGATGAGGCGAAGGAGTCGCGAATCCACTGACAGTACTCTCTCCAGCCCATGTGGTGACGGACGTCTGGAGAGATTCTTCTCACTGAGTGAGGGCGAGTCCTGAGAGGCTTGGAGATCCAGTCGACGTAGGTCTTGTGGTTCTTGAACTGAGGTTCTTCATCATCTCCAAGGAAGCCGTACGCCTGGCGTCTTCAGCGGCTTGGTGGAGGTATTCATCAATTGCTGCTTGAGCCTCGTGAGCTGGTTTCTTGCGAAGATCCCCAGAGAAGGATGGTGGCTTGCGTGACGTGATCTTGAATTCAGGAAGTTCTCTGGCTTCTGGTGAGAGGCGACGAGAGGCGGCGACCAAGGCTTCTGAGGCGTTGAGGCGTTCTTGGAGCTGGGCTATCTGCTGCTGAAGGCTTGCAAAGGCCGAGGCGATGTCACTGGTGGAGACTTGCTGAGGGAGTTCTGGTGTGTGTGACATTGTGAAGGAGAAGGGAGAAGTGAAGAGAGTGAAGGAGGGAGAGAGAGCTCAAGATTGAGTGAGGGAGCGAGAGAGGGCTCGAAATGGAGTGAGGGAGCGAGAGAGGGCTCGAGAGAGTGAGGAATTTTGAAGTGCTACAAATGTGACGGAACGAGCCTAGCTAGGGCGAAGGTTCGTCAAAGGGGAAATATTGAAGGAATATTTGAAAGGAGAGATGAGAGTTTTGAAGGGTTTTTATTTAAGAAGAAGAAGCTGTTCAAAGTAGAAATGTTGATGAAGAAGTAGATGTTGAAGAAGTCAAAGAGAGAAGCTAGCCTTTTATAGGCGAAAACACGAAAATAGAGTTGAAAGTTAAAGAAAGTTTAGAAGCTTTAGAACAATAAAGAAGAATTCGAAGAAAAGAAACATTTAGAATGAAAAGGAAAGTTCGAGTTTTAGCTAAGAATGGTAGAGAAAATAAAAGAACTTCGAATAAAGTTGGCAAAGTTGGGGCTAAGCGCGGCAACTTGCGGAAAAATAAACGAAGTGGAAAAATACAATAAGGAAGTAATACAAGAAACATTGAATAATACAAGAGATATTAGGGAAATTCCGTCACAGTCAGGCCTGAAGGTCCTCTGTTATATGCTGTACCCTACAAACATTACCTATACCCCGGGTCTCAACTATATCATGATTCGTAAAGACCCCTGGACGGTTTCCTAGATTCCCTCACCTCTCCCCCTTACCCTTGGACCACGCTCACTCTTTTCTTATGCTTTTACCTTCGGTCTGTCATTGTGCCTGAGCCCAGAACGGGACACGTAGGCTTGTTATTTTCTTGGTTTTTCTTAGAATGCGGGGGTCGAGAGACTTTTGTATTTTGGGTTTGCTCCAATAAATAACTATAAACAAAAAAAAAAAAAAAAAAGGCGGCTTGTCATGTGAATGTGTGACGGAATTTCCCGATATCTCTTGTATTACTTCAATTATTCTTGTATTACCTTCTTTATTGAAATTTTCACTTCGTTCATTTTTCCGCAAGATGCCACGCTTAGCCCCAACTTTGCCAACTTTATTTGAAGTTCTTTTATTTCGTTACTTTCTTAGTTAAAACTCGAACTTTCCTTTTCATTCGAATGTTTCTATTTTTCGAATTTCTTCTATATTTGTTCTAAACCTTCTTAAACCTTCTTTCAATTTCAACTTTATTTACGCGTTTTTCGCCTATAAAAGGCTACCCTTTCTTTGACTCCAACTCACTTCTTAAACATTTTCTACTTCTTCAACAACATTTCTCTTCTTAACAACTTCCCTTCTTCTTCAATAAAATCCCTTAAAACTCCAATTTCTCTTTTCAAATATCTTTACAATATTTCCCCTTTGACGAACTTTCGCCCAACAAGATGCTATATGTCGGCTTTTCCTTTTACCCCCTCCTGCTTGTACACTAACGAAGTCTTTAGGATTTGTCATGGTAAGTCTTTACTTACCTTATACGGTATTCAGGTTTTCCCACGGCATTGTATATATGTCGCCGTCGGGTTTTCCCTGTTTACCGCCCTTTTGTATCTTGGGACTTTGTTTTATTTTGTATATATCTCTTCTTTTTCCCCTCGCTCATTTATACCCATTGTTTATATGTTTATTTATTCTTTGTTTATGTTTATGTTGAGCGAGAGGGTCTTACAAATAAAGATAGAGAAGTTGTCCATCCCAAAACCTGTCCCCAGTCCTGTCCAGGTCAGGTCCAGGTCTTCTCGCATACACACGCGCCTACCTCTGGCACCAAGGTTAGTGTTGAGTAGTCTTACCAGAAGGTGCCTCCGTCAGGTCCTCGGACACACCGCGTATGTTTCGTGGCGTTGGGTGATTGGCTGCTGCAAAGCCCCGATCAGCAAACTCCCTTCGGCTTACGGCCGGTGAGATAGAGTATCAATGCAGCTTCCCTCGTCGTCGTCGTTTCGGGTTTAGAGATTGCCCTTAGCACCGGGAACGCTAAGGAAACGCCTTTACCGCCACGATGATTGACGGAATGGGCAAAAATGGTTGTAGGAAGACTTACTTGAAAACACCGCAGCTAAGTATCTTTTATTTCTGGTTCCGTGCTTGTATCCACCCTTTTCCCCTTTACCTTTCTTTGATTCCCGCTGATCATCATTGAGCTCCATTCTTCATGCTCTGGACATTGTTTTCTTTGTCAAGTACACTAACTTTATTTATTTATGTGTAGACGTTCTATGTACCATTAGAAGGTACTAGTCCTGTCGAAACTCCTACCATATCTTTGGATACGTGGTAGGAGGCCGTAGTTTCACAATACAATCATGGGTTATGTTATATTAACACAAACACAACATAACAAATGCAAGCCCGTCGTTAACTCAGCACACATAGTAGCGTCCCTAGCCTGTGTTTGGGCTTCCCCAGTCTAGGTGTATCTTTCACTATGTGCGGTGTTGTATTCAGCTAATAATGAGATATGATATAATTCAACCATGGAGCCAGATCGCCCGAGTTTTATGTCCAACACTCCCCCAAAACTGGAACATGCCTGCATTCAGGGGGATGACTACATAATCTATTAAACTGCTTTTAGTCTACATAATCTACGTTGCTAAGATAAAGCTGATTATCTTGTAGTGCCACAGCTTTTGTCAAGATATCTGCAACCTTGTCCTCTAATGAATAGTATTGCAGAAAATCCGTTTGCAATTCTATCATCTCATTCACCATCCTGTTTTTCTTTGATTACACTAGCGATATATATCGATTGCTTTTGTGTAAGATTTTGGACTAGAATGTCCATAGAGGAGCAAAACCACCATGACTTAGGTCTGAAGTAGCCCTGTTCAAGTGTGGTCTACGCCGTTCTTACTAAAGACACGCCAAAAGGCGTGTACTTTTGGAAAATGGTGTGGGAGATTGGTATGAGTGACTCAAAATATGTAGGAGTGCAATTTCCCTAAAGTATTGCAGTTACTGCTAGTCATGCTCAAGGATTGAAACCCACTGTCTCATTGTTTCGTTCAACATTTGACTTTTGCAAGTACAAGAAGAAAAAGAAAAACGGAACCACCCTCATAGCTATCGAATGTATATGCCAATAAAATAAATACTCAGTTATAAATCACTATAACTCCTCACAACACCATCGCATTTCCATTCCCATTCCCATTCCCATTCCTAGCTCCCCCATCCCTGCACCGTACTGATACGACCCGTGCTGGCCTCCACCCACAACCTGCGGCTGCACTACCACAACCTGTCCAACATAATTTGGCGGTGCGTTAAACACCACAGGGTTCTGTAGATATGCCTGCTGTTGATCCACATTATAACAATAGCGTCCTTGGGGTTGGGCAAACGCGTGAACGTATTGGGGATATGGTTGGGGGTTGACGTTTTGCAATGGTTGGTGTTGTTGGAATTGTTGTTGATGTTGCTGTTGTTGTTGCTGTTGCTGCTGCTGTTGAAAATTCTGTTGATGCTGCTGTTGTTGTTGCTGTTGAAAATTCTGTTGGTGCTGCTGTTGTTGGTGCTGTTGAAAATTCTGTTGATGCTGCTGTTGCCCCACCAGACTCCCGGTCTATGCACAGACATCACCACCAAATCATCATCCTGATCCACCTGCATACTCCTCGTCCGCCTTCTTGCATCGCGATGTTGTGTCTGTGTCTGCTGTCTCCTTTTGTCCGTCAGCAGCTGCCACCATATGCGGTTCAAGCGGTGGTAGTCTGGCGCATCCGGTACAACGCGTTGTGGTTGAACAATTTGTCTAGGAGCAGGAGCGGGTGCAATAGGTTGATGATGGACGGAAGCGGGTTGATAGACGACTCTTGCTGGTGGTTGTGCGGGGGGTGCGGGCGGGGGTTGATGGGAAATAGCAGCGCAACGGGTACAGGTGGTGCGATCGCGGCTTGAGCCCTGGCGTTCCGTCGCGCATCCATCACGTTTTGTTGGGCGATAACATGTTGAGCTACAGCTTCTCGTTCAACAGCTCGTCTCCTTCTTCCCTTTGGCACAGCCACCGGCCTGACCTGCGCAATAACGGGCGGCGGCGGAGGAGCCTGAGGGATGACGTTGTTTCGATTAGCATGCGCAGCGATATGTCTCGGTAAAGGTGGGATAACGATTACAGGTGGGATGAGAGCGGGTGGACGAATTTTAGGGGCATGATGGAGTGATTGCCATGCAGCCTGAAGAAAAGCACAGAACAAATAGATAAAGGGGGGGAGAAACGAATAGTCGAAAAATGGGTAATGGTTAAAACGAAAGAAAAATTTGAGGTGATGGTCCCTTACCCGTCCTGCACCTGCCGCGGCTGCATTTACGGCTGGCACGTTCGCAACCTGTCCTTGAGCCTACTCGACAAAAGCAACAAAAGGAAACGGTTATGGAAAGTGAAAGAGGAAGGAGCCTCATACCCTAACTCTGGCCAACGCCGCCACATTTCTTTCATGTGCCGCCTGGAAAGAAACATCAATAACCACCATCTCGCAAATTTTATTACCCTTTGTACAGCCGCTACATTCGCCGCCTATTGTCAAAAGAAAAATATTGGAAAATTGTAAGTCTACACCTCAATAAAAAAACTCCTTTCTCACCCTCAGCCTCGCCAAATCATCCACCCTCCTCAGATTCGCGGCATATGCCGCCGCCGCCGCCTGTCCCGCTGCAACAGCTGCTGCATGATTCGCCGCCTGATTCGGCACGGCCGCCTTCTTGGGCCTCGCTTCCAACACCTTCTTCAAATCCTTTTCAATAAGATCTTTATCTATATCCCCATCTTTAACGATATTTTTGAGCGCGGCTTGAGCGGCCAACTCAACGTCACGGTTATTGCGGGAGACGGCGTCATCCCATAAGGGGCAGCTCTTACCGGGCTGTTTGCGGCCATTGGGGTCGGTGCTGAAATGGTCGTAGCCAGCGATTAGGCTGTCACAAAAAAGGGAGGGTGTTATAGACGGTGACAATGAAGAAAACAAATGAGAGAGGAATACGGAACTTACGCTTTACATACATAACATATCATCGTTCTACATGTCGGGCAGGTCATCTTATTACACCCTATAAACCGGCGTTCACATCCACACACAGAATAAACACTCCGTGCTTACCTTCCTCTTTGAAAAATTTTGTCCCGCATTTCGGCTTTGGGCACTCCCTCAACAACGCCTCCGTCATCGCCTCCTCAACCGTATGCCGAGCACTCGCCGAATCCTCCTTCTTCGCTTCCTCACAAGTCAACGGTGCATGATTCTTTTTCCGACACAATCGACAGCTGATCACCCGACATGTGTCGGATTGACATGGGAACAAACGGTCAACTTCAGGCGGGTTAGGTAGAATACAGGCGAAATCGCAGAATGGGCAGGTGGAGAGGTCGGGGAGGTCGGCTTTACGGAGGGAATCTTCCTGTGGAAGATGTTAGTTGGTAACAGGGAGAAAGGGGGTTTTACTTGAAGGAGTTTTTCGTAGCCGAGAAAAACTTCGGGAGTGAGAAACCTTTGGATCTCGGCAAGAGGGAAGGGGTATTTACAGGCGCTAGAGTCCATGCAAAGTATTTCGCTTTTTCCTACAAAGGTTGAGTCAATATGGCGTGATTAAATAGGAGAGCTCACTCATTCCAATCAATGTTTCGGCTTGACGACGTGCGCACTCCATACAGAACAAATGACCATCTTCGCATTGTGTCATCTAACAAGGTTAAACAAAAAGATGGTCAATGTATAGCCTTACTTTACTATACGGAACATCTGTATAACAACACCCACACTCAATCTCCTCCTCATCTTCTCCATCTTTCACATTCAGAGTCTGCGCGGCTTTTCCTATATAAGTTATTATTCCACAACAACTTAAAAAATATGTACCAGCAGCATAGGCAACCACATCCCTTTCAAACTCCTCGCAAACCGCCACCGCTTTCCCCTTTTTCTTCTTCCTGCTCTTCTTTCGTGCTGCCGAGTGTCTAAATGGGAGCTGTTCGACAGGACCTGCGAGGAGCGCGTCAACGTGTCGACGGATGGAAATGTAATCGTGGTTCATGCTTTCCATTGTCGGGATGAGATAGGTGAGTGGGATCGTAGGGTATGCTTCCGAGATAGATGTGATGCTATCCCCCCAAAAAACAAAATATCGTCAGAACATAAAGCCTCCGTACAGAAAATGGCTCTTACCAGTTTCCTTTATACTCTTCAGACTTGACGTCGTGTTTTTCTTTTTTGGAGGGAGTGCTGCATTGGGAGTCGTTCGTTTTGCGTTTATGCGAGGATGAACCGGCGTCCGAACGACGAGGGTAGGGCTCTTTACCGTCCATAAGGATATCAAGTAAAGCTTGAACGTTGTTTCCGAGTTCTTCGAATCGTTTTTTGAGCCATTCGGGGTCTAATTGGGGATTGACGTTGAACGACAACAACACATTTGAAGCCTTATTGAAGACGTACCTGCATCTGGAAACATCTCCATGACCATCCTCCACTCCTCAGCGCCTCCTCCCTCCTCTCTCTCCTCAATCATCACAACATCCTCATCCAGTTTCCGTTTTACCCCATTCGGAGACCCGTCGACGGATATTGGACTATGCGCAACCGAATATGCTAAACATAAATCCACGGCTAACGTTAGGGCTTCTTCATCTTTAGAAGCGCTTAGGCGGGCTCCTGCGAGACATTCTGCGAGGATGGCTTCGGATAGATGAGGGAGGATGAGGGTGAGTTGGATAAGGAGAGGGTCGGCCATTGATTGATTTAATTGAGAGGATGATCGGACTGAAGGGTGAAGAGTCGAGTGGTGAAGGTTGACGAGGATATGAATGTGGATGGGATTGAGGAGTACGCTGTGAATGTTGATGGAGGTGAGGTGACGGCGCTGACGGCCGACATGTACTTTCTTTTTCGGACGTCGTTGATCACAATTTTTTTTATTTTTATTTTTTGACGACGATCCACATCCACCAGAGCCTCAGCGGAGTCGGTTTGACCTACGCGGCCTTTTAATTTTTATTTCCTCGCGATTAGTAGTATACGTCACTCGCGTGGTAAAACACGTTAACCTGTCGTCTCAGCGGATCAATGCTCACAAACATGAAGTTTGGAGGTGCTCTACAGGGAATAACGGGGAATGGGCGGTCTCCGCATTCGTGATCTTGTAAACAAGCGATGAAACCCGGAGTTTTCCTGTCGTCGAGTCTTTTGTGACGCTAAAGAAGAGAGCAAGTTTAGACCAAAATGAGAAGAGATGGTAGACTCACGTCATCAAATCCTTATATATCTTTTTTGTCGTTGTCAAATACGGTTCAACTTCATCCTCGAACTGACAAAGTCGTCCTCCAAGGCACATGACTTAAAAACATGGAAAATAAACTCTTTCCTATCGGCACCCGAGAAGATATCGTAACTCTCAAATTCCTCCATCAACAGACAACGACGCAATTCATCCGACACCACAAACCCGTCAATGTATTCATCAGGCACTTCTTAATTTGACCGTCGGGACGGATGGGGCGTGTGGGTTTTCGGATCAGCACCGAAAACATTGGATTTAAGACGGTCGAAAAAGTCGAGAGAGGTGACGGGTGATGCGTTTCTTCAGTTGTGATGGAGGTCACTTTGCCGAGTGTTCCCCAGCGGTCCATGGTTCCAAGAACCTTGGGAGGGTTGTCAGATCCTAAAATGAGTTTGGTGAGGGAGTACCTTTAGGTGCGGGTTGACGTTGGGTCGTTGAAGAAGTCAAGTAGGAACGACTTGATTTGAAGGCTTTGAAGAAGTTTGTCGTAGCTGAATCTCTTCATGTAACAATGGTCCTGCATTCCCCTGTAATAGGACGGCGTCTCCTTAGCCTCCATTGTTTCATTGCAAGCCCGCAAAAACTCACCATTTGAACAGCAACGCCTGCGTTTCCTTATCCTGAAATCCCGCAAACTTTGCATTCTCCACAAACGTAAACTTGAACTTTTCTTCATCCTCCCTCTTGATGTTTACCGTCGGTGGTAAAGTCAAAGACCCAGTTTCCACAAGTGTGTTGATACTGGATGTACTTGCTGATCGACCGTCCTGTCCGCTCACATCTTGGTTGAGCGAGTTTTTACCCTTTGTTTCCGGCTTCCTGGGAACATCATCATCCAGTTCTTCAATCAACGAGCCCCATTTTTGTGTTGATAACTTTGTGCGTGTACCAGGGATGATGATTTCTGGCTCTGCGCTACTGCGGCGTGGGTCTTGCTCGGGATCCTCTTCGCTGTCAGACTTGACATTGTCGTTAAACCTGAGGACCTTTTTCTTCTTGAACTCTTGTGCCTCCTTTATCGAGTTGGCTGCATCCTGCTTCCGAATCATCAACTCCTCATCCTCAGTTATCTCACGGATGAGCATGGCTTTGCGAAATAGTGCGAGTGAGATGTGGTGTGGTGTCGTGGGATGAGTGCGAGGGAAGGGACGATGGATGGGTGTGTTTGTTTACGCTAATGACAAATCTTTCAGAGGCCGTCATTTTTGTCCATTAGCGGTATCCCACAAGTCCCGACTTACCATGAACGTTGCTGGCCACCTCAGGGGTTTTTACATCTTCTATGAGAGCATGGAGGTGTCGCTGAAGAGAGCTCAGTTGGAAAGGGTTGTGATGCTAAAGCTAGGTCGAGTTTGAATTATGATTAGATCAGATCACGGCGTAACTGACGAATGGCACAACACGACGTGACATTGGACACGAATGACGCGTCGATGAGCGTTAGTGTATTGCTTGAAATACAGCACCGTCGCCATCGTGTTCGGAGTTACAGGTTCACGTTGGGTGGTGGTGATGATCGATGGCGCAAGGATTCCCGCTCGTGGCGCCACAAGATTAGATTTTTTTCAGTTTGTTGAGAAATTAAATCTTTTGCGACTGGACTGGACTCGCTGGAGACCGTCATCGTCATTGAGGGAAGGAACGACGACGGCCTGTTGGACGACGTCGTTTGTGGCATCAATCATCACCTACAAACCTGTTACCATTTAAACCACTGGCGATACATCCTCCCCTGAGGAACAACAACCACATCGTCTTTCTTCATACCAACAACCACTACTACTATCCCACACGCAATTCCATCATAGCCCTCCGTCTAATGTCCCAATCCAACCCCGTCATCCTTCAAACCTCTGCTGGAGACTTTGCAGTTGGCGAAGAAATTGGCAGAGGCTCATTTGCGACGGTCTACATTGCTCGTCGGACAACCCCATCAGCCACCACACCCAATCTCTCGGCCGTCAAGACGGTGAATAGGGACAAGTTGAATCGAAAGTTGGCCGAGAATCTGGAGACTGAGATTAAGATTCTGAAGGGGATACGACATGACCACATCGTTGGGTTGATGGATATTGTGGTGAGTATTGCGCATAAGTGCTTTGCCAAATAGTGGCACAGCTTGTGAGGACGGTTGCGTATGAGGTGGCCCGCGACCATGGCTAGCAGAAAGGAGTTGAAGTGTCTTTTGGGTGGGCAGCAATGTGAGTTTTAGAAGGATGGGAGATGGCGTGGCGTTGCGGGAGAAGCCAGGAACGGTTTTCTCAGAGGGACCTCCAGTGTGGGAAGATTGTGTGCGAGCTTATAGAGCAATAATCACTCCTACTCTCTGTTCGCCATGAGGGGCATCGAGGACGTCTCTTTCCTAAAAACCTTTTTTACAGAAAACAGAAAAACACATCCACCTCGTCATGGAATACTGCAGCATGGGAGATTTATCAGTATACATCAAGCGGAAAGGAATGGTGATGGTGAATGACGGGTCTGGGACCATGCAACCGTCGCAGCTCCCACCGCCCATTACGGATCCGAGTTTAAACCCCATAGCGGGGTCGTGGGGAGGTTTGAATGAGTTTGTTGTGAGGCATTACTTGAAACAGCTTTGTGAGTGTTGTCATCCTTATTTAGTTTTTTATTGATGAAAATGGGATTCTAATGGCCCTTCATTCTTTTTTCTTTTGGTAGCGTCCGCAATAGAGTTTTTAAGGTCGCAGAGTCTAATACACAGAGATCTTAAACCGCAGGTACACTTCAATACATACTTTTATAACTAATATATGCTTTAGAATCTCCTTTTGAACCCTGCCGCACCCGATACCGCCCCCATCACTATTCCCAGCCCTTTCCGCACCGGCCGTTCCCAAACCATCTCCCCCCTCCCCACCCTCAAACTCGCCGATTTTGGTTTTGCCCGCGCACTCCCCCCACAATCCCTCGCCTCCACCCTGTGTGGTTCCCCCCTCTACATGGCCCCCGAAATTCTCCGGGGCGACCGCTACGACGCCAAAGCTGATCTCTGGTCTCTCGGCGCCATCTGCTATGAAATGCTTACAGGTCGACCACCATTTAAAGCCCAGAACCATATCGACCTTTTACGAAAGATTGATCGTGGGGAGGGGTTTATAAAGTTTCCGGGAGAGGAGGAGGCACGTCGGAGCGTCATGGTGCAGGGGGGATTGTCGTCGTCACCGAGAACGCAGGTTACGCCGCTCCCTGTGGGATCGTTAGGGTCGAGCCCGAGATTCACGCAGATGAATGTGAACGCTCTTCCTATCGCGGATGACCTCAAAGATCTCATCCGGAGACTTCTGAAACGGAACCCAGTGGAACGAATGAGTTTTGAGGAATTCTTTATGCATCCTTGTGTTGCTGAAGGGTTGAGTGGAGGCAACGGTGGGATGGTTGTGGAGAAAATTGAAGGACGATCGGTCGATATGCACCCAAGGAGTATACCGAAATCGTTAAACTCGGCTATGCCAAGGACGTCGTCAGAATCGTTGAGGCAGATGCAAGAGGCTGCGGCGTTGGGGGCTTCTAGGAGGAGGAGTATGGTGGAAGTGAATGTACCTGGGAATACGATTGTTCAGGGGAATAATAATACTCATAGTGTTCCTAACTCTGGAAAGGTATCGACTATTGAGGCGCCACGTACGCATAACACTACGACGGTTACGTATGGTGTAGTATCGCCACAACAAACGCCGAGATCAATTCCATCGCAGAACCTGGAACCGCCGTTCCCTGGATACAATGTTGACGCGGCAGCGCTTTTTGTGGGGCTTTCGGAACCGGAACAGGTCGTGCCTCTTCTTGAAGTCGTATCGCCATCTGAACCTACCACTCGTCCGCATGCTCAATCTCGCACAGATGATGGTAAACACCTTGTCTCACCTACAGACGAGCGAGACCCTCTATCCTCCCTCTCCTCGCTAGGATCTCTCGAATTTAGCGAAGATGGGGAAGAGAACGAACGAATTGTTCATATTGTTCGACGGAATGGGAGTGGTGAAAACAGTGGAAAGACTCCTACACCGACTCGTGATGTGGAGAGACAAAAAGCGAGTTTTGAGGATTTTGTGGTGGTTGAGAAGAAGGCGGTTGAGGTGAATTGGATTGCGGAGGATGGGGCTGGCGGGTTGGCGGCGGCGCTTACGGGGGGTTTTACGGCGTCGCCTAGCACGTCTTCGGAGAGGGAACGAGAGCAGAAGGGTGTTGTGTTTGGAGGGAGTGGGGCGGGGTATGGAGCGGGGAGTGGGAGTCCGAGTGGGACACCGCCAAGTCCTAGAATGTCGAGTGGGAGGGAGACGCTTGGGAAAGGTTTGTTACTCTTCCTATTTTTTTATATGCCTGTTACGGTTTCTGCTTGTTTGATTTGTTCTATGCAATGAATCTAACATAATTACTTTTTCAAGGGCGCGTCTTTGGCTCCCTTCGCGACTCCACCCACAACTTTCTTAATGCCGCTACCAACCCAATGCCAACCCCACCTCACACCAACCCTACTTACTTTCCTCCTTCACCTCCTACCCGTCCCTCCCTCCCACTCCACAGCACTACCCCCTCAGATCCCGACGACCCCACTCCTCTCCTCTCCGCCCTTAACCTATGCGCCCTTCGCGGCCACGCCCTCAATCTCCTCGCCGACGAACGCTACCGCGACTTTATCACCCTCACAACCGCCCCTATCGGCGGCGCCATCACCAACCATTCTATCCACCAACCCCCAACCCCCACCCCTGAAGCCCCAGGAACAGCCGCAGCCGAGGAATGTGTCGCGCTGTACCTCACCGCCCTCGGGTTGTACCAGATGGGGATTGAGGCTGCCAAAGCGGTTTGGGGTGGAGGAGCGGGGAAGGTCGATGTCACGAGTTTGAGTGCTGCGGTGCAGTGGATTAGAGAACGGTTTGGGGAATGCTTGGAGAGGGCGCAAGAGGTCAGAGGGTTTCTAGGGGAGGAGGGAGAGGGAGGGGAGGCTGGGAATGCGGCTGGGACTGGAGTGGGAAGGCCGGTTGAGCGGGTGGTGTATGAAAGGGCAGTCGAGATTGTAAGTTTTGACTTTTTTCTCCTTTCAGTTTACGTTTTATCAAACACTGTTTTTGTAATTCTTCATTTCTTGTGTTTTATCCTGAAGCTTTATTCACCACAATTTCCCCTTTTAAAAAAAAAATCAGGCCCGCGTCGCTGCTCAAGCTGAACAAGGCACTGACACCTCTACCGCTGAAGCCGGATACACGCAAGCTGTTCTCCTCCTGGAAGCCATCCTATCATCAGCAGCTGCATCATCCACGTCGAATCAACCGTTTGGTGATGTGGCGACCACGGGGTTAAATGACCCTGATCGGGCGGTTGTGGAACGGTTTGTTGGGAGTTTGGGGATGAGGCTTGAGAGAGTTAGGGAGGGTAGGGAAGGGGTGGTGAGTTAATTTTTCTTTGTATATTGGAGGCATGTTATATATATATTATCACCGGAGATATTTTCTTCTTTTTGTACAGACACGAGTTGGTATTGTGGGTTTTGGACTTTGGTGCTGTGGGGGGGTTATGGAGTTTTGTGGTTCTTTCACCCCTTGAATATGTTGATTGAACGTTTTTGTTGTGTGCCATGTTTTATAAATACAGAGTTTATTATTAGGCCAAATTCCCTTGAAAAAGGTACATCTGAAGGTTAAAGAAAGGCCATGAGTCGGAAAAGAGGATATCAGAAACGAGCACGGAAGCCTAATCTCCAGTAATAGGGGTAGGATTAGAGCTAGAAATAGAGCCCGCTCTACCTTGATGATGAGAACCTCATTCAAGCTACAAACCTTCCAATTCTTTACGTGCAGTTTATTAACACATCCGCCGTTAGTTTGACGCGGTATGCTTTACCAAAGACCGTTTTTCGAACATAAATATTCCAAACAATATCATGGCCAAGTACAAAGAGTCACAAACATCCGTAAAATCCATTTTTATTGAGAAGAAGAAAGAGGCGGCTGGTGAAATGCAGACGGTACCAGATAGATGGCATATTCCATGAAAGGTAGGTAAATGGGTAGGTAGGAGATGGAGAAGAAAGGTTTGAGCTTAAAGCTTGGCCTTGGATTGCTGGAGGCTCTTGAAGACACCGTCGAGCTTGGTGGCGAGCATGACATTGCCCTTGACCTTGATCTTGCCCTATAATACAAAGAAAAAACAAAAAAAAAAATGTTTCAATTACTGAATACACAGAGATGCGAGAAATACAAACGAGACGAAAAAAGGTACTCACGCCCATGAACGCCTTCTGGGGGTTCAATTTGCCACCCGCCAAATCCACGAAATCTTGATCCGCAATAGCAATCACAATATCAGGCTTGGCTGCACTCACACCCGTCACGAGATCCGGGTTTCCGCTCTTCAAGTCCAAAGACCATGATGACACGGTGCCAGCAGCATTCTTGACATCGAATTGGAAGATGGCCTTGACCTTGTCGGCAATGGCTTTACGCTCCGCAGGGGAACCCGAGGTGACGCCGGCCTTGATTTGGGTGAAGACGGCGCTCGAGACGTAGCCAGGGACGGAGACGCCTGCGGGAGTGGCGGCGGCGGCAGCGGCAGGGGTGGGGCGGGGGCAGCGGCAGCGGCAGCGGGTGCGGCCTTGAGGACGGTGTCGAGCTTGGTGGCGAGCATGACGTTACCCTTGACCTTGAGCTATTCACAGAATGATGGGGGAATGACAGCAGGGATGCAGCAAGAAAAGAGGTGAGCAAAAGGCTGGCGCGTATAAATGGCAGGGATGTATCTGGTAGGGATGTAGGGCTGAAGGTCACGGGACCAGAAATGATGCAATTCGGTGAAAAGGGACAGCAGCAAGGCGTCGTTGGGATCGGATGCATCGCTGGATCCCACGCCCTCCTTCAACCGTCATCCGTCAACCTTCATCCCCTCTACCTCAGGCATTGGCTCTTCTCACGACAACGTACAACGGGGGAAAAATAATCTTACCTTTCCACTCATGAACGCTTTCTGTCCGTTCAACTTTCCAGACGCGAGTTCGCCAAACGTCTCATCCGAGGTGTTGATCGTAATGTCGGCCTTCCCCTCTGTTCCAAGCGAAACGTTTCCAGTGCTCTTGAGGTCAAGCGTCCAGGCCTGTTCGGCACCAGCAGCGTTCTTGATCACAATGTGGAAGACTCCATTGACCTTTTTGATCGTCGCAGACTTCTCCGCAGGAGGGAGGGCAGAGAGACCAGCGCTGATGCGCTCAAAGATGGCGGAGGAGTTGAAACCGGCGACGGAGATGGACTTTAGTATGGTTTGTTTGGTTAGCAATCATTATTAGAAGGTGGTAGAAGGACAAATAAAGATATAACGGTCCATTCAATCCCCATTCCGTCATGATCACCGTCGAAGGACGATGGATGAACGGATGGATGAATGAATAGATGACGGACAGCACCTCCATCAACGGCGTTCAGGACAGGTGGGCAGCACCAGCGAACTCACCATTTTGCTGCAGAGATGGTGCGATGCGGAAGGAAGGGACAAAAAAGTGTAGATTTGGCGAAAACACAAAATTTATAATCGGCCTTTCTTTCGGGTGGGTTGATGCCGATGCATCACGTAACGACGTCACGCGAGTTACTTTGGGCGCGGAAGCTGATCACGTCCACGAGGTCGTCATCTCGTTGGAGAGATGGGGTTAAAAGCTCTGTTCTTTCAAGTGAACTACCCAACCTACGACGGCGCTGGTTACGAGAAAAGTTGCAAATGAGATTTACTCCCTTTAAAAAAAACCCCTCCCTCTGACTATAGCACTCTCAAAACCTACTCAAAAAACGCTATCAAAATAATTAAAGGAGTTATCTCCTTTATTCAGTTTCGGTATGATGACAGAGATCTTAACATAACCATAACGAAAAAAAAAGCCCTCCAACAAACTAAACCCATAAAATCAGAGCTGGAACTAAAAAATAACCCCGCTCATTCACCGTCCCGCCCAATCCGCAACGTAATCAAAGTCGTCAAATTCTTTCTGGTTGGCAGCTGGCAACACCGTACTGATGGGTGTAAGTACAGCAGGCTCTTTGGTAAACTCGGCATCAAAGTTGGAAACGTCAGTAGCGCCATTCTAATAATTTTTGTGATTTAGTGTTTTCAAAGATAAAAACTGAAGAGGAGAATGGTCTTACAATGGTGGGCTTCCAAGGAGGTGGCACCTTCTTTTGCATGAAGGCGTTCCAGTCGACACCAGCAAAGTAAGGGTGTCGCTTCACTTCTTCAGCGTCGAGCTTTCCACCGCCAAGACGACGAGCAGGTCTTTGTTGAGAAGCTAAAAAGCATCGGTCAATACGACAAATAAAAGAACTCAGCTTTACCCATGAAGCAGCGATAATGTATCTCTAGGCATATTCGAGGGGTACTCTATCGCATCCGAAAGAATCAAATCCAAAATATCCCGCTCATCACCACCAGGGAACGGTACTAAAGAAAAAGAAACACGCCACAAGTTAATATGAAATACAGGCGAGCTTATTTTGGCTTACTCGTCCAACAAGCATGACATAAATCAAAACACCGTAACTCCACCAATCCACTGCCCGTCCATACTTGTTTTCAGAAAGAATCTCGGGGGCCATGTAATCAGGTGTTCCACAATATGTCCGCGTCGTAGCGCCGTACGGCATGTTTTCTTTACAGATACCATAATCCGCGACCTTGAGATGTCCATCGGGGCACATCAAAATATTATCAAGTTTCAAATCACTTTAAAATAACTAGTCAGTAATACACGACATACGCAACGACTTACCGGTAAATGATATTGTTTTTATGGAAATATTCAATCGCGAGAAGAACTTCGCATGCGTAGAACTTTGCGCGGTTTGTGAGAACCGTTTCTTTTCTTGAATGTGACACATGAGATCACCCCCACTTACGTATTCCATCACAAAATAGACACGTTCGGGGGTTTGGAAGCAGGAGTGGAGGTTCACCATGAAGGGGTGTTGAGCTGCCGAAGCCGCTTGGAAGATACGGCGTTCCAATTTAGCGCTGGAAAAAATCCATTAACGAAAATTTAATGATAAAGAGAATACCTCTTGACATCATCGTTTTTGATGATAAACTCCTTTTTCAACGCCTTTATCGCATAATGTTTCGTCGTCGCCTTCTCCTGCGCAAGCATAACCTTTCCAAACGCACCACGTCCAAGCACCGCCACGAAATGGAAGTCATTCAACGTGATATTCTTATGCACAGCCACCGGAATATTCATCTGATGTCTCGCCGAAGCCGAAAGTCTCATCTTCTCCTGCTGCTGTTGCTGTTGTTGCGCTGCGGCAGCGGCAGCCGCCGCGGTCGCTCGTTCCCGTTCCAATCGTTCTCGTTCCTGTTTCGCACGTTGCTCAGCTTGAATCTGAAGCTCCCTCTCTCGCTGCTGCTTGATGATCATGTTCTTTTGTTCACGTTCGGCTTCTTTGCGAGAGGCCATCAATTGGAGTTGACGGATCTCCTCGGCGAGTTTGCGTCTTCGATGGCTTTGGAGGTTTCGGGGAGAGGTGTGGTGGTTCTTCGGGATTGGGAGGGGAGCGGGATCGGGGCGGGGATCGGAGCGGGGATCTGAACTGGGGTGTAGGGGGGGGCTTGGTATTCCGTCGGTTGGGGACGGAAGGAGCCGATGGTGCTGGAGGCGACGGGAGACGCCATCATTTGACGTTCGTCCTCTAAAAAAACCATACTTATTTTAGCATATGCAGAACAAAGAAGTGCGAGGGGAATAAATATAATTACGTTGTTGTTGTAGTTGTTGTTGATGCCATGGAGGATACTGCAAATCATTTGTATAGTTCCCTTGCAACGGGGCATATTATTCGACATGACCGACGCTCCGCTCGACAGCATCGTCGTCGCCGGAGAATGCACCAAATTATCTGAGAGCTGCTGCACATACCCAGAAGTAAAAGTCGGTGCAGGTGGATTCTCCTCCATTTCCTTCCTCGCCCGCTCTGCCTCCTCAAGTTCCCGTCGATGCATATCCTCTTCATGCTTTTTGAAAGCCTCCACAAGGATTTTCGCATCGTTAGGTCCCAACCCACAGAAATAAGGAACCATGGGTGAACACTCTCTATGCGCGCATTTGTTGCATTCGGAACAACGGTGGATTTTTTGACCGGGTGCGTGAAAACGCCGCAGTGGGTGCACCAGTTTGTGCCGAGGTTGAGTTTAGGTCAAAACGATGGGGAATTTTGAATTTTAGGAGTTGACCGGTGTTGATGTCCATGCCGGGGGGTGCCTTGAATTTTATGTTAGCATGACTGCGATAGAGTCAGAGACTTACATTTTTGATCTCGGTCATAGTGATACACTTTGTGATAACGTCCGTGTAGCATTTCGCGTGGATAGTGTATAGACAGCCTATTCGGATTCTGTTAAAAAAAAGAAAAAATAAAGAAAGAAAAATAATTTTCAAGCTTCATAGGTTAACTCACTCTGGCAACGATACGCTTGACCGCCGCTCAACAACTCGTTGCACACTGCACATTGAACCATCTGGAAGCCGTTGTATGCGAAAAACTTGTGACCGTTCCTCGGATAAGCCTTTTGCACAGCCTCTCTACGGAAGAGACCGGGGGTTTCAACCGGCTTTCCAGTTCCAGAGGCTAAACACACACAAGTCAGGAAAGGGGAGATGAAAGAAAACATAAATGAAAAAGAACGCACCAAAAGTGACTCTGAACAAGAGCTGTCCAGCAGGCTCCATATCCAACCAAATCTCATCCGCATCATTCAAATTCGCCGGCACATTATTCCCATGTTTCGTCTTTAAATCCTCCACAAGATCTGTCAACTTGAACCAACTCAACGCGAGCAGCACGTTCGAAGGTCGACTGTACACCGCCACCTCGCATTCCACGGCTTTTTCGAGATTGAATTCAAACGCTTCGTCCCAGCGTTGCGTTTTAGGCTTGGTGCTGGCTTTGGTTGTTCCATCGATGCGGACGACTGCGTAAACCTCGGTGGAGTTGGAGGAACGGCCGGGAGTTCGTTGCGCCGATGAGACGCATTTTGAGACGGCCGGAAACCTTGACCTTAACGTCTGAAAGATTATGTTGGCACGTTAAGCGATGTGTTTGAATAGGTTCAGCATACCCATGAGCGTATCGTCTTCTTCTCCAGTTGCAACATAGAGGGCAGAGTAACGATGTTCTCCTTTGGTCAAAGCCGTGATCCTAAATTGAGAATCGTTAAGTTGCTCCTTAAGATCCGCAATCTTTCTTTGGTCAGGCGCCTGAATCCTAGCAAGAGCAGTGGAGGAGGTTTTCAGTACCGCCCTTGACTCGCTTCTCGGTATCAAGCTTGTGCCTCATTCCTTTAACCGGAACTTGACCTTTCGGAGTGATCGCGGATGCGTACTTTAGCAGATCTGGCATGAGGGTTAGAAACCAGGTTTTGAATGGTGTGAGCAAAATTACCAAAGTTACTAGAGCCATGGCTTCCATAGATTCGATCTATCATACGTATATAAAACAAACGAAAGTGAGCTTTTGAAAGAACAAATCACTCAAACCTCGGCGGTATCACTGGACTCATTGGTGGTGGTGAAGGTTGACCAGTTTGAGCAACCTGGTGAGGGAGGGGCAGCAGTAGCCTGAGCCCCAATCTGCAACGTCCTCAATTCTCCCTCCAAGAAATCTAAACGTCGCTGAGCTTCAATAACAGAGGCCTCGCATTGATCCCTCGCGTTCTGGTCGTTGAGTTGAGGGATCATGGCGCGGGCTGCGCTGAGCATTCTGTTCTCGACATTGATCTTGTTTTGGAGCTCGGCGATTCGGTTTTGGACGGGGACACTCTAGATGTGGGGTTTAGTATGGGTGGGAGACAAGGGAAGAAAAAAGGAAAGTCCATCAGTATAAAGAGTTTGAAGAATAGAGACGGGTCGTCGAGTTAAGTAGATGCATGGATGCTCGAACCCACCATAGTTGGATGATGATCCTTGTAAGTTGCTGTCTTCTGTCAACCGCTGGTAAAGTCCCGCGCTTATTTTCTTCTTGTTCGTGGGAGACGTCTCCAATGCTTTCAATACAGCTTTCTAAGACGATCACAGATGGATGAGCTCGGATGCAATGGTGGGTAGATCGACGGTTGCCTTTCTATCACAAAGTGTCTTGAAAACGGCTTATCGATATGTCCCAAAACTATTTCTCCGCGGTCCTTCCTCAGGATACTCGAGCAGCTATATCAGAGATCCAGATGTCTCCGCTGATCCCTGTTGCGTGAGCCGTATCTCGATGACGGATGGTAACTGTTGCTCGCGAGGTGCCGTTTGAGAAGACGACGGCGAGTGGTTTTCAAACCGGAAAGGAAAGAAGATTTTCAGTTGTGCAAATGCAGTACACCCAAAAACAACAGCCTCAAGCCTGCATGGTGCATGGCGGTGCATGGAGACGGACTGAACTTTTGAATGCATGTGGAGGGTGGCCATGGTGTCGTACTCTCGGGACGAAGGATCAACCATCCCTCTTCACTGAATGCATGATTTATTGACTGGTTTAGAGAGAGAATAAAATATGAGAGATCCTGTTGATGGTATGAGCAACAGCCGACGAACGCCATCACCGGCAACGAGATTGGGATGCTCGCATCCTGTCCTATTTCCTATTCCTCTTCGTTGACGGTCTCACGCGAGTCGCCCACATCAATTTTTTGCATTTTTCTTTTGCATTTTTCTATACACTGTTAGTCCACGATGCCTCAAGAACAGCGACGTCAGCAACGATGCGCGGTGCGTCAGGAGTTTGCGCATGCATTCAAGGAGGAGTGCTGCAACTTTGTCGATGGCGGCTAGGGTGCGATGAAGACGTCAACAACAGCAACAGCAACAGTAGGCGTCAGGCTTCTCATCGTCATCGCATGTGCTAGCGAGGAGAAAACAACAGACCTCGGGTCCTGGATTTATGGATGAATACAAGCCAGTCACTGGGAAAATGGCTGCTGATGGCCTTAATCGTTATGATTTGGACTTTTTGGAGACGGTGGATTGGGTCAACAAGCTGCTTTTGCGGTTAGAAGAGGATGGAATCAAGCATGGTCGGTTACGCTTTTTTAGTAGCATGTGTATTCCGTCTTGAAATCTAAGTTAATGGATACTGTATTCTAACGCTCTTTTTGTTTAATAGTGACGAAGATGGCCACGGAGGCTCCTGCAAAACCGGTGGAACTACCGCAAGCCCTCGTCTTTACATACACCAACCGATACACCTACGACTTTACGACAAAGCCGCCTACAGAAGCCGACGTCGTTGTAACCTTAAAAGTTCACGTTGGGTCATTAGGGCTCACACCAGAGGAAAGGCACAAGTTCTTGCTCCTTACACAAAACCTTTACGATCCTTACCAGGACGTGGTCACCATCAAGCCGCAAAAGAATGTTGATTACTCTGGAGACAGCCACGCAAAGAAACGTCTCAGGCTTATCCAGGTCCTCGACACGTTCTTGAACGATGCCAAGGTAATCTATCCTTTCTTTTATTTTATCTTGCATTATCTGGTATTGCTGCTGATCCCGATTTCCACGAAAACACAGTCTTCCACGGACAAATTCACAGATGTTCCACTCGACCTCAGGCGCGTCAAGGCCCGTCGTGCACACCTGGCCTTCCTGAGCAATGGAAAAAGCCTCGCCAGCAGGCAGAAACCGAAACCGCCCAATAAAACGTTTAGACATGCTTGTAGTTTACCATTTTCGGTGGTCTTACTGGGATCATCAGGGTGGAAGGCCTCATCTATTCGACTGATACATCCAGACGATTTCTTCTATCACAACGCCTCGCTTTCGTCCCTCGCCTTCTGGTCGTTTAAAAGCGGACCAAGACACAAGTTGTAGTAATAAGCGTTCTTGAATCAGCTCGAGCTTGTTTGGAATTCGGCAATGCGATTTTGACGTCGACGCTTTGGCTGCAGAGGAATTCAAGGCGAGCACAGCTGAAGCAAGTTTGCATCTTGCGCAAGAGTGCGCCCAGCAAAGCTGGCGAGAGGTATCACCCAAACCACGGATTATAAAGAAAGGGAAAGCCCATAAAAATATGCCAGAACTTTTAGAATCTATATGAAGGTGTCCAAGGTCGGATATTACTGTTGTCCTTTCAAAAAGTGCATTCGGTTAACGATGAGACGTCTTTGAGCGCGCTCTGATAAAAGTTAGAAAAGTGCCGTGGAGAATAAAACGTCGAATGGTTAAGACGAGGGATGATCAGAGAACAAGTATTCTCGCATTCTTAATCGCGATGACTCGAAGCGAATTATGCATCAGCTATTAAGGTCAACCAAGTTCTGGTTGCAATGACGGAGTTCTGGTGATGGAGCCATGTGATCCTACAGGGCGTTTGAAGGGCATGATAGTGCGTCCAATTCGAGGGTTGAATCCACGCGTATTGACGCCAACCTTGAGTCAACGTCGATGGGGCTTGCAAGACGTGGACTAGATCAGTCATGTAAAGACGAAAAGTCTTGCTGAGATATGAGGAGAGTGATGGAGCGGAGTAGAGTGGTGGCGACAGCTTGAATTCTCTGTGCGCGTCAAGGGACGGCCGTCATGGGGACACTGGACCTTTTACCGTAGGAGCCGCCCAATGAGACTTGTTTAGACGCATTTTTACTCCAGAAATAAGCACCATTTTTCTTGTTGGACAACCGACGCCTGGTCTCACCTCTCGTGCACCTCTCGTGCCCCTTTTCACCCATGATGACGGTTCAGCAGCACAGCACTTCATCCCATTCCATCAAGGTCATCAGCGACTCGAGGGATCCCAAGCTTGTTAAGAAGGATGTGGAGATCTCATTCGGGAAGGATCATGTCTCGTTTGGTCAAGATGATGTTGTTGCGAAGGGGTCGTCGTCTTCGGGTGGGTTGATCGGTTGGATTGCGTCCTTATTCGGGTTGAGGCAACAAGAGAATGACGGTAGGGGTATTTTGGAAGAGATGAACTGGCGGCATGCATGGCACCATGGGTTGTTAAAACTTCGTGTGGCTCTACTGTTCTGTCTCATTCTACAACCCTATTTTCGGTTCTGTTTGAAACCCACATCTTCGTGCAAATTACTAACCGTCTCTTTCCAACATTCCCTGGTTCCTAGTCTCCCGCTCTATCCCCTACAATTTATCATTGCCGTGACAAAGTCGTCAACTCTTCCTCTTTCAACTCTACCTGCTTATGCCGAAAAGTCAGTAGCGGAAGCTTCTGAAAAGTCCGACCCCGCTGCTCCTCTCTACATCATCATTCACTTGTTGGACCATGGATCCGTCCATTTTCTCATGTAACCCGCCCGTCTCCAAAAGCCTTTTTACAGGGTTATTACGTTTGAAGCGATCTCCGAGGAGACCATGGAGGAGATTTTTTCCATGTTCCAGACAAAGGGGGTAGGGTGCCGCACCTTGAGGGTAAGCCGAAAAAAGCTGTGTCATGGATTAACATTGGACTCTCTAGAGCCTGGACTCCGTAAGCCGGTCTTGTATGTTATGAATCCTTTTGGAGGGGTGAAGGAGGCGACAAAGGTGAATAAGTCGTGTTTGCGGTGATCTTCTAAAGCATTTCCCAGATCCTCAATACTATCATTTCACCTATGATGAAGATTGCTGGCCTTCCTTATGAAGTGAAAGGTGTGTTAACTTTTTTTTTTAAAAAAAAATAGTTTAAGTGTTGGTGTTCTTATGAGATGTAAAGAAACAACCATAAGGGCCATGCAGAGGAGATATTACGTGCCTTGGACGTGTCGAAATATGAGGCTGTCATTGCCGTTAGTGGTGATGGCGTGTTTCATGAAGTCGTGAACGGTTTAATGACGCGAAAAGATTGGGAGGTGTCGAGGCAGTTGCCTGTGGGAACGATTGGAGCAGGTTGGATTCCTTTTTAAAAATCTTCCCGCGGCTTCTGATGATCTATTAGGAAGCTCAAACGCCATGAACCGAAACCTTGATTGCATGTTTACTGAATACGGCGCTCTAAACGTTGTAAAAGGTAACAACCACATCAACCTTCTTCCTTCCTTCATTCTCACATCAACAAAACAGGCCACACCGTCCCATGGACGTCCTCTCGATAACCCACCACAAATCTAACACAGTCCACTACACCCACCTTAACATAACCTGGGCCTACATTGCCGACCTTGACATTGAATCCGACCGTCTCCGTTGGCTTGGTCGCGAAAAGACCACAGTATGCGCCATCATCCGTCTCATCTGGCTCAGACGTTATCGCGCACACCTTCACGTCCTCCCCATCGATCATGAAGCAGAACCACTCTCATCTGCGACCCCTTCTAACCTAGTGGGACCTCCAAGATCGCTGCACTTGTCCGACCACACTAAATGGCCGATATACGTCAATCCCTCCAAAGACCCTCTCACCTACTTTGTTGCGGGTAATCTTCCCTGGGTCTCTACCGATTTCCGTGCCTCCCCTCAAGCCCGGCTCGCAAACGGCTTCATCGACGTCTCCTTCTCGGAGCGTATCAATCGCTCATCGCTTCTCAAATCTCTGCTTGCCTCAGAATTGCCAGACCCTCAAGATGTCAAAGCTTGCAAAGAATCAAATTTGACGTTTATCAAGGCGCGTGGGTTCAAGTTGCTGCCGTTGGGGGTCTGGAGTTATGGGACTGGGAGATATGATGGAGGGGACCGGCTTGAGGAGGGGGTGAGCCAGGGAAAGGGGGGGTTGTGGCGGTTAGTGGGGAACCATTTGAGCAGAGCGGGATTACGGTGGAAGTTCATCCGAGTTTGACGACGGTTGTGGTTCCGCCTTGGATGGTGGAGGGGGAGAATGGGGATTGAAATGATACGCGGTCTATATAATTTTCGAACCGCGGCCTCATTAGGATATTTTTTAAACAAAATCTGTAACTTTCCAACTTCTCTCTCTGTATTTTCATTGTAGTTGCTGAATATAGACGCCATTTAGTGTTTTTTTTTATACTCTATGGGTATCTTCTTCTTTTATTACGATCCCCATCTAAATCTTGCAATTCAATATAAGATGTGGCCATCTTTGTGCGATTAATTTCTAGCTATTTCTTTAAAGTACTATCGGACTCTCAAACCCCCGATTATTCCCCTTTGTGTTTTTCTTGCACCAGCCGCGCCGCTCCAACCGTTGATCTATTTGAAGGCTCTTCCCCATCTTCCGCCGCCTCCCTCGCAACAGGTGCATGTGGAATCTCCTCATCCACATCCATGAATTCTCCGCATCCCCCCCATCCCCTGCATCCTCCATATCTTCATCATCATCAATTTCTGTCGCAGGTGAAGCCGGCAAATGCATCATAACGTGATTCCAACATTCACATTCGCCATCCCTTCATCCTTTCCACCCTCCAATCCTGCAACCCATTCTCCCCAAACAAACACCACATCAAATCCCGTTCCCTCACCATCTCTCCACCCCCCAACTCCCGCTTCTCATAAACCGGTAACCTCTTCTTCCCTTTCATCAACGACCCCTCCTCCAAATCAACGACATCCCCTTCCTCATCACACCACACTAGCCCCGCAACATCACCTTTCCCCACCCTCTCCCGTCTCCTCACAACCCCCACAATCCGTTCCTCCACGGTCTCCAAAACCACATACCGATACACCCAAGTCCGTTTCGTCTGTCCAATCCGATGAACACGTCCAATGGCTTGCATCTCCAACCCCGTGTTCAACACAGGCTCCACCATAAAAACATGCGTGGCCTGAACCAGCGTCAACCCGGCGCTTTGATTCTTGGCATGAAGCATAAACACTTCAAGTCCCGCATCCTCCCTAAACTTTTGCACAGCATCACTTCCCCTCTTCCCACCTTCCATCCGCACAAACCGTATATGATTCGCTTGCAACGCCGCCGAAAGAATATAAAGCACCTGCTCCCATTGTGAAAAAACAAGCGACTTGCACCCTGGATCTGTTTGACGTAGATACAAGAGGTGTCGCACTATTGTGTCAATCTTTGTACCAAAGGAACCGGTTATGGGAATCGCAGATAAGGTGGTCACGAGAGCAGATTGGAAGTCGAGAGGGGCGTCTTGATCGGTTTTAGATGGGATGACGTCTACGGTAAGGTCTGGATTTGAGGGAGGGAGAGTTCGGGTTTTGGTTTTGTCGTAGAGACGGAAGGAGACGCTGACAACTTGATTTCGGCTGACTTTTTGGTTGCAAACAGCGCATTTGTGGTGCTTCAGTACCCAAAACTTTGTACATTCTACAAATGCGTTTAAAAATCAGTACTCAATACACAAATGCGCTAAAAAAAACTCATAACACCCGCCACCAAAAACAGGAAAGAAAAACACCTGCCACCAAAAAAGCAAAGATGGCACATACCCGCACAATATAAATGTCCACAAAACGTCATAAACCCATGTCCAAATTCACTTCTACAAATCACACATTCCCTCACCGCCTCCGCCTCCTCCTGATTCTGCTCCTTCATCAAATGGAACAAATAGGCTTGTCGACGACGTTGAAGAACAAGGTGATCAGAGAGTTGAGATTCCTCATGTTCCATTTGAATTCTTGCCTGCTGCGGAGGGATGCTTAAAGGTTCAGGAGGCGTCACGCCATCTGATATGCGTTGAAGGTGACGAAAGTACTCGATACGCGCGTTGGCGAGGCGTCGGAAAAAGACGAGTTCACTGACAAACAAATCGTAAGAACAAAAAATACAAAAAAAAAAAAAAAGACTAAACCCTATAAAAGAGTTAACCTCACCCCTGAAAGATTTCCAAAGCCTCCACCTCCAACTCCACACACTTTGTGACCATCACCACCGAATTCGCCATCAACTGTTTCTCAAAAAAAATGCTCGCATTCTCAATCTTCGTTTTCAACTGTTTGATAAACAGTCCAACGTGAACTTCAGATCCGCCAGGTGGGAGATGCTCTGTCCGTTGCTTTTGAAGAGATTTAAAAAGATCACTGTCGATGGCTCGTTTGGGTTTAAAGAAGGAGACGCCGGTGAGGAGTTGGCGACGGTCGACTACGGCATCAGCGTAGGCATCCTAGGAATTGTAAAAATGAATATAGGAGTCGTGGTTGTTTCCATGTGTTAGGGGAAGGATTTTCTCACCAAGTAGATGTCAAGCTCGGATTGAAAATCAAGGTTCTTTGCATAGCTGTCCTTTTTCGCTTCTGCAGATTTCTCACCTGTCGGTCTTGAGCAACAAATCAGAGTGAGTTTAAGAACGAATGTTAAATGTCATGGTGAAAAATTTTAAATATCGCTTACGAATTCGCATCTTCAGCAACAACCTCTTCCTCCAAACTCATAAGTAGATACTCTACAATCTTCTCCCTCCAAACCTTAATCACCCCCTCCACTGCTTCTCCAAACATTTTAGCAATTTCCCCACATCCTCCAAAATCGATCTCGACAAAATCCCTCCAACAGGTATCCGGACCGCCGCCTTTTCCAGCGCCTTTTCCCCCTTCATCTCCCCAACCTTCAATTTGACCAACCCCTGAAGCTGCGCAACCCAACCTCGAGGTCCCTTCAAAATACTCTGTCGAATCTCTTCCGCCTCTTTATAATACTTTTTCCTCGTCCACAGATTGTTTCAGGGAATGATGACAACAGGCGATGAAAAACACCACTCGGTGTTCGAGTTCGCGCCATGCGTAGACGGCGGCTTTGCGTTGACTTTCGACGCTTGGGTAAATCGTCGCCTTCTTCAGAGGTGGTGTCGTGGTCCATTGTTTCAGGGATGTCGTCGTCGGTGAGGTTGGAGGCGGCGGCAGTGGCGATTTGGAGGAACCGACGAACCGTGCCAAGACATGTGGAGTAGACAGATAAAGCGGATGCAAAGTTTTTTTCAAGCCTGTACAAAATAACCATGTTAGACCGGTGCTTCTTTCAAATAAAAAAGGTTGTAAACCTTACTCGAACGTCTGGGCTCGCTGGATTTTTAAAAGGACGATTTGACGCTCACTTGACCCAATGCTAGATTCACATTGAGAATGCATCAAGTTCAACACCTCGTCAATGGATTTAAGGTTCCCGCCCAACATCTTTTTGTTTCTCTCGCCGACTTGGGGGTGACAGCTAATGTTGAAACGTCAAAAAAACAAACCAACCACAGTAATAAGGTAAAACAATAAGATTGCATGACATGATATAACAAAAGAAGAGAAGCGATAAAATAAATGCCACTCACCAAGTCTGCCGAAGCTGTAAAAGCCAAGACCTCATCTTAAACCCATTCTTCTCATCATCCTTCCCCCCTCCTCCAACAAGTGTCCTAACCTCATTCCTACACTGCTCAAACAAATCATCATAATACCGTCTCTCCACCGCACTCAACTCCAACCCCAAATACCCCTGCAACTGCGGTGGAAGCCTCAAATCCTTCTCCGCCATCACTTTAGTGTTCCGATGCATGATCCGCGCTAAAACCGCTGACACTGCCCAAGGACCGGATCAGAGAGGAGCCTCACAAAAAAGGCCCGCGTCGAAAAAGGTTGGAGATTCAGGAACAAGAGGAGACCGTGGATATCTTCAAGGTCAAGGTTTGGAAGAGGCGTACCGGTGACGCACCATGGATGAACGCGTGGAATCAAACGCGCCATTTCTTAAAAATGTTACATGGGGGATGATAATAGGGGTTACCTGATGTGTTTGCCACAGGGGATTCCACCATTTGAGCTTCATCCAAACACACACGCCACCATTTTATCTGAACCAAAGGACTTTTCCGGCGTTCATACACACGTGGAGCTCTTCGTGATCGTTTGTTATCGTCTTTCGCCATATGGATTTCGGTACGTAGGACATCGTAGGAGGTGATGACAATGTCGTAGTTTAGAAAGATGAGAGGATTGATGGTTTCTGCGACACCCTTTTGGCCTTGATAACAGTAACATCTGTTTTGGTGTTAGTCGTGTGACGGAATAAGGGGTTACCTCAATGATGGTGCATGTGTTGAAATTTCGGCGACCCATTGAGACATAATGGAGAGAGGGGTTATGATAAGAGTCGCGGGAGATGATATAAGATCGGAGGATGCTGTGGTTTCAGTAGACTCGGATGGTGCAGGTGAGAGTGGGCCGGACCGAGATGAACTGTCGGCAGGTTCTAATGATGTATGAATGTAATTTAGATATACACCACGAAAACTTTAAAAGATAAATAAAAACAACTTCTTTTAAAGAAGAAAACGAAAAAAAGAAAACTGCTGTAAATCGATAAACTTACCACAGCAGACGAAACATTGCGTATCAGGGGAAGCAGTGTGGCAGGTAGGGTGAGCAAACAGATTACAATCTTTACAAATCAGTTTCATAGGATTCTTTCGATCAAAAGTAGTCCCGCAGCTCTGACAAATAATGCACATCAATTCTCCATTCGACTCTTTTGGGCGAAACGTCTTCTTCAACACATCCGGCGTCGTCATCGGATTCGACACCAAAGATTGCCGATGCAGCAACACCAGCGCCAAAATTTCAATCGTTTTCCCCAACCCCATTTCATCTGCTAAAACCCCCCCTTTCAATTCATCCTCATTATCACACTGAAGATCCACCGCTGTAGTGCTGCATAAACCAGTAAGGCGGTTCAGGTAGAACGGATCTCCACTGGTAGGGCGTATTTGGGTGCAAAAGAACGGTGGATCCATGGGTGGAGGTGGTGTTTTGGCCATGGCGTTTCCGGAAGGTCCAAGTATCACACCCTCCCGTTCCAGCATCCAGCTAACGGCTCTAGCTTGAAAGGGGTGGAGCGTTGGTAGCAGTTCAAGAGGTTGTAGTGTGGAGCCGTGAACGGGATAGGAATCTGGAACACATCCACTCATGATGCGTTTGACGAGATCAGTTTGAGACATTCGAGCTTTGGAAGGGTATAAAAGGTCGAGGAGCCTGTGCATGGTTTTGCTGGAAGTTGTATTGTGAATGTCTTGGCTACCGTCGACGACGCGGTGATGTATGGAGATGCGGAGAAGGAATCCAGGAACAGAGACTGGGGCCATTCCTCCGTGAAGCCAAACTTGATCCTTTTTTTTTTACAGGGTGGATGTGAGTGATGATGGCATTGGTGGAATGATGGCATACCATGTTCCAAGCATCTTCTTCAGTCTGACCTCGAGCGTCATCCTCCATGCCCATTGAATAAGGATACAATGCCGCCGTGAGCTGTACAAGCTTCAGCTTCCAAGCGTCGTAAAGGGCGTGAAGGATGGGATTGTTATCGCGGTTTGACGTATCCATCAGGAACGAAAAGACGGGTTCTAAGCCATCTGCTTGCTGGGCCACCAAGCTCAACCGCTGCGTCATGTCCTTTTTGTTCCTTCCGGTTTTTATTGTTTCCTTTACAAAGACCACAGGGACGTTGTCTAGAGCGTCTTGGATGGGGACGGATGCGAGTGGCATTGCTTTGAGGATGCTGACAAGACCACAAAAGATCAAGCGGTGTGGAGGATCTTCATCCGCGACCGCTGGTCCTTTTCCCTTTGCATCAGCTGTAGTCTCCACTGAAGCTTTCTTTCTCCTCTTGGTGCGGATCGATTGACCGTCCCTCGGGGATGCGTCGTCCTCTGAATCCGACACCACCATCCGTCGTCTCCGCTTCATTTTTTTATATTTTTTTTTGTTGTTTTTTTTTTTGGGAATTTACTGATTGATACATGGGAATAGTTGGCGGTGCGTGTGGATGGGATGGTTTATTGGGGACGATGAGGGAGTGAAGGAGGTTCATGAGTTCGATTCCGTTCGGTGAATATGAGGGCCTTCATGTCATGGACGACAATGTCGGCGCAGAGTATCCGAGGCGCAACTCTGGGTATTGACGGGGGTACTCGTCGAGAACTGCAGGTTCAAGTGTCTCGGTGTAGAGAGGCATGGAAGGACCAATGAATGCAGCTCGGTCCGTGTGATCTATAAAAAGGTTGTAAGTTTAATTGAACACTGTCATTGGGGGGGGGGGAAAAAGACACTCAACCAAGAAGTTGCTCCTTGCTCAAGGGATGGATAAAGATGCTGATGTTTGAAGGCGGTTTCGTGCCATCCATTGGTAGACCCTAGCAAAGTATTCCGTGGGGCACCAGACCTCGTAGGAACCCATGGGATGCGGTCCTCTTGGGCCTTCGTTGACTGTTTTCAAAGGAACGGCGACAAAGAAGCCAAGCTCATTGAGACGAAGGATTTCCTTGCGCATCTGCAGTGCAGCCTCTCGAGCCTTCGCATCGCTGGTGATCCAATAGACATGAAAGTGGAACTGGGTGAATGGCATGATTTTATTAGACCATTGAAAAGGGGGCAATAGGGTAAAGCAGAGAGAGAGAGCGAACCTCCTTGATCTCGTCTGCAGCCTCGGGCAGCACAGCAGATGGTTTATGATCTTTCTCCACCTGCATTGTTGATGATGAGACGATGCTGTGAGGCTTTGACGGATGTTTGTCCGAGACAGTTGAGGACGTTGATGTCGACGTGCGGGGCCAGAAGAGACACTTGAAGAATCGCATAATTGAAATCAAAAGTTTTTTTTTATATTTAAATTAATTATTCAGTCCGCTCATCGTTCCCGAGGAACACACGGCGCGTCGGATGGAAAACCGGTGCCTTTCACGGTACCTACCGCGAAACACGCCCAAACTCACAGCGCGGGTCCCCTCTCACCTTCTCACCTTTAATGCGGGAACCATGGGTAGTAGGGACAGGTGCTACTAAGATTATTTAGAATGCATGTTTGCAGTTTAACCCACCCGCTGGTGGGAGTGCATGTGCGAATGTCCTTTCCAAAAGGGAGTGTGCCGCTGCGTTCTAGTGTAAGCCCAGACTCTAAAAGGATTATTAGAATGCATGTTTGCAGAGCTTAACCTACTTGCTAGTAAGAATGCATAAGCAAATTGTAAGATTAACAAGATAACTAACTCACCAAGAGGCGCGTCGTAAATAGAGATGTCGTACCATTATTCGTATTTTTTTGTTCCCGTTCCATTCCTTTTCCTCTTGGGTTTTTCATAGTTATCCCAGTAGATACAAGAGAGGTTATGGTATGCCAACTTATGGCATGCTACCACAATGGTCGAGATGTCTGTTGTTGTTATCTGATTCCTCTTTAAATATTGTTTGTTATTTGTTAAAAGTTGAATAGATTTACGTTCACCCTCTGAAGACCTGGACGCAAACCTCTGGGCACAGCGGCCTTTGGGGCCATTCTTTCTTAGTTGCACCTGCGGGTGCTTAGGTAAGCACGCCGCCAGATGAAACTACACCCAACCAAGAAAAACTTCTAAGAGGGGTTGAGTTGTGGATATACGCCTCTCTGGAATGATTCCCTCAAGAGTTCAGGTAGTATAAGAACCCTCAATGTTGTCTTTGAATTGTCATGTGCCAGCTACATATGTAGGACTGGGAGTGCGGCATAAATAGAGCCGTAGATGGACGAGATAGAGACAACACATGTTAAAACGGCTAAATGCGGCAATTACGAGGGCTAGTAAACTACTTGGAGGGGGATGGACTCCCTCCTCAATGACGCTTCCACTCTGGCGCTTTGGATCTACACCTGAGTCTAACAAAACCACAGCAACTCAAATCCCCGCTGTCACTAAAGGCAGAATAGGGCCTGACTCTTGACCTAGGAGTACATCCTAACTGCTAGCCTTGTCGCCTAATATGTGGTTCTCTACCTCTGTATGCTGGGGCCTAGCAGAGGGGGCCATAGAAAGAACTTCACATGGCTTCCAAGAGTTGGCCAGCCATGGCTTCTGCAGGAGCATTGGGGATGGTTTGACATCAAGATCGTTTGCGTGCTAAGTGTTACTGTCAAAAAAAAAGGTGGCGGACCAACAGCAACGGCGCAAGGAGTATGAACCTGGGGATGTGGGAATGCAAGATGATGAATGGATTCTCAAGGGATTTTGGTGGAAAGAAGGTAGGAAAAGCTGGATACCCACCCACATACATGTCGCCGGACTGTTGATGTGACTTGCGTTAACGTATGTAGATGGTTATTTTAGTTTTCTTGAGTCCGTAAAAGAAAAGAAGAAAAGAAACCACTAAAAATCCACATATCAAAGACCAGAGTTTTTTCTCTTTCTATTTTTTCGAAACTTATAATCGGAGCTTAAAAATCGTAGGTATGTGATTGGATATATCACGTGATATACTACGTCATTATTGGGCTTGGGTGTGGTGCTGTGCTTGATGCTGAGGGGACAGCAAGCGGAAATGACAACGACATTTGACCAACGTCATTTTCCCCATCATACAAGAAAATAATCTTTTACCTTCTACCACCAACCTACCACCTACTGATTGTATCAATACTGCCCGTCATGACCCACCACCACCACCACACCCTCCTCATCTGCATCCACCGTCAAACTCGTCGAGTCTCTCGCTGCTCGCTTCCTCCCCTCCATCGTCAAAGACTCTGTCTACATCCAAAAGGCTGCTTCAACCGCTGCTCCCTACGTCACTTTTGCAGAGTCTACCGCTGTGGCCACCACTGTCCGCATCACTTCCACCGCTTCGTCCATCAAGGCTACCGTCGAGTCCACGGCCTCAGCTATTAATGACAAGGTTAATGAAACAGTCAATTATGGGGTGTCGACGGTTGTAGCTGGAAAGGTATGTTTTTGATAAGTGGAATTTGAGGAAGCCTCTCGCGAAGCGAGTTCGAAGGCTACGTATAGCAGAGCAATATCCTACTAGTCCTTGCAAGGAACCTGGATTAACATTTATTTATGCATGCAATAACTAACGCAATTCTTCAAATCTCCAGGACTTTGTCGTTGCAAAAGTCGACTCTGCCGTTCAGACCTCTTTAAACTCTGCCAAGTCTGCGGCCAACTACACTGTTGTCACTGCCAGGGCTATTGCTCCTGCTCCCATTGTGGCTGTCGTGTAAGCAATACTCTTTCAACATTTTTTGTTCCTTCACAGCAAGCTAACGTTATATTTTTTTTTCGTTTTTAGGGACAAATCCGTCGAGGTCGCCTCCAACACCACCAACGCCGTCATCAAGCGCACCAACGAGACCGTTCAATATACTGTCGACACTGCATCTGCCGGCCGCAAGGTAAACTCCTTCCACTTATTATTTCCACACCCCTTCTAACTTTTCCTTTTTGCTCATTCAGTACGTCATCAACACTGTCACCGCAACCCGTGACCGCATCAACGCCAACATCACCTCCATCTCCAACTACGCCAACACCAAAATCACCTCCATCACCATCTCTGCCAAAGATCTTTCCATGCCGTACCTAGAGTACGCGCTTAAATTGTCCCAGCCTTATGTGGATCGCGCGCAGTCGGTTGCTACGCCTGTGTTGAAGAGACTTCCTGTTGTGCATACTCTTGCCAAGAAGGAGGCGGAGAAGGTTGAGGTTGTGTCGCCCATTGCTGCGACTTTTTGAGTTGTGTTTTGATGTTATTCCTGTTCTTGTGGGTGGGTTTGCCTATATGCTATACGTTATATCCCCTTGTTAGCTTCCTTCACTTTTTTTTTCTCGGCGTAGAGGTGTAAAGGGTATTTTTTTCTCTGTTCTCGAGACAAAATGACATACTTTAACGCCGACTAGGCGTTAGACCCCCATTCTTTCAGTTATTTATCCTCCACGATTTATTCCCCATATCGTGGCACTAGTCTCTTTATCTTTGAACCTCATCTCACTTGTTCACCACCCATTTCACGCTCTTGCGTATGACCTCTTTTTCGTTGATGGATAAATTATAACCGACTTTATTTGAAAACCTTATGTAAACATATCTTCCGCGTCGATCCCAGATATTCTACTCCGGGACCACAGGTAAATCTTTACAACACGGATAAAATAACGGACGTTCACGATGACCAACCGGGACTCTGTGAAGGAGTTGATTTTACTTGTAGGAACTACGAACCGAGATATTTTGAGTTGAGCGAGTTTGTCAACGTTGAAATTGTCAAGAAGTTTAAGACGCACCGTCATCGCCGTCGTTTGTTCGACCGTCAAACTGCGATCTAGGAGCTGAAACCCCGGATATCAATAGCGCAACGATGCAGGTAGGCCAAGATACTTTTCCTCTCCGATGCGTTCTTGTCTGTCGTTCCAAAGTCGTCTTTGTTGCGGCGTCATGGTAAAAGCTGAGTTGACAATTCCTTTAAGAATCGGAATGCGTCCAAGGTCCACCCCTCATCGGATGAGGAGCAAGGTGAGTTGAAAATAACCCCACGATGCCATACCGCTTTAACACTTATATAACGATAAAGGCTTCTCTTCCACCGTCCGCCCACCGCGAAAAAGCTACCAACTTCGAGCACTCGTCATGAAGACGGCGAGTTTTCCAAAAACGTCAAGTCTTCACCAACGTCTGTTGTATAGGGTAAAAACAAAACCACCTTATTTTTCCACTTTTCACACTGTTTACAAATAGATTATGCCCGTTTTTTATGGTGGCTTTTTCCGCTATTTTCGGCAGAATCATCACCATGTTGATTGAACGATCAAATGACATAAAAAGTAAGCTTTGGGCATTACTCTCATATTGAATGCTTTTCAGCGCTGCTGTATTGCGGGGACAGCCCTTCTTTGACACAGGAAGGGTTCCCAATTTACAATTCGTCGGATCCAAGGGTTTATGAAATGAGCGACGGGACAAAAGTCGTAAACTATGTTTACGTGCTCAACCTCAACTCTGATGGAGGGTTTCCCGGTGCTGCGCTTCTCCAAGCCGCAAATCCATGTGAGGAGTTTATATAAAATGAAACTGAAAAACTTATTTTAAAAAGGCGTGTATTGGTTTGGAAACGACTATCCCCAAAACTCTCCCATCTACGAACGCAACGCCGGGTTAAAGGGTATCGCCGGACTTGATTCGTAAGAACCCTACCCGTATGTATTTCGCTAAACGTTACATTAAAGCACCTACGTACCACCTCCAGATGGTGGCTGGCCCGGTTTCCTAACACAAGCCCTCACCTCTGGAAAAACCCCAGACGCTCCATCCCTCTCTAAATTCACTCAACTCCAAACATATCCTTGGTACCTATTCTCCGCCGCAACACCCTCCCTCGCCAACATCCTCGGGTCCCGTCCAAAACAACCCCAACTCGGCCTCCTCTCCCTTCCAACCCTGTTTTCACCCACATTACCCGCATTCACCGAATACACCTCCATCCAGACCCCATCACCCAATCCCACGGACTCCTCGGCACAATTGAACAACGGTACTACCTCAACGCCTCGGTCGCCTCATCCGCAGGTGACATCACGTTCAACGGTATCCAACCCGTCCCCTATTTCATCCAATCCACTCCAACGCAATCCCTTCTCGCTACAACACAAGACATGGACAATGATCTTTCAACACGTCTCACCACCATTCTTCAAACCCTTGCTCAACTCAACAAATCCGTGTTATTCATGAACAACCCCCAACCCTCCGACTACACCGCCTTTTACGCTGCCGCAGGATCCGCCACATCCAATATGCCATACGCCGCGATCCTCCTCGACGATTTCAATGCAGACACCATGTCGACAAAGATCACGGTTCACGTTGGTTCCGATAAGAGGATCAGTGCGGCGGCGTCCTATCCGTCGACGGGGAAACGGGCCATGTTGGTGTGGACGCAGATTGTTCAAGGGTTGTTGAGGTCTTTTGAAGGTGTGAAGGGGGGGATGAGAACAAGCGGGACGATTACGCAGGGTGTGAGAGCGTTTCCTGAGAAGAGGAGGATGGAGATTGATATTAATTTTGGGGGGTTGATTGGGAGGGTGTTGTATCCGTTTGGGATTAGTTTTTTGTTGCCGATTTTTGCGATCACGTTGGTGAAAGGTAAGGGATTGCTCTTAGTTTATGTGTTCTCTTTTTATCGGGTGCCTTGTTTTCCCATAATATCGAACTTTGTGTGTTTTGCTTTGTTATTATGATACTAATTCGGATGCATGTGTTTTTTTACATATTTGGGATACAACAGAAAAGGAAGATAGAATGTAAGCGGCTATGTCACATACAATTTAATCTCCAAGCTAACATTTGTTTTTCAATTCCTCCTAGCCTCATCATGATGAAAATGAACGGAATGAAAACGTGAGCTAAACTCCTCATCCTTCATAATACTAATACTGAAAAAAAAGCTGGCCTACTACCTCACCCACTACTGCACCTTCTTTATCCTCTACATGATATCGCGCTCATCTTTATATTCAGCGGCACGGTGATGCGTCTCGACATGTTCTCTAAAACCGATAAATCTCTCCTCCTTGTGCTGTTTATCATTTGGGGGAAAGTTCAGATCATCATGGCGTTATTTTTTTCATCGATTTTTAAAAAGAGTCGGTTGGCGTTAGGTAACTACTCACACACATCACAAATAATATGATAGAGCTGATTTGTTTTAACCTTTTTTTTTTTTTTTTGTATAGTGTCGGTGTTTTTGATTGTTTTGTGTGGTGTCATCATTTCTATTAGTCTTGAACGATTGTTTTTGGATACCGTCAACCCCACCGCCTTGTTCCTCTGGCCCCCTTTGCATTCTACGCGCCCTATCCCTTCTCAATCGAAACTCCTACAACAAGAACCTCGAGGTAACTAACCAGAACCCTCCATTTTCAAAACATAACATTTTCGACAGCCGTATACAATGAATAGAGTGAAAGAAGGCGATGAAGTCTACACAGCCATCACCATGCTCATCCTCGACTTTTTCTTATACCTCGGAGTCTCTCTCTACTTGAATGCGGTGTTACCATCTGAATTCGGGATTCGGAGACCATGGCATTTCCCTGTAACGGATGTTGTGGAGATGGTGAAGAAACGTCAACGAAAGTTGAAAAACGGTGGAACCGTAAGGAACAACTTGCCCATGTTTTATAACATATTTTAGGACCCCCAATCCGAATCCAACCTCTTCCACACCGTCAACGACACCGAACTTCAATTCGAAGACGCCGATGTCAAAGCCGAGCGTCTCCGTGTTCAATCGCATCAACATGATCCAACGAGTCCTCTCATCATCTCTGGGATGCGTAAAGTCTATGCCGGTCGTAAAGGACTTGGACCGAAAATCGCGGTGAAAGATGTGACGTTTGCGGCAGAAGAAGGGTTGATATTAGGGTTGCTTGGACCGAATGGAGCGGGGAAGACAACGTTGATATCGATTTTGACGGGAGTTTATGAAGCGAGTTCGGGGTCGGCAAAGTTGGCGGGGTTTGATGTTAAGACGGAGAGTGGGGAAGTGTATAAAAGTATTGGGGTGTGTCCGCAGGTAGGAGTTTATTGTTTCCCTTCTCATTTTAATGCAACCTTGATAGTTTGATATCCTTTGGGATGAATTGACTGTTGGTGAACATCTCTACTTTTACGTAAGTCCCCTTCCCACTTTTCCCAAAACCTCACACTCATGTAACTATAAAGGCACGTCTAAAAGGCGTTCCAAAATGGCGGGAACGAGAAGCCGTGGCAAAATCATTAGCAGACGTGTCCCTTACTACCCTTGAAGACCGCAAGACAAAAGGTCTATCGGGTGGTGAAAAACGACGTCTTTCCATCGCGATTGCGCTGGTGGGAGATCCTGTTGTGGTGTTTTTGGACGAACCGACGGTATGCTAAAGGCAGCTTTAGCTTTCATGAATAACAAGAATCATTTTTATTGAATGACGATAGACCGGCCTTGACCCTGAAGTCCGCCGGTTAATCTGGAGCATCGTTCAAGCAAGCAAAAAAGGCAAAACAATCGTTTTGGTACTCCCTCCTCTCCCTTTATGAACTAACGTGAACCTTAGACCACCCACTCCATGGAGGAAGCCGAAGCCCTCTGTCAACGCATCGGCATAATGGCAAAAGGCACCGTCCGATGTCTCGCAAACCCACTTCGCCTCAAAGAACTCTACGGGTCCGGGTTCCGCATTTTCTTTAACTCAAAAGAGGAGGACACGGAACGAGCTTGTACATGGATTGAATCGATTCTTCCAGAGGGATGGAAGAAGATGGACGCGTTTGCGACAAAGTAAGGAATGTGTGATTGTATTGTAGTTTAATGTGAACGATAGCACGAGTTATGAGTTTCCGCCGTCGACGGGTATTATATCGTCATTGTTTGTGGAAATTGAGGCGGGGAAGGCGAGGAATGGGATTCTTGATTGGGGGATATCACAGACCACGTTGGAAGAGTAAGTAGTCCGATAACTATTATTGTCCATTCATTAACTCCTTGGATGCAGAGTTTTCTTGCGGATCATCACCGACGATGATGCCAACGCGGATTGATCAGACCTCCCCTCCCTCGTTTAATGACGCTGTGCCATTTTCTACAATAAAACGCCCATATCGGTCTTTTTTTGACCATCCACCTTTTGAAAAGTGGCCGAGTTTCTGTTTTTCACTCTAGCGCCATCCTGATCCATCCCTGTGGCCATCATCCGTCCGTCCGTCCCTGTGGTCTGTGAGGCTGACGTCCAGCCGTCTTTTGTTTTCATGGAAAAAGTGTCAAAAGTCGTGGTTTTTTTATTTTAATGTGACGCCCGGACTGCACCCCTTGTCGTTCTGTGACAAGTGCCCTTTTTGGCACACCTTTTGACCCTCTCCCGCAAGACCCCCTGTCGCTACAGGGAAAAAACGGGCCTCATCTTTCCAGCTCAATTCACTCGTTTTTGACGTCGAACGGGCCTCACCACCACCACCACCACCACCATATTGAACATAACCAGTATGCAGGAGAGAGATAAGCAGGAGGAGGAGGTGGAGGACAAGGAGCTGACGGAGGGTGGGTGTTCATTGCACGGGAAAGCTGGGATGGAGGATCTCATGTCATGGGTGTGCGTTCTGACTGCCACTTGATACAGATGCCGTGCCTTCTGTCAATCGCCCAACACAACCCATCATCGAGGAACCTCGGAAACCTCGGAAAAGCAACCAATTCCGAGCACTGTCCAGAAAGGCGTTAAGCTTCCAAAAACGACAGATCTTCACAAATGTATGCTGCATCAGGTATGTCGTTGCATGGCAGCTTCAGACGATCACTAAATGCATCTCTCAAGCCTGTGTCCCATGTTCATGGTCATCATCTCGGCGTTGCTCGGAAACGCTATTCAAGGGTTCATTCAAACCAGTCAAGGCATCGAAGGTTTGTTTTCACACTCGTCCTTTCCTGTCCTTTTTTTTAATGGTCTAAAATCCCGTCCACCAGATGTGCTCTACTGCAGCAACAACAACTCGCTCAACAACGTCGGATACCCGATTTACATCCTCGGTGATTATGGGATATACGGGTCGAATGTTACGAACGGGAAGGCGACAAATTTCGCGAGGGTGGTGGCGTTTGCAGATTATGAGTCGACACCTGGAGCGGATAGTTTAAACTTTTGGCAGCCTTGTAAGTAGAGGTGGAGAAAAAGAATGGCATTGGGAATACTCGTTGAGCCTGCTTTTTTAGGTGTTTTCTGGTTTGGAAGTGACTTTCCAAGATTTTCCCCTATTTACGAGAAGAATGCGAATCTTACTGGAATCGCCAAGCTAGACAGGTTGGTTAAAATAATTGCGTTGCTTAGGGTCGCTGTCTTACCTTTCTTTCTAGCACGTATGCACCACCGCCGGATGGAGGGTTTTATTCGATTATATCAAACACGACACGGCTGGATGTGACAATGGTGTGGATGTTGAGTCAGTTGCAGTTAAAAACATGGGCTATTACAGGAGCGTCAAGGCCGGAACTGGATGATGTGTTGGGAGCAAAACCACAGGAACCCATTTACCAAAATCTTACCAGTCTTTTACGTTTGGTCGCAAGTGCTGCCAACTCGACAAATACCACCCCACCTTTTTTGACATCACCTGCATCATCTGGAGGACCATATGGATTGCTCGGGGCAATTGAAAACCGATACTTTTTTAACGCGTCGCTGGGAAGACGAGACCGTATACAGTTTGAGGGTGTACAACCAGTCCCGTACTTTGTCCCCGCCCAAACTTTGAAAGAGAAGCCCAGCAGAATAACACTCCAAGAAATTGACGAGATTCTTGCAACCCGCATCCGTCAACTCATCATCTCCATCCCAGAACTGAACAACGCACTCCTTTCCCAAAGCTCTGTCAGCACTGGTCAAATCGCAGCATTCAACATCCGCGCTGCGAATCTCACACGAAATCTTCCATACGGTGCGCTATATCTTGACGAATTTCGGAGAGATGACTTGTATGCGCGGTTCATGGTGCAAGCGGGTGGGGATAGGAGGATCACGAGCGCAGCAACTTTCCCGGCTGAGGGGAAGAGACAGATGTGGTTTTTGACGCAGATGAGTAGAGCAATGTTGAAGGCTTTTAGGGGGACGGGGACGATTACTCAGGGAGTAAGAATATTTCCGTCATTGGATAGCACGAAAATAGATTTTCCGTTTGGCGGGCTTGTGGGGAGGGTGTTGTATCCGTTTGGGGTGTCGTTCTTGATACCGGTATTTGTGTTGATGTTGGTGAAAGGTATTTGCTTGCTTGCTTTCTTTTTTTACTTTTGGCATCTGACGCACTTCTACTATTTAATTCTATCAACAGAGAAGGAAGACCGAATGTAAGTGATTTCGAATTGCCCGAAATGTTTTTTCTAACAACCTTTAGTCTTATCATGATGAAGATGAATGGCATGAAAATGTAATTACACAAATCTCTTTATTTGGCCTAAACTAACTCTTTGCACAGCTGGGCATACTACCTTGTTCATTACATCACCTTTTATGTCATGTTTATACTTTCTTCCGCCGTTTTCTTGATTTCCGGAACCGTCGCCAAAATGCAACTCTTTACCAACACCGACCTTCGTCTTATTCTGCTGCTCTTTTTTATCTGGGGGCATATTCAGATTGTTCTTTCGTTTTTCTTTGCGTCCTTTTTCAATAAGACCAGGATTGCGTTGAGTGAGTGTTGTTGCTATTATTGTTACTGTTATTTATTTTGGGAGGAGTGTACTGATGACTTTTTAGTTATTGTGTTTGTTATTGTGCTTTGCGGTGTTATGGTTTCGATTGTGTTTGAGAGGCTTTATACGAAGGATGTTGTACCGAGTGCTGTATTTATGTGGCCGCCTTTTGCATTCTACAGGGCTTTGAGTGTCATGAACAAAGCGAGTTACAGTAAACAATTAGCGGTAAGACTTCTCTTTACTTCTTCCGTCAAAATATAGTTCCGACATTAAGATTGTTTCCTTTTTCTTTGAAATGCAGGCTTACACCCTTGCGAGGTTACAAAATGGCGATGAGGTGTTTACGGCTACCATGTTCCTTGTTGTTGGATACTTTGTGTTTGGGCTTCTTGCGTTGTACTTTTCGGCGGTGTTGCCTTCGGATTTCGGGATACAGAGACCGTGGCATTTTCCCGTTACCGATTTGATCACATTGTGCAGGAGAAGCAGGAGTGGGAAGGAAGCTGCCAAAACGGTGAGTTTCCGTCATATCCTTATCATAGTCGTTCTGACACCTTGTGCTTTCTTGTAGCATCCGCGTGTGGAGGTCGCCCTTGACGACAAAATTACGGTTGACGATGATGAACTCAAATACGAGGATGAGGATGTCAAAGCTGAGCGTCAACGTGTAGTTTCCAACAAGCATTCATTGTCTTCACCTGTCGTTGTTTCTGGGGTCCGGAAAGTGTTTGCGGGACGACGTGGGCTTGGGCCAAAGGTTGCTGTCAAAGATGTGACGTTTGCGGCAGAGAAGGGAGTTATTGTGGGGTTGCTTGGACCGAATGGGGCTGGGAAGACGACGTTGATTTCGATATTGACGGGGATTTATGGGGCGAGTGCTGGGAGTGCAAAGTTGGATGGGTTTGATGTTGGGACGCAAAGTGGGGAGGTGTATAAGGTGATTGGGGTGTGCCCGCAAGTGAGTTTGTTGTGTCTTTTATGTTTTACGTTATTGAAATAAGCTGACATGATTAGTTTGATATTCTTTGGGATGACCTTACCGTTTCCGAGCACTTGTATTTCTATGTAAGTTTTCTTCTTTTCCATTTATTTTATAAAAGGCATCAATTTAACACATTATAAAGGCGAGGTTGAAAGGGGTTTCCGTCAAGGGAGAAAAGGAGGCTGTCCAAAAGTCGCTAGACTGTGTTCACCTCACCACTCTGCAACATAGAACCGCAAAAAGACTATCAGGTGGTGAGAAGCGGAGACTGTCAATCGCAATTGCATTGGTTGGGGATCCTTCTGTTGTGTTTTTAGATGAACCTACGGTATGGTTTAACTTGACTTTCTTTGATTGTACTTGCGAGTTTGTTGAATAACAAGTTGTTTTAGACGGGGCTTGATCCGGAGGTCCGTCGATTAGTTTGGAATATCATCCAAAACGCGAAAGAGGGAAAGACGATTATTTTGGTAGCTACAAAGTGGAATGCTATTCTAATCGCTGTTTAGACTACACATTCTATGGAAGAGGCAGAGGCGCTATGTCAACGCGTCGGTATCATGGCAAAAGGAACCCTCCGGTGTCTGGCCAACCCATTACGACTCAAAGAACTCTACGGAAGCGGGTTTCGCGTCTTCTTTAATTCAAAAGAGGAAGATACGGAACGGGCTTGCGAATGGATAGAGTCACTTCTTCCAGAAGGATGGGGGAAAATGGACTCATTTGCAACAAAGTAAAAAAAAACCCCCCGTTTTTGCCCGTATCGGTTTCTCTAACCTTTTTCGTTAGCACGAGTTATGAGTTCCCGCATGCAGCAGGGATCATACCGAGATTGTTTGTAGCGATTGAGGAAGGGAAAGAGGCGTATGGGATTGTGGATTGGGGTGTTTCGCAGACGACGCTTGAGGAGTGAGTTTTTGTTTATTTGGTATATTGGTTGGTTAATGTGTTTGTTTTTTTTTTCGTGTAGGGTGTTTGTGAAGATTATTACGGATGATGACGCGAACGCGGATTGAGGATGCTGGACACGATTATCGACCGTTATTACTGCGACACTTATACCACTAATTAATGCATAATTATTTAATAATAACAACACTTTGGTCGCGAACTCGTCTGTGCGGTGTTTGAGGAGTTTTTACTTGAGTTCTCTGGAGATGTTATGGCTCGGAATTTTAATTCATTTGAGCCTACGGCTTGACAGCCTTTCGTGAATGCTTTTGATCTTTCAGCATGTTGGCCTTGTACAGATCACGGAATGGAGGGTGAGAGTGCAGCTGGTACGTCACCCGAACATCTGGACCGTGTTAGGATGTTTGGGGAAGAAGAGAGGCCTTTGGGGTGCTGATCCCACCCAGGTTTCTCCTTCTTTCCCTGCCCTGCACCTCCTGTCCCTTCCTGCCTCCGTCCGGCGCTTCTTTGCACGGTCCATCGATGTTTCTTTTTTGCGGGGTGCAGGGGGGTCTCTCTCCTTTTCATTTCTTCTTTGGCTGGGTTTTCCTGTCATGACAAAAATTACATGATGAAGAGAGACCCAGTCCTGACCCTCTCTGCATCTTCCAACACAACATGGATCGATGGTCCACATTCTGCACCGTCTGCACGATTCCTGTGACGGAGCACTACACGAGAGCGGACTCTGGCATAAAGAACACCACCGACTCGTTGGATGCGTTCTGGGGAAGAGCCCGAGGTGTGTGGATCAGTTGGTTATTGGTGTTGGTGGATGGATAGTGTGTGTTTTACTAATCTGATACCCACCACTATCTGTTAAGCTCTCATCAGACCAGGCAAGTGGTCTAGCGTCGGCATCGTTGGACCTTGCGGTGATTTTGTTGAGAAAGTATCGGACGAGATGCTGTGGGATTCTATGCCAGAGGATGCAGAGGGTCTGATGCAAGAGTTTGACTTTAATGTGGATTCTGACAATGATGATGACGAAAGTACGCATGGAGTGGTTGTTTTCTTCATTTTTCTCATAGAGTTATCTAACCTGACCTATGCTTACAGATGAAGCTTTTCCGTTCCACACCTTCTGTGCAAAGTTGCTCGACCAAGAAATGAAACGACGTCAACTCGATCTGAAGGATCTCTTCAACTTTCTTGAAGACAGATCCCCCAGTCAAACTCTTTCCTGCATTCCAAAAAGATGGAAACTGGTTGGAGTGTTCCACCTCATTACAAACCGTTGACTGCCTGCATCAAGTTCTTTATGGTCCTGCCCGTTGGCCTTCTCTGGACTATGGCTCGACCAGATGCCATTGGTTCTGACATTATGGTGACCACTGCAGAGAGACCGGTATCTACACTAAACAGGCAGGAATTTAACAAAGACTTTATTGTTCTTTTCATGGATGAACAGTCCTCTGTTGCGTCGTTCCTCGCGCAAGGACTTTTTTGGCCCCCATTGGAGCCTTTAAAAACGTGAATGAATCATCTGGTCTTCTACCACTTCTCGGGCCTCTGAACGAGGATATCTTCCGGATTATCGTAGGATGGTTGCATCCTCGAGATCTCTTGACGCTATGCAGCACCAATCGACATTGGCGGACTAATACTTCATCGTTATGGTTATTCATGTGCGAGAAATACGGTTACGCGCATACATCTCCCACTGCATTAAATGACGACATTGACTGGAGACGCGCGTTTTTCTGTTTCGAATCCCGGAACCGTCGTCGCATCAACAAGATGGTGGACTGGTTTGCGACAGAGGTGGAGTCATGACTGGGGTGAAGGAGAGGATCGTGACAGAGGCTGATCTTGGGCTTGTTTTGAGGGCAAAGATCAAAAGTTTAAAGAGATGACAGAGACGAGAAAGAAAAAGGCGTTTTTGAGAACAACATTGAAAAAGAGTTTGGGGTGGTATTTGACAGACGGACTTGGATATTGTATGAAAAGTGTGCGAGGAAGGAGTTGGACATGTTGAAGAATGTCGACTCGAAGAGAAAGTTGGCGGCGTATCTGGGTATTTTAATTTGATCAATTAAACTTTACGTTCACCGTTAACGTTTCTTCATAAATCATAACCGCTCCGGAAAGTGAAGACACACTTTTTTTTGTAGCCCAACTCTCTGCAAACCCACCCCAATTCTTTTTTCCATCCTTCCTCGGCCTGAGACATCCGTCGACGTTTACAGTCAACTTCATTGTTACCTGTAGCACTCTTGTCGAGTAAACCCCTTGGCCTTCGATCCGCTGTTTACCCGTTCATCACCTCGATGGCCCAAACAGTATTAGAGTTTGGTCCTACGCGCTCGTTGCACCGTTGATAATCAGTCAGCAAAAAGGTGGGTTCAGGCGCAATCAGAAAAGGCTGGCGTCGGTGCCGCTTCCAAAAAGCGTTCGTGTCTTTGATCAAGGGAGAATGGTGAGTAAAAGCCGACTCGGTCGAGTCCGTCATCAGCACCATCTGGAGCTGATTGGATGGTGCTGTCAAAGATGGTTTGAATTTGCTTACAGGAAGGAAATCATGGCTGAAATGCTTATCGCAGCAGAAGGCCAACGATAAGATCATCCATCCCGAGGTGAATGATGTCGATGACCAAGTCAACGCTCCAGGTACTGCCTGCCAAGCTCCTAAACCCTTCATCCAGCCTGATGACATGAGCATTGACTGTCAATCTTCCATTTCATAGTATTGCCCGTTCATCGGCCAATGCCTGCCGCACTGCCCCCCCGGAAGAGCAACCAGATCCGCGCTCTTGCCAGAAAGTCATTGAGCTATCAGAAACGTCAGGTCTTCACCAATGTATGCTGCATCAGGTTCGTATGTTGCATGAATCAATAGTTCGCCTTTAAACTCTCCTTAGTCTTTGCCCCTTGTTCATGGTGGTCATCTCTGCGGGACTTGGCATGTTTGTTCGAAACCTCATCCAAAGCACTCGTCCCATAGAAGGTTTCGTCTCATACCCGTTCCATGGCATTGACTCTCACCAGATGTCATCTATTGCGGCAACAACAACTCTTTGAATTCGGACGGATTCCCCATCTTTCGACTCGGCGACGTCAACCTTTTTGGCGCCAACACCACGAACGGAAAATCCACAAACTACCTACTCAACGTCGCTCTTTCTAATTACGACACAATACCAGGCGCAGAGACCCAGAATTTTCGTCAACCTTGTAAGTATAGTCATTTTAAGGGATTTCACTTTACCTTCTTTTTCGTAGGTGTGTTTTGGTTTGGAAACGATAATCCTCAGAACTCTGTGATTTATGAACGGAATGCCAACCTGAGTGGGTTTGCTAAATTGGATAGGTAAAGAAATGTGCTTTTTTAATATACCTGACCCTTTCTACAGCACTTTCACGTCACCGCCAAATGGGGGTTGGGCGGGTGTCTTTTCAAACATAACCAACAAGACAGATACCACCATGATCCAATTTTTTACTCAACTCCAGATGCAGCCTTGGGGATTAACCTCTGCCTCGCGCCCGGAGCTTGACGCGATTTAGGAGAAAACCAGAGGAATCCATGATCTCTGGCGAACCGACGTCCTTCGTCTCATTCTCCGTCTTAACAACACGTTCCCGGTTGCGCCCTACAATTCATCTCCCTCTAACCCCGGCGCACCTTACGGCCTCTTAGGAGCAATGGACAAACGCTACTTTTTCAACATCACCCAATCCTCTAGATCCAATGCAACACTCGAAGGTCTCCAACCCGTCCCTTACTTCATCCCTGCTGGTTCCCTCGAAAATAAAATAGGCAGAACAACACCCTCTGACATAGACCTTATCCTCTCCAACCGTATCCGCGTCCTCCTCACAGCCCTTTCAGAGCTCAACAAAACCGTCCTCTTTAAACGCAATCCCACCGCCTCTGAAATTACCGCATTCAACATTGAGGCTGGGAAAATCACGAAACGGATGCCATACGGCGCTTTGTATCTTGAGGATTTTCAAAGGGACGATATGAAGGCAAAGTTAATGATTCAGGCAGGAAGTGATAAAAGAATCAGTAGTTCGGCCACGTATCCTCCGCAAGGGAAACGACAGACTGTTTATGACGCAGATGGCGCAGGCGTTTTTGAGGGCTTTTGGGGGAAGGTCGTTGGAATCTGCGACGATTACGCAGGGATTGAGGATATTCCCGTCGGTGCAGTCCACAAAGCTTGATATTGCGTTTGGAGGGCTCATTGGGAGAATTTTGTATCCGTTTGGAGTATCTTTTTTGTTGCCGATTTTTGTAATTATGCTTGTTAAAGGTATGCTTGGTGGTGTTATGATATTGAATAGTCAAACTTATAGCTTATTTTTTTTCAAAACCAATAACGATTTTGGTCACCAGAGAAGGAAGAGAGGATGTAAGTTTCATTTCCATAGTATTCTCCTACCTCGCTTATTTGATTAACGTTGTTTTGATTTCATTATAGTCTCATTATGATGAGAATGAACGGAATGAAGAGGTATGCATACTTTTTCTACCTGAACGCCATACTAACAAACACTTAGCTGGGCCTACTATCTCACTCACTACTTCACATTCTACATCCTCTTCACCGCCTCCACTATCATTTTCCTCGTCGCCGGCCGTCTCGCCCGTCTCGAATTCTTCACCCTAACTCAACCCATGGTCCTTATCATCCTCTTCTTCCTCTGGGGTCACGTCAAATCGCTTTAGCTTTTTTCTTTGCATCCCTATTTAACAAAAGCAGGATCGCGTTAGGTATGTCTTTTTCTTCTATTATTAACTCATTGCGGCGAATAGTGATGACGTTTTTGATGGTTCTCTGTGGGGTTATCATTTCGATTGTGCTGGAGAGACTTTTTGCTGAGGATATAGTGCCGCCGGCGATTTTCTTGTGGCCCCCGTTTGCATTTTATAGGGCGCTTAGTGTCATTAATAAGTCAAGTTTCAATAAGAACCTTCCGGTAAGCCCACCTGCCGATCTCAATCCATTACAATCAAGCTTATTGTGATATCTCAGACATATAGGTTATCTATGCTTAAGCCCGGCGATGAAGTCTACACTTCTCTATTCTTCCTCATCATCGGTTTCTTCGTTTACGGTCTCCTCGCCCTCTACTTTTCTGCAGTGCTCCCGTCTGAATTCGGGGTTCGCCGACCCTGGCACTTCCCGCTCACCGCGCCGTTTGCCGAACTTCAAAGACGACAACGTATGAAGGCGAACGGTGGATATGTAAGGACCATAACCTAAGTGATTCATTGACAAACATATTTAGGACCCCGAATCCGAACAATTCGTTGCATCCAAACTCACTCTTAACGAATCCGAACTCCTCCATGAAGACGATGACGTCAAAGCTGAACGCAATCGAATCGTTTCCAACTTATACCCGGCTTCTTCCCCCATAATAGTGTCTGGCATACGTAAAGTTTACGGTGGACGACGTGGACTTGGCCCGAAAGTTGCTGTGAAAGATGTGACGTTTGCAGCGGATCAGGGGGTTATTTTTGGGTTGCTTGGACCGAATGGAGCGGGGAAGACGACGTTGATTTCGATTTTGACGGGGATATATGAAGCGACTTCGGGGGTTGCGAAATTGGCTGGGTTTGATATTGCGAGAGATAGTAAGGAAGTTTATAAGGTTATCGGAGTTTGTCCGCAGGTATGTTCTTTTATCTTTTCCATTTTTTGTATGTCGCTGGTGTATTTGCTAATAGAGTGTGTTAATTTCAGTTTGACATTTTGTGGGAGGACCTTACGTCTCCGAGCACTTGTACTTCTATGTAAGTTGTTCTGTGGTAAGCCCTCCATTAATCTATCTTTAGGCAAGGCTCAAAGGCGTACCCGCGTCACAAGAAGCAGCATCCGTCAAAAATTCCCTCGAAAGCGTTTCCTTGACGACACTCGCGAACCGTACGACAAAGGGTCTCTCGGGTGGAGAGAAACGACGACTCTCCATCGCCATCGCCTTGGTTGGTGAACCCACTGTGGTCTTCCTGGATGAACCGACAGTGAGTTTCAGCTATAATTTTTTTGTCTGACTCGATTTATTTACATAGACAGGCCTAGACCCTGAAGTTCGCCGTCTCATATGGACCATCATTCAAAACGCGCGTGAAGGCAAAACAATCGTACTGGTACGCCTCCCAATGACTCATGTACGCATATCTCACTTTTGTTTTAGACCACCCACTCTATGGAAGAAGCCGAAGCTCTCTGCCAACGCGTCGGTATTATGGCAAAAGGGACACTTCGATGTCTTGGAAACCCTCTGCGTCTCAAAGAACTTTACGGAAGTGGGTTCAGAGTCTTTTTCAATTCGAAAGAGGAGGATACGGAACGGGCTGCCAAGTGGGTGGAGTCGTTGCTTCCAGAGGGGTGGACAAAGGTGGATTCGTTTGCTACAAAGTGAGTATATTATACGTCGCTGCTTTACACGATATGAAACTGACGATATGTGATAGCACAAGTTACGAGTTTCCGAACACGCCAGGCATTATTTCGGATTTATTTAATAAGGTTGAACAAGGGAAGTCGGAGAACGGGATTGTGGATTGGGGTGTTTCGCAGACGACGCTTGAGGAGTGAGTTATTAATATCCAAACTCAGCACAATATTTACAACTCTTTTTTCTTATAAAGGGTTTTTCTTAAAATTATTTCGGACGATGATGCCAACGCCGATTGAAAAAGGACCTCACCATTCTTGAACCCCAAGTTTCCCGTTTTTTTTTTTTGTTCTTTCTCTTTGTTGTGTTTTAGAATTTGGTTGTTTATGTTTATAAACGTGATTGCGCCTTCATGTCCGTGAAATATCGACGGGATGTATTCCGCCAAGCCAACATTGCTCGATGTTGTGTTTTAATTTTCTTGAGACGTTGACGAGAAAAAGCAAGTGGAATTCCAGACAGATTTTTCCCTGTGTTTTACCCAAAACGTTGTTGTGGCGCAGTCGATTTTAAAAAATAATGTCCATGGGGATACCGTCGATACCCGCAACGTCATCTGGCCGCATTCAGCTGCTCTACCCCCTGCCGTTAGAAGTTCGTCGACGCATCTTTCTTTTCGCTGGTGACCTCGATCTTTCCGTCGCAGCAGAGTCACTGTTGACGAATCTTCCTTCCCTGTATCCTGCCACTCGCCATTGCTTCGCCTTTGAACATATCAATTTCAAGGAAGTCAAGCGCTTCTTCCCCGTATCCAAAGAGCTTTTAAAGTCCATCAGGTACACTGATGGTGATTGGTTGGAAAAAGGCCGTGTGGTATGGAAAAAAGTTGTTGCCCACACAACCACTAGCCTCGCTGCCGCCTGGATGTACCGTTTCGGCCCTTGTCCTTGGAACGATGCATGCTTTCAAGAGGTAGCTTTACGTGGCTGCCTTGATCTGTTTCAAATGCTGTACGAGTACAATCCGAAACGCTTTAGCAACTTCACAAAAACACAATGTGCGGTCCATCACTTGAACTTGGTCCGATATTTGCATGAGAAGGAGGGATTCAATGAGAAGTTGATGGATTTGGCAGCTACTTACAGGTATTTGGACGTCGTGATGTTTCTACATAAAAATTGTCCCAAAGGGCGCAAGACGCGCGCCTTATATTGGGCAGCCGCCCGGGACACCTGCATATTGTAAGGTTTCTGCTTGAGAACCGCACAGAAGGATGTAGGATCGAAGGATGCTGAACGGATGCGATGAGGGAGCGGTCTATGGCAGCCAATTGCACATTGTAAAATACTTGCTTGAAGAGAATGTAGAGGCATGCACGGAAGGACGGATATCTACGGCATCGAAAGAAGCAGCAAGGCGTGGCTACTTGGAAATTTGAGATTACTGCACAAGCACCAAGAGCCATTCACGACTGACGCGATGGATGTGGCCGCAGCATTTGGACATTTGAACATTTTTCAATTCTTGCATGATAACCGGAGGGAGGGATGTACTTTTAACGCTTTGGCTTGGGCCGCTGAGAACAGTCATGGCGATGTAGTGGAATTTCTGGCTAAGCATCGAAATGAAGGGCGTCTGGATGAGGTTTTTAAAAAGGCTGTCATAAGAAACCGTCGGAATGTTGTGAAAGAGTTATCGAAATACCAAGATAATGAAAGCATGCCTCTGCTCTCAAGATATCAGCAGAAAAGCGCGGGAGCATTTCCTCACACCGTTTCAAGATAACCAAATATTTGATGACGCTGTGTGGGAAGAGGATGTAGAGGTGGCGATCGCTGCTGCAAAAAAGAAGGGGAATACCAATGTCGTAAATGTTTTGAAAAACTGGCTGGAGAAGGGTGACGTGAGTTAACGCGAACAAACCCTTTTAAATCTGTATATGGGTAGAATCGGTAGATCACGCTCTTTTGGAGGTATTTGTTGAGAATGAATGGTCGGATGCGTGCGATGAAGATTTGCTTGTTTATTCTTGTTTTTATTATTGCATCACTCCTTGTGCATATGCGCATTCTGCACTGGTTGCAAGATTCTGTTTTACTCCTTGCACAGAGCGCATCCCCATCCGCTGTGATTGTATTGCACGATCAACTCGCTCTAGCTTATTGAAGAATTCTTAGCAGAAAACTTTTCTCTGAGTTTCCAGTCTGAAACGCAACAGTTTTCTGTTTTTTTTTTTAAGCGCGATGGGCTCTTTTCATCGTGATGGTGATTACTCTCCTGAAAAAGTTGTCCAACGTTCTGGACAACATCACTTCACCAACAATGACCTCCACACCCTTCCCTTCAGTCAAGGACATTAACCATCTGCGAGACCGCCTCCGCTCTCACCCCGAGGTCTTTGAGATAGAATCATTCTGCCGCTCCCATGGCCACTCCTACGACCCCTTCTCAGTCCCTTCATCCATGGACGACGTTGACAACAACATCAAAACGTACACATCTGCATTCTATCAACAGCCATGCCCTGTTCCTCCGATTTCAACATGGAAGGAGATGACATTGCGGAATGGGGTGGAAGTTGGAAATGCGGGGAAGGTGGCGGTGTCGGGATTACCAGGGATGTCGTCGTTGATTTTGTCGAGTATTGCTGAGGAAAAACATCGTAAGTTTTTCTATCGATTCCATTATACTTTTTGCACCATTCTTCCATGGTATTTTGCTTCTTTCGACTTTCAGTAGATGGAGTTTTTAATTGGAATGAAGGGAGAAGGCCTGCATATAAACTATGATTTCTTTGTTTATTTAACGTTAGTATTTTTTCGGCAACAGACCAAAGCTCTCTTCTTGTCCTCAACAGCCTGACATCCAGTATCAACGTCCCAACATCGTAAGTTATCCTCTCCCATCACGTAGACTCATCTTCTCCAGCACCGACACAAACCGAGCCTTCCGTCCCCTTTTCAACGAACCGACCAAATCCATGACCCTTCAAATCGCCCTTGACGCACGCAACGTCGTTACGCACATTCTCTCACGTCATGGATCTGCGTCGTTTGCGGCACTCTGGGATGAATCGGGGAGTCCCGAGTATGGGTTTTGGAGACATATTCGGAGACGGTTCAAGGCTTGCATGGGTGAAGATGAGGTGCTAAAGACGGTGAGGGTGAGAAGGAAAATGTGGAGAAGGAGCGTGGAGCGAGATAAAGAGGCTATTGCGTGTGTGTTTATTGATGTTATGGTTATGATTTTGGAGTTTGATTTAGCACAGAATATATGTAGGTGACTTTTTCGATACAACGCATTATCGTATTTCTTGCCTTCCGAAGTTAATTGCTTTTTATTATACCCTCCATTAAACAGATAACCCCATGTCATCTCTCGCTTTTCGATTTCTCGGTGATCGTAAGTTCTCTACTTTCTTGAATGATCGTCAAGTGTCTTTTCTTGAATCGCTCGTCTTGGCGCCGTTTCGTAGCGCCGTCGATGAAGTCACCGTTGATTTGGTAAAAGGAGGGTTATCTTTGAGGCTGTTACATGTAGTGAGTGAACCCCTTTCATTCGTCCGTTTTTTCAATGTTTACTTTGTCGGGTTAACGTTAAAAAAAAATTCAGTACACAATCCTTTGCTATGCTACCGCCTCCACCGTCAATCCCGTCAGTCTGGACTCCCTTCTCCAACCTCTATCCTCATACCTCGTATCCATGCCTTCAACCCTCAACTCGCTTTCTTAACAGTAAGTACCTTTTTGCCATAAATCCTCACTAACAATGTAAAATAAAGAACATCAAATCCCCCTGTTTCCGCTTCAACCTCATCAAAACCATCCTCATCAACCAACGCTGGGTCACCGACTCTGATCACCTTGAAAGACTCTACCGCCATCGTCCGACGCTCTCTGATGTCGTGAAATCACTCCTTCACGTTCCGCCGAAACCAAAGTCACCAAAGACCTCGCGTTCGAAAAAGCGGCGACCGGGAGAGGAATTGCAGGTGTATTTGCTGGTTGTGGAGTCTGTGAAGATGGTGAGGATGGCGGTGGAGGCGTTTTTGGAGGCAAGAGGGATGGAGTTGAAGAGTGGGGAGTGGGTTTCGGGGATTACTGGGAGGAGGGAAGGTGGGTTTGTGAGGTGGGGTGCGAGGAAATGAAGAGGGAAATTGAAGAGGGAGTTGATGAAGTGCAAGAGAGGACTGAGGCCATCGATGAGGTTGTGTGGATTCAAGAGGTGGTGAGGGACTGGGTCTCTGGAGTCTGAGTATTTGGTTGGGCAAAAATGGTGTTTATCAATGTAAAAAGATGCGATTCAGTTATTCACCAAATCGTACAGAAAATGACACGATGTCCTAGATGCCGTCCTTAAAAGCTAATTACGCCAAAGGAGCTGCTTGAATTCGCCTGTGTACACCATCGTGTAGCTCGAGATTCTTTACTCTATTCAGCGCGCGCAGGGCGACGACGACGGCGACGACAATGAAAGTAGTCAACCTAGGCTCTCGATCCATGACATGCGTGCTATTGCAGATGTTGACTCGACGGCGTTGGTGTTTGTTGGTCGAGGGTGGAGGATGACTGGATTTTTATGTTTTAAGGAAGCCACGGTGTTCGCTGGCGAGTGTTTTATACGAAACCCATATTAATAAAAAGTAATGTAGCGTTTTAAGGTAACGTTTTTATTAGTTATCTGGCAAAGAACTGTTGGCAGAGATCTGACGTTCAAGATCCGTGAAAGCCATCCATTTCCTTCTAGTTTTCCTACTTTGCATATTTTAGACATTTTTATCAACGTAATGAGAGCATCCGAAACAATAACGCCTGCAGTCCTTTAAGGTTCCCGATATATTAAAGAGTTCCACGAGGCAAGGTCGGCTTTTCTCTATGGGGAGCGGCATTCCGAATTCGAGAACATTGGCACATACAGGCTTTTGTTCACATGTTACTATCTGACCACGCGATAAATATCGATCTGACAGTCAGTCAAGGTCTCACGGTCAGGCAGAAAATAGAAGAAAGCAGCTCGCTGTGCGTGGTTGGAGTATCTGCACGAGTTTGTTTATGTGGAAATCCCTCATGAGTTACCCAAACACGGATTTTCAACAAACAATGGCCCACCAAAAACAGCGATGACCCCTCTCTTCCCCAATATCGCCTGCTACTCCTTCTACTCCTCGACAGCCCAATGAGATACGACGGATTGCCGTCTTCCTCTTCCTGGAGTAGTAGCGTTTTTAAGAGCAGGTATAAATCCCTTGACAACCCCCTTGACAATTCATTTACGAATCTCTTACTTTTTCGACAAACTCGACAACCGTCGTCGTCAGCACTACACACCCTCACCTAACCCCCTTCAACCACCAAAACAACCTATTCAAGATGAGCGGCGAAAAGGAGTGGACCTTCCCCCTCATGAACAGTCACATGGTATGGATCCCTGCAGCACACTCTTGCTTTAGTCTCGTGCTGATCGATCTGTTTTGCACCTCCATCATACAGGACATTGTCAACACCTTCATTGCGTGCTGCGTCCCCTGCGTCACCCACGGACAGATCCACGAGAAAGCCGGTGGGGTTCCTGCATGACCGGTGCCCTCGTCTACTGTGTTTGCTACACCTGCGGCTGTTGTGTCTGGTAAGTGCAATGACCCTCTCACCTGTCAACTTGTCAATATTTTCTAATGCTTTCTTTGCCCGCCTTCATCATAAAACAGCCTCGACACCTGGCGTCGTGAGTCCATCAGGAGGGAACGCAACATCAAGGGCAACATTGCCGACGATATCCTTGCCTCCTACGTGTGCGGTCTCTGCAGTATGGTTCAGGAATACCACGAAATCATCGACGAGGTCCCTGCTCAAGCTCAGATGAAGCAGTAGATCATCTCCCCGTTCATCTCATAGACTTTGTTAGAACAACCCCCATCACCATCCATCCTTCACTACCCACATAGATCCTCTTTATCCCTTTACTTTTAAAAAAATATATGGAACTGTTCGTTGTAGATTCTTTAAAAAAACTCACGTCCCACCCATTTTATTGCTTACGGCTAATAAATACAATAATGCCAGTGAGAAATACTCTAAAGTGGCAGATGCACTTTCTCATAACGATCCCCCTTGCTTCCAGCAAATGCACAGTACAGTGTTTTCGGCCGGTTGTATCTGGCAAACCTGCACTCGCGACTTTCGCCAACTGTCGCCTTTATGTACACCAGTCCTTCCCCAAACACGGATGGTAGTGCGCAACAAGGTCATCCTGAATGGATATGCTCGCGAGGTATACATAGACATCCAGCTGCATTGAACCACGTCGAGCTCAAAAGAAATAGGAGAAGTAACCACCACTGGATAGCCGTCAAAGAGTGCGGATGCGCAATGGAAAAATGTAACAGACTAGGGTTCTTCGCGTAAGGCGTTTTCCCCCACTCAATGATACTCAATGATATTGGCCTAAAAACCCCGAAGTCCAAACCCCTCGTCCGTCCAATAAGAGATCCTCTTTGTTCTCGACATATCCATTGTTTCCACCGTATTCTTGTTAGTCTATTGGCGATTGGGAACAAAGCCAGAAGGAATAAGAGGAAAAAAAGGGGTTGCCGATCACGCCCATATGAGAACCAGTGGCCGGATCATAGAGACAGCTTGATTATCTTTCCATTTCGCAAGCGACCGCGGGTAGACGGCGCTATGCAACCTCCACCATCTCCGAGAACGCCTCGGCCGAGTCGGCCGCAGCAGTCAGGGTCAACGATAAGAGGCAACATAAACACTGCAAAGAGAGCAGATCAAGCGACAAGTCCGCTGGCACAGGCCCGAACTATTTCACAGTCATTAGAAGACCTAGTTAACATTGCAACAAACGAGGCCCAACATTCTAGCACCGAGTATGAGCGGCAGGCGTTTCAGTCGCAATACAACACGGATAAGAGCACACCGTTGAGGGTGACTCGGCAAGAAATGGAGCAGATGCAAAGGGATTTAAGGATTGCATGTGAAGTTGGACAGCAGCTACTGAAGAAAAATGAGGAGCTTGCGAGTTCTTTGGAAGAAACGGAGAATGCCAGGGAGAGGCTTGTGAGATTGCTGGAGGAGGAGAGGAGTGATGTGGAGGAGAAGATGCGATTTGAAGAGGTGGAGAAGGATAGGATGAGGGCGCAGGTGAAGAATTTGGAAGAGCAGGTGTCGAAGCTGAAGGTGGAAGTTCGGAAGACGGCGGACGTTCAGGGAGAAGCTGGTTAGGAGCGCTACTTTTCCTATGCATTTTCATTTTGCGTTTCCTTTTACTAAAGGAGTCGGACGTACTGCGGCTCTCAAGTATAGTATTTTAACGTATCTGCCCTTTTTTCATTATCAGCCGTATTACGGGATAGAGTTTCATTCCTGGACGGAGCACACCAGCGTCTCGAAGAATCCTTAACGTCCACTAACAAGGAACTTCGTACAGTCTCTGGAGAACGAAAGAACCTCATGGTGACAGTTCAGGAGCTCTACGATCAGCTCACCAACTTTCGAGAGATCAACAAGAACCTCAAAAGTTCTTGCCAGAAGCAGGTTGGAGAGTATTCTGATATGATGGTAAAGATGCAGGTGAGGGGAACTTCATAGTTCATGATCATCAAAGGATTACTGACATTTGCATACAATGTCAGGATGAGAAGCTGGAGATGGCTCTTCAAATGAAGAAAATGTCGGAGGAGATAACGCGGTATAAGCGGATGGTCTCTGAATCCGATACTTGTGAGTTTAAACCCTTTTCCCCGGCTATTCTTATATTTCAAAACATTATGGAATCATGCTGTAATCATAGAAGATGCTAACACAAGCTTTACAGCATCTTCGACTCAACTTGGCGAAAACAGCTGGCTTACTAAATCCATCCAATCTATCGTCAACGAAGTAAAGATGCAGGGTTCCACTCTTGTTCAACAACGTGAAAGTTCAGACCTTGAAGCCTTGAAATCTGCACTCGCAACAGCCGAAGCCGAGAACCAGGAGCTCAACGATCTTATCCAACGCCAGCAGGACGCACTTCAATGCCACGAGGAGGAACACAATGCGCTTTTATCAAAGCTCGCGGAATTTGAGCGCGATTCATTCCTTGGGAACGATGAACGGAGTGGCAGCGGGGAAAGACTTGGCATAGTTTCTCCGCGATTACTGCGGTCTAGTCTTGTTCGAACGGGTTTGACGGTTAATCGAAAAGCGGAGGGTGTGACACTACAGAATTTTAATGAGGAGACAGATGGAGCCGATGGGATCTCTGTAGCAGCTCAGCTCGCAAAGACTATTGAGGAAATGGAGGAGACGGCCCGGATATTCGAACAGCAACTCTCAATAGTTGAGAAACTCCCTCCTCTCGACGAACTTCTTGCGTCTCGCGGAACGCCAGACACTGGTACCAAAAAGATGGATCGAGCTGTCGCGGAATCATTACCGTAAGTGCTACATTTAAGAGCTAAATATTTGGCGCTATTTCAGTCGGATTTTCACGGACGAAAATTATGGGTGTAGAGATCGACGCTGCTTGAGATTTACTTTAAAATCCGTTAATAGCAGACGTTTCTATCCATTCCTCTTTCTTATAAGAGTTGTCAGCGTCCCATCGCCTCACTGACGCTCTGATCGTTTCTTCCATTTTTCTTGTAGATCCGCTGGGTCGCAAGCTTCGACTAGGTGTACTCCCGACTCACCTGACTACACTAAGATCCCTGACGAGCTCAAACGGGAAGTGGCACTACTGCGTCAACGAAACCTTGAAGTCAACGCGGAGCTTTCAAGACAGACAATCCAAATCGCAGACCTCAATTGGAAGATCCGTGATCTTGAATCGGAAAAGGCTGCGATCACTGAACGCAAAGAGACTCTGGAGCAGGAGATCACTGTCATCAGAAACGCGGCACTACAGGGGAAACCGTTACCTCCAAGGTCCCTTGAAGAGGATATTCAGAACGATCTCGACGACTTAGCCTTTAAGCTAGAAGAGAGTGAGAAAAAGTTCTCTCAAGCAAAGTCCCGTATTGAAAAGCTTGAAAAAGACAACAACCAATTACATCACTCTCTCTCTATATCAGAAAGCCGTGCTCTTGATCTACAAGGCAAGCTTAACCAAGCTCACTCCCAGAAAGCCGCTTTCGATCGTGATGTTGAGGCAGTGTTAGGCGTTGAGAAGGAACTCAGCATCAACCCTTCCACCACATCTGTTCACGTTTACCGCTCCGCACTTGTAAAATCTCAATCCATCATTCAACGCCTCACATCGGATCTGGCCATTAGCAACCAGGACCGCGCTCGAATGCGTGAAAGCATTACAACACTCGGCGCGCAGCTGGCGAAACAAGCGTCACTCTTGGGTGAAATTGAATGGCGTCTTAAAGATGCTGATGCGCAGCATTCCAGCGCCGCGACGAGGATGGCATTAGCAGAGGAAGCCAAGAATGCGTTGGAAGAGGAATTGAAGGATGCAAATGAAAAAATGAGATCACTTGCGCTGGCCGCGAGGGGGTCGATGATTCCAATGCCAGCTTCGGCTTCGGCGAGTGCAACGGGAGCGACGCTTGCGAGTCTTGTGGAGACGCAGAAACAGTTTGATCAGTCATTGATGGCGGAGGCGAGAGCGAAAGAGGATATGATTGGGAGGTTACAGGCTGAATATGATATTGTAAGAGAGGAGCTGGACTCCTCAAAGGATGAGGTGGATCGGCTTGGTCATGAGATCTCGACGTTGAGGAATTTGCTGGCGGAGCAGAAGCAGACGGTCGGGAAGGCAGCGGATCGGATCATGGATGCGGCAAAGGAGTTGCATGTTGATACGGTTGGAGAGAGAGATGATATTCGCGTGAAGGAATTGGAGGCGCAAGTACAGCGACTTCAGATCGAGAAACGGGTGTTAAATGACTCGCTTACAACGCTTGGAGCGCAGTTGTCTTTGTTGTCTACAAAGAAGGGTGAAGATGACTGGAACATCAAAGAAATGGTTGCGACCAAAAACCAGCTTGCAAAAGCGAATGTGAGCGCCTCTTTGATGTTTGCGTATTTCTTACAGCACTTTTATATCTTTTTGCAGGATGATCTTAAGCAAGAGGTATTAGCTCTGAGTGAGTCCCTACGAGTCACAGAAGAGAAGCTTAATCGAATGCAAGCTCGAAAAGACAGGTTTGATTTAGAGGAAAATGTATAGCTCTTATTAAAACGTTGTTGTTGCTATATGAAAAGGTCTCAACCCGTTTCAGGAAACGGGCGCGATATCCACGAACAGCTTGAAGAGGCGAAAGAAAAGTAAGCCTATTATAATTGGATATTTCTGATATGCTCCAAAGGCAAGAGCAGTTGAAAGCAGCATTGAGACGGTACGAGCAGCAAGCCGATCTAGACCTTCAAGAGATTGAAGATTTGAGATCAAAACTCACCGACATGGCTCGCGAAAACATACAACTTGCAAAACAAGTGGACGATGTGAAAGCCGAGCTTTCAAAAGTCTCAATTTCAAGCACGAAAATTGTATCCGTTGGCTCAGACAAATTCTTCTCGGCATCCGATGTTGTGAGCAAAGGATTTGCCGCATCACATGAAACGGCAGAATCACATGAAAAGGCACGGTTCTACGAGGCGATTATTGAAGACCTTGAAACAAAGCTCAAAATTGCGTCAGGTGAAATTGCGAAAGAGCGGTCTATGACATCTCTTCTCAAGGGGCAGCTCAGGCTCGTCCAAGAATCACTGCAACATTTGAAGCGCGATGATAATCGGGCATCACGGTCTGAGAGACGTTCAGTGGATCCGGCTGATAATGACCGCTCTACTTCGAACGCAAAATGCTCTCAATGTGTCGAACTCCAAGGCAGAATCCGTGATATACTGGAAAGAAACTACAGTAACATTCCAGACGCATCCGCCGCAACGGCTATACCTCAAAATCCGCCTTCCAGCCACACCCGTAACATCACAGGAACAACAACGAGCGAGACAACCGAAAGAACTGACCGCAGAATTGATGAGCTTCTTGATCAGCTAGCGGATCTTGACATTCAGTTGCAGCAAGAGCGCTGTGCAGCTGAGCATGATCGGTCTACATGGGATAAAGAAAGGCAGGATCTGGAATTCAAACTTGATCGTGCGAGAACTGTTGCTGAGGAGTCTAAGGCTGCTCTAGAGGTAGCCCAAATTGAGATTAATAACAAAAAGAACGTTCTCTTGGCATTGAAGCATGCGGCGGATGCAGAAAAGGCTCTTAAGACAAATGCACTCAATACCAGTCTATCCGATGCGCCAGACTTGGGATCATGTGATTTCCTTGCCTCCAAGCTTACCAAAAGTTCAGAGCTTGAACTCAAGATCCAGTCATTGCTGAAAGACAACCTGATGCTTCAGGAAAAGCGATTGTTCTTGGAAAACAAAGTTACGGAAGCCGAGAAAGAAAATGAGACCATCCAGAAAGAATTGCATCAGGCCGAGAACTTGCATGTGCAGCACTTTTTGGAACGCGCTTCTTTGTCTGAAAAAGTTGCTCAGCTTCAACGTGAGATTAGTATCATTCTGTCGCCCCCGAAAGATGGACAGTACATCAAGGACACTAAGCCTAATGATAAGGGCAAAGAGAAGGAGAAGGAGAAGGAGAAGAGTAGTAGTTTCCGACGCATGTCTAAGCTTCTCCCAAAATCTCGAAGGAGCAGTTCCAGTATGGAGGTGACGTCAGAGCAACTTGATGAGAAGCTTAAGGCGCTTCAAGCTGAGAAAGATAACTTAGAGAAAGAGTTCCACCGCAACGCACAGCGAGTGGCCGACGCCCATGCTGAAGCTGCAGGCTTGAAGGAAAAACTGTTGGAAACTGAGCGAGCTTTCAAGGTGTCAAAGAAAGAATTTAAGCGAAAACTTGAGGAGGCTGATGAGTTCGCAAGGGCAACGGAAGCTAATCAGAATGAAGTCGAAGAGTGTTTGAAAAGTCAAATCCAGGAACTTACTGATCGCCTCATGGAACCTGCCGACAGCCCTCCAGCGGCAGCTCTTCTTGATGATATCATAAAGCATCAGACTAGGATCCGTGATTTAGAGGTCAAATGTGATGAAACGGCTAAACGTCTTTTCGAGGCTGATGTTCAAAACGAAAACCTCTTATCTCAATCAAAGCGCTTGCAGTCTGACTTTGGAGCTCTTCAGAGCAAATACGAAGTCGAAACTTCATTGCTTAAGAATATCATTAAAGCAGCGCACCAAATGATCGAGAATCTTGAGACTGGAAACGGTGACCAAGCAGCGACGGCCATGGAGCAACTGATTGCTATTCGCAGCGAAGTGGATAGGTTCTCTCATATTATTACTGAGACGGAGGAGCGTTGGCACCAAGTCAGCAAGCAGAACGTGCAGCTGATTCGGGAGTTATCTCGAACACGTGAAGAGCTTTTCTCTGAACAGAAACGTGCTAGAGAAAAGTCTGAAGAACTTCGCGGTTCTATAAACGACCTCAATGCTAAAGGCAGGACTGCGAATGAGCTTGAAAAGCAGATTAAAGAGGGCAGGCAGCGCGAGACTACGCTGCAAGAAAACATCAGGGAAATGCAGTTGTCGATGGAAAAGATGAAGAAATCTTACGAAAAGGATGCTGATATGCACACACAGCGTATTAAGGAGCTTGAGCGCGCCATAGTGAACGCTAGGCTTCAGGTTGGAAGCTTGGGAGCTGAGCTCGACAAGACTAAAGATGAGGTTCAGGAACTCACACGTCATCGCAAGGTACTTGAGATTTCTCTCATTGAACGTGAAAGAGAATTCCAGGAGTCTATGAACGAACTAAAAGCGAGGCAATCTGTTGGAATACCTAAATCCCTTCCTGCCGCTCAACGAAGTAACTTGGTACCTGACATCAAAATCACGTCCGAATCTCAGGAGGACAATAAATTTACTACAAATGAAAAGATGTGGGAATTGGATCTCGCTAAATCCAAGTCTCAAATGCTTTGCTGGGCGTCATGGAAGCTCGCTCAAAACGTGCACTCTTTTACCCACCATACCGATGGTGGAGACCAAGCAAGTGTTGAGGTTCGCGCAAAAATGGCTGTTCCACCGCCTCCCTCGCCGTCAGAGGAATCAACTCTTGCTTACGTTATGATCCTCCTTGCCAAAGCCGAGGAAGGTGTGACGGCTGCCGGCGACGATCTCGCCTCGTACATGAGCAAAGCTGGTGCTGAAGATTCACGCTGGAAGAACATTGAGGCGTCTCTGAAGTCGGAACGCGATGAATTGAAACACCGTCTCAACGATCTTGAGCATCTTCTGACAGATTCTCAAAGACGCTGTACCGAGCTTGAGGGAGAAAAGGTTCGAGTTCAGAGCCGCGCGGCCGCTGCCCTTGCAGCGCAGTCAGAGTCCCAGCAGCGCCTCGATGAAGGCCGTGAGTCTCGGACAGACCTTCAAGCTAGAGTGAAGAGCTTGATGGAGGAAAGAACAAGTCTTCGTGCAAAGATAGAGGATCAGTGCACACAAATTGTGAATCTTGAGGCTCGTATTCACACAATCACAACTGAGCGCTCCAGGTCTTCAACAGAGGCGGAGAACCTACGCGATGAGATCGCTAGGGTGCGTGTCGAGATGGAAGAACTTGAGTCGATGCGGAAGCGAAGGATCCAGGAGCTTGAGAGTGAGGTCAACAAGAGCTGTAGCTCGTTGGCGAGGGATGAGATTCGGCTTATGGCTGCAGAGAGGGAGCTTGCTTCAGCGCGTGGTGAGGTGGCAATGTTAATCGCCAAAGTGACGGACTTGACTGCTGAAGCTACAAGGTCTCTTGAGAGGTATAAGGAGATGTGCAGGTCTAACGGAGAGCTTGAGAGGACTCTTGTCACGGCTAAGGCGGAACTTCAGGCAAGGAAACAGCAGTCCAAGAATCTGAACTGAGGCAGAAGCGTCTTGAAACTCAACTCGACAGACGTGAGGAAGCTTACAGGGCTTCTGAGGATGAGAAACGAATGCTTCAAAACCGAATAAGTGATCTGAAAAGCTTATCGATCAGGTGAAAGGCGCAGAGGCCACATCACAAGGCGATGCCCGTCAGCTCTCTGTTAAGCTTCTTGCAATGGAGTCCCGGCTTTCATCCGAAGTCGCATCTCTTGCAGCCGTAAGAGAATCTGTGACCATAAAGGACAAAGAAATTGGCGCTCTCCGCGAAAAGGTCGACATCCTGGAGTCTCGGGAACAGGATTTTGAGAATCGCAGCCGCATTCAAGCTGCAGAATTTGAAAAGGAGCGTCACAAAGTGGTGGAAGAAACTGCCAAGCTCAAACTTCAGTTAACCAACTCTGAATCGGATCGTCGTCATCTCACTGCTGAAGTGGAAAGGCTTGAAGCTGCATGCAAGGACTTCACCAAGCAGCTTATAATCGCTGAAGAGAAGTTAAAAAGCTTCAAACCACTACTGTAGACCTTCAAAAACGCGTGAATGAGCTAACTACCCTGAAATCCAAACTTGAAAGCGAGCGAGTTGCGATGGAATCAACGTCGACAAGTGCCACGTCAAAGGTGATGCACTTGGAAGCTCAAGTAGAGGATCTCCGTCAGCGCCTCGAATCAAGCCTTTCGTCTAATGGCCACCTCACAAAAACGATTCAGGAGCTCCGTGAGAATCTCCGATATGTTGAAGACTGCCTCCAAGGGTCGACCGACACAAACAACCGTCGTGTGCGTGAGATGGAGGCACGCCTTGAGACTGCTGAATCAGAGTCTCGGCGATACGACGCAAAAGCACGAGACGCAGAAAGGGAATGCGAGGAGTTGAGAGATTCTTTAAGAACAGTTGCGGATGACCGCGGTGGTCAGATCCAGAAGTTGACGCAATCAATGATGCATATGAGAGAAAAGATTTCGTCGTTGGAGGATGAGGTATTTGATGCGATGGAGAGAGCCAAAGCATTTGAAGTTGCATCGACGTCAGCAAGGGAGGAGGCTGGGAGCTTGCGGTTGGCACTCCAGAAAGCCGAAGCCTCCAGAGACTTGAACGAAGACCAGTTTAAAACTTTGGCGGCCGAACGAACTGCAGTTGTTGAGGAATACCAAAAGCGCGCTTCAGATCTTGAGGCTAGGGTGAAGGTTCTTGATGGGAAACTGGCAGATGCTGAATCACAGCTTATGGTTCAGAAGGAGGAGGCTTTTAAAGCGACAAAAGATGTCGCGGAGGCAAGAAAAGCGTTTAAGGAGAAGTCACAAGCCTTGTCACAATTCCAATCAGAGACTGCGGAACAGATCGCGAGCAAGGCTTCAACTATTGAGACTCTCCGAGCAAAGCTCCATCAAGCAGAGGAAGGTGTTCGATTTGCTCAAGAAAGTGAGATTAAGGTCAAAGCTGACAAGGATAAGGCATTGGCGACGGCAAAGATGGAGGTACAACAGCTCAAAGATCGTATCCAATCTCTCGAAGAAGACCTTAAAGAAAGCAGGCAAAGCTTTGATAGATTGAAGGAAAGAACAGATCTCGAGGCGAGCGACACATCCGAGCGTATGAAAGAGCTCCTGGCTAGACTCTCTTCGCCATCTGCTGTAAAGGAGGTTGAGTGGGTTGAGACAAGGGTGAAGTTTGAGCGAGAAGTGGCAACTCTGCGCTCAGAGCTTTCGGTGAGCCAATCTGGTTTTAAAGACCTAGAGAAGCGCGGTAAAGAGTTACGCGACACGTATGAGCAGAAGCTTTCGCACCGTGCGAAGGAGGTTCAGGAGCTTCAATCAACAGTAAAAGAGTTGGAGGCGAAAATTAGGAAGTCGGATGATGATAAAAACTTGAGGGAGGAGGTTAAGAAGATTAAAGACGACTATGCTTTGATCAAGAACCAGCTTGCAGAGTCGGAGGACAGAAAAACGGGAACTCCTCGCGAAAGTCGCAGAGCTGAAACAGAGACTAGCCTCTTCTACAAAAGAAATGTATACCACTTCCCACAAGGATTCTAGCGATGAGGATAAGGAGATTAAATCGTTAAGAGCGAAAAACGTATGTATTGCTTACCTCCACGACACTATCTGAAATACTAATCCATCCAAAAAAAATCCAGTCCGACCTCGAATATCAAAATCGCAACATCAAAGCCCAATACGACGCTTCATATTCCCAAACCCAATCTTTACTGCAAGACCTTGAGATCCTCCGCTCCGAACTTAAGACTCTTCAGTCCCAGATCACAAACCTTACCATCCCAACACCACCTTCACGCTCTTCACTCACGAACATGCTGACTCCTACCCGCCGCACACGCAGTCAGTCCGTGTCTGCTGCTAGCCAGAAGCCCCGTCTCTTCCGGCGAAACTCGTCTCTTCACGATCTTGAAGACGTAGTATATGATCTCCGTACAAAGGTATCAACACGTGAGGAGGAGATTGCCGAGGTGAGAAGGTGGCTGACGGAGGCGGAGACAGAAGCGGAGGGATTGAAGGAGAGGCTTGAGAGAGTCGAGGCTGAGAGGGAGGAAGCAATGCTGGAGATTGATGAGCTGAGACGGAGAGCGGATAGGGTAATTGACAATGACATGCCTTCTCGGATATCCGTCGACACGACGTTGAGGTCGAGGAGGACATCAAGCGCTCTTTCATCGGCCACAACTGCAGTTCAAAGTCCAGGAAGTCCCAAATACCTGTCTTTGGCGGCTAAGAAGTCATTGGAAGTCGGAGAAAGCGCTGTGGTTGATAAAGGTATATGTCCTTCTTTGCCCCAATTACAATTACGTAATTACGCATTTTGACATATATGTCTAACGCTTTCTATTTTTACAGCATCTCTCGTCTATCTACAACGAATGTCCACACAAATGCTATGTTGCTTCTTCTTTGTGTGAGTTTTTCCCCCTACCTCATTCTGCAACCCGCCTTACATCTCGCTAATGTGCCGTTTCCAACAGCTTCGCTCCAATAACGTTTTGCAATATGACTGGTTCCCAAATTCCTGAAGCTTTACGTATCACATCTCAAGTGATGGGTGGAGTGACTGGCGCCATTCTCTTGAACAGACCTCGAAAGAATGGTCTAGTGGGTGGCCTTGCAGCGCCAAATGTTGAAAACTTGCCTTGGGTTGGGGCGCTGGCGTCTCAAGTCATAGGAGGTTCAACCTTATAAGTCCGCAATCAATGTTTTGTCTTGTTAGCTAATTTTGCATCTCCTATTACTGTTGCGTGGTTTCCCTAGCTTGTAGTATGTTTTATTTGAATTTATGGTCTATTTTCGACGTTTGACTTTCACTTTTGTTTTGTTTCTCATCCCCAATTCCCATGTCCCATAGTAAAGTTCAATTTTTTATACCGTTGCATTTAGTACAGCGATCAAAGCAATACGTTTTTAGATTCAAATAAAGAAGGAATCTTAATAGAACCCTGCGTAAAAAAAGCAATTCCCGGAGTAATGTCAGCAAGGGCTCGATATCGCTCACATTGATCTTTTATGATTTATCTGTCACGCATCGCGTCATTATTCTTTTATACTTTTGATTTATTTCTTTCGAAATATCTCGTAAGTTTTAGCCGCTCCATATTTGATCTCAAAAGTAGCTAACTTCGTAAGTCGTTGAAAAAGTCAATTTTAATTCTTTACGTAGATATCATATTTAGACGTTTATTACAGCTGGAGTATCGATGCTATTCAAAGTTTGGATTTCGTCGATATTCTCAGGAAATGTTTGGGGCAATGTACGATAGAATAAAACAGCACCTTCATGTTATGTTATATTAGTTTCCTTTTTTATTATTTTAGATGTTTCTAAAGTCATAAAACCTTGACGATTTTAATTATAGATGAGGAACGAAAGAGAGAAGGAGGGAAAAAATAGTCAGGGCGGTAGTGTAGGGGGTGCAGGAAAAAATTGGCTAAATAGCTGGGGAAGGATAGAGTTTATGCAGGAGTGACGCATTCATCGAACTGGCTGATGATACACCTTACAAAGTCATCCGCAATCGAGTCATAGCAAGTCCGCTTGATGAGGTTAAATATTTTAAGCGTAGCCACCGTATAATAAAACAATAAATCCCGTATCCATGTCGTTTTAAATGATAATTTGGGTTCGGAACTGAGGCGGGGGAGGGGAGTTGAGGATATCAAAACCAAATGTATCTTCGAGGGAGGATAATGCCATAAAACCGGTTGCGGTTTCCACGTTTCTAAATTTTCTCGGAGGTTCCAGGTCTAATAGTAGAGGTGATGGATGTTCCGACTTCGGACTTCTTAGTCTTGGCGTGGTGGGGAATGCTAGGGGGGAGCTCATTGGAGATGTGGTTGGGATATCGATGCTTTCACTTCGAGATCGCTTTCTCCAGATGGGACTGACAATTGTGCGGAATTCCGATGGCACATTTGGTAGTGGTGGTGGTGGTGTTGGGGAGAAGGAGTCTAAAAGCACACACATAACAAAGTTCTTCATTTCACTGTCAAATTTCAGCATACTGAATTCTAGGTCCAAAGCGTCCATAGCTGAGAGGCCCGCGAAGCGTGTATCATCAAGAATCTTAGCATACCGCAGCTAAAATAGGGTTGTGAATTAATAAAAGAAGGATGATTAGTTGAAGAACGCGTGATAAAACCATAGTAAAGGAGATACCGAGTCAACTCACATATTCACTTCTCGTCAAAACATGTTTGTCTTTGTCATCATCGAACCTTTTGATCCAAACATCCCAATTTTCGAGTCGCGCTTTGACTGTGTACACCCACGTATCATTCCGGAATGCCTCAGGGTGAACCTCCTCTGACCACCTCGGTAAGAAATGCTGAGTGGTGTAAAAGCGTTCTCCATAGCCATAGATTCCCAAATTCAGTTGTTGAGGTTGCATTGTTTGTACAAACACCGAACCTTCGGCGGCACACGCCGCCTTAGCGTCTGTGGGTGGAATAACGCCGCGATTGAGGTGATAGGGTGAGAACCGATCTGACGAGATCAAACCCTGACGGTCGTGATAAATATTTGGAACAGAGGAATCCTCTCTTTGATTCACTGGCGCTCTATGATAGCGAAGTTCGGGCTCTTGCCCTACTGCTAATCGGTATTGACGAGTCCTATTTCATGTTCAACACTAATTGAAGCTGTTGCCAGACTTCCCCAATCCTGTACGAATACTTGTGGTGTTTGGCCACGTTTCCAGGGTGAAGAGTTTGGATGTCACTTTGCGGCATAGGCATCAATCTCGCGGGCGACAATACCGGGCAGCTTGAAACCTGGCACTGTGCTCCTCGGATGTAACTATCCCTCGATTATCGAGACGCAAGTATCCCTCGATTATTAGCGAACGCATAGTGTTGAGCTTTTGGAATCTTGCTGGTAGAGGTAGCAGATATATTACAGTTATCAAAGGGAACGTCTTATTTTGTGTGGAAGCGCCTTGGTACCCACGTACTTCCTGCCTAGAAGTTTGCGCTCCGTTAGTCTCTCCGCGGAAGTTTTGTCCAGTGGCAGTCTGATGGGGCAAGTTGTAAGCTGCACCACCAACGTGATGAAACTGCTCATTTGTTGGCGCCATACTGGTATTTTCGACCACACTGCTCGCCTTCTTCCCGGCAGATCTCTTACGACGCTTGGTAATTGGCATTGCCGGTGGAGAGATGTTATTTGACTTCCTCACGGTGTTTAGCTGATGGTGATAGACTTCCTGACGGGTGGCTTCATGATTAGAGTGGACATGAGCCGATTGTTCCTGATGCGAATTTGGCGAAATCCCATTTAACACCGTCTTTTGCGAACTATGAACTAATTTTGTTGAGAGATAGGATTTCCAGACGGCTTCGTCACCGAAACGGTCATTGAATTTGGCGGTTGACTAGAGCTTGCAGCCGTCACACCGAAAATATCAATTGAACTCAAGTTAGCTTGATATGCAGGATACTGAGGATATCGGGTAGCGGGGTTGCGTTGTGTAGGTGTGTTTAACTTTAGAGCATTAGCTGCTAAAGAATCTTGAGGGCCACTCGGAGCTCGAGTAGCGGAGTTCCGCGGGTTAATCATTTGCTGTTGTTGGTAGAAGCCGTGGCTTTTGCTTTTAAGGGCTGTGGTCTGATTCCAAGCTGAATGCGTTGGAGTCTGATTATAGCTTCTCCGACCGTACTTCCGGCGTCATGCGCATGGCCAGAAACTCTTTCCGTCACTCCCAACATCTTTTTCAAGTCTGAGCTTGCGGAGGCTTTGATCGATGCTTGGCCATTAAGACCGGGATGTTCACGGGCTGTAACGTCTGGGAAGTAGCGGAAGTCTGTATTTGTGCTGAAGTTTGATTGAGATTAGGAGTGTATTGCGTCGGGTGCGTGCCTTGCTGTCGGGAACTAGCATTATTTGTGATAACGTGGTTTGTAGAGTGACCAGCAGACGCGGCCTGATAACCTCCTGAAGATGAAGACGCCATAGACGAAGCAGTCTGATCCTGATATGCCATGTTTGAAAGGCCGGGAGTCAGAGGATTGTGAGGATGACACTGTCCTTTGTCACCAACATATTGAGGAGACGCCACGCGTGAGTATGCTGCAGGGCTAAATGGTGACCCACGAAGAGAGTCTGCAGAAACGTTCGAGGCTGTAGGCGTGTTATAGCCCTGGCGCCTGTTGGTGTTGGGCAAAGTAGGGTCTTGCTGCCCGACCGAGCGTTGATAATTTGGGTTCATAGCCTGCGGCTGAGAGTCTCCATCCTTCTGCTGCTGCACTTTCTGCCGATCCGCATGCGTCACAGCACTTAAAACATATTGCATGGATACAGGAATTCCATTAATAGTGAAGCCTCCGTCCAGCGAGAGCACGTTGGTCGCATTCGTCGCGACCAAGTTTGCGGTGGCAATCTGTAGCTGCCGTCTAGTGTTGATTGGGACGCCTTTGAATGCTAGACTTGTCGTAGAGGCATACGAAGGATGGGTGGGTGGGAGCGAAGGATTTGACATGACTGTCGTTGTAGCTCTGAGATGCGGGACTGACAGAACGGAATTCACCAAAAGCAATTACGGTCAAGTACTGTTCAGTGTGTAGGCTTTCCTTGAATAAAGAAAGCAAGTACTTGGTATCGTGGGCGATATGATGTGAAACCCTTTCTGATCTCTTTCTGCGGAGGTAGGCTGTTGATACTCAGACTAGAACAACAAACATGAACTTTTCGCCGATCAAAGGAGGTTTGGAGGTTTCGATTCTTTCCGACAATAAAGCTGTCTTCCTTGCAAGTCGATAGAGATTTGGAGTGGTGCTTTACGAGGTGTGTTTGTGTGGTGCTGTTGCGATGGACTCAAAGCCTTGATGGATAACGTTGTCAACTTTTCGCGTAAATCCCACCTCAATTCTTGGTCACCCATTTATGAATTTCGGCGAGACTGAAACGAGGTGAATAAAACAGAAAAAAATGGTAAAGCATTCAATAATGTAGCATGAATTCGGATGGTAGGATTGAAAAGTATACGTTTTAAAGATAAATATCTGCAAATTAAAAATAAAGTAAAAAACAAAACATCTACAAAAAATAAAACCCATCAAATCATCAACCCATCAAACTCTACCCATTCCTCCCCATCCCACCCTCCACCAAACACATCTTTCCTCTCCAACCCCTCAATCCCCGCCTGCTTCACCAACCTCTCAAGCGTCTCTGCCAAAACCCCCGCCCTCGCCTTTCTAACAGCAAGTCCCTCCAACATCACAACCGCAACCCCCAACATCTCCCTCGCCTGCCCCAACGCATCCTTCCCCGCAAACTCCTCCACCACCTCTTTAATCCTTTGATCCACCAAACTCCTTCTCCGTCCTTCACGTCGCGTACGGCCCTCCAACAACGCCACGATAACAATACAATGCAGTCCACATTCTAACACGGCTCGTGCTTCAACGGGGGTGCAGAAAGCTGCGACAGGGTGAGAGCGGTCAACGGGTAACGGAGATGGCGCGACAACCGTCACACGTTTTCGTAGTAAAGCAATGATCCCAGCTGAAGCATCAACGCAACGTTTCAATGATTCCTTCCCATCCGTCGAGAGTTCCGGCAGGGCGTCTCCATCGTTAGCGGACCGTGCCATTCTAGCAAATTCACGAAGGAGACGTGATCGATGCAACAACAGTTCTGAAGCGTAATGATACAGGTGTAATCTCAAGCCTCCAAAGAACGGGTAGGGGCCTTTTAAATCAAATCCGGCGGAGAAGACGTTGGCTTTCATGATGAAATCGAGGGAGAGGTGGTCGGGGAGGACGTAACGCCATGTTTTGAGCTCAACGTCGAGGTTGTTAAAGTCAATGTCAGAGGGGTTGGGTGAGGAGGAGTGGTCATGGATTTTGCAGAGAAGTTCAAGAGTGGAGAGGATGCATGTTGAGCAATCGAGGTGGGAGTTGGTAGTGGAAGTAATTGTGGGTTCCCCTGTGATGATGTTGACGGAACGCCATAGTTCGTAGGTGGATATATTTTTTACATTATGGCGATATTTCCAAATACCATGGCTGACTTCATTGTGCATGGTATCAAGAGCGTCAAAAGCACACCTGATATAATAAATTATAAAGTGCTTTACGATATTCCGTCATAAAAAAATCCAAACATAAGAAATTACTCACATTCCAGCAAATATCCGCCTCCGCGTCTCCTTCTGCAACCACGTCCATTTTTGCCCACTGGGATATTGAGCTTCTAGCACATCAGGATCTACATCGAGTCGCAGCAACGTCATCTACGATCAATGTTAAAACCTTCTACAAAGGCACGCAATATGAAGCCAAAAAAAACAAAGTTCACCAAAAACTTTGAGAAAATCAATTAAAAATAACTTACCAACAACTTAAACACCATCCCTGTATACTCAAATTCGCGTCTATGATCCCCAAATAAAAACAAGTACACCGCTACAAGCGCTAAAGTCTGTGCCGTCTCCAAAGTCGGCCTCTCAGGATCCACCGCCGCGATCGCCGCTCCACAAAACAACTTTGACCTTTCACTCTGTTTACCAAAGAACGGCCATTTACTTCCATCAGGGCTTGCACGGAGACACAGTGATATTGCAATGATTGAGTATAAAAGACCAGGATGGAGAGTGTTGGAGGTGAGGAGGGAGAGAGTATGAGCTTCGTGAACAAAGGGAAGTGGGAAACGGTTGAGGTAATCGAAAAAGTCCTTATAAAATATTAGTTTCAAAAAATGGGTATGTTCACCCAACCTTTACTAATGCATACCGCTCGACAAAATCCACTTTGGGTACTTCGCCATTATATCCCAAATTCTCCATAGCCCATCCAACCAACAACGTCCTCTTGACTCCCATCTGTGGCACCTCTGGAACAAGACCTGTCGAGCTCACTTCGTTCTTCACGATCAATGTCTCCTTTCCAAAATCCTCATTGACACGCGTAAAACTCAACGCATGCTCTAGAGCCGCCAAAAGGTTCGCATCGACTTGTACAGGAAGTGTGGGTGTTGGAGGAACAGGTGCAGAGTAATTGAACGCACTATCAAAAGAGTTTAGGACAGTTGAGTCGACGGATTGTGGGGACACGGAAGACGTAGCAGAGAAGGAAGGTGTTGGTGGATGTAATCCTAGGTTTTGTTCAAAGGAAAGCGTCGTGACAGGTTGTGGTTGAACGAATCCAGGCATCAAGGACGGGGTGTTGACCATGGCCATCAAGATATCATTGTTCACTCCCATGTTCATCAGCATATCTTGAAATCCACCTTGCTCCATACCAAACTGATACGGGAGGAAGCTATTAAGCGGTGGCGTGCCGTTAAGCGGTGGTGTGAGGATAAACGGAGTCGATGAAGAAATTGGTGGAATAAGTGGGGACGGTGTTGAAAGAATGGAAGGCGATCCATCTGACGCTAAAGACTCTGATGTCCCAAACGCAGTTCTCATTCTCGCAATCTCATTGAGAAGTGTTTGAACCCTACACCAAGAGTCAGTCAAAGAATAGACTTCCCTCAGAAACTCACGTTCCCTCCAATTCATCCACCCGCTTCTTTAATGCCTTGTTCTGCTTCCCCTGCGGATCATCGTTCTTTGACGACTTTTTCGGCGCACTCGTTGATATAAAGCGTCGACTGTAGGTGCATTCATTCTGCGTCTTTCTGCATAAATTACATCTCGGCGATACCCCATCACACTTTCTGTGCAGCCGATAACAGTTATCACTGAAAGAACAAAATACATCCTGTCAATACAGGGTTGAAGAATTCCATGAAAAAGTCATCCGTCCCCTTACCACGCAGTGATCTTTTGCGCCGCTGCTTGCGACGGCCCGTCGAGCGGTTGGTTCGGATCCATGATCAGTCCTCAAAGCAAGCTTGTCCCACAACGGTTTCAAGCTGCTACGCCGTTATTGGGTTTTAGGCTCACAATGTCCAACCCCCTCATGCCGTGTTGTAGGCGACGCAGCGAAGGCGACGCAAGTTCTACGTTCCATATCCCACGCGAAACGGATTCCACGGCATATTCTATCCTTTTTCAATACATTTTCTTTTTTCTCTTCTTGTCGCGCACTTTCCTTTCCGAATTTCTCAACAACAACATAGGTAAAGAGCACACGCCACAGCGCAGGCTATTCACAAGCAGAGCTTCGTTAAAACGCGTTAATGAACCTTATGACAGTAGTTAAATAGGATGCGCTGATAAACTTTTAATGTGAGTAAATGGGAGCAGTAGAGCAGTTAGGTGCGTTTGGATGCCATTGGGGTCATCTTCAGCAGCGGCGTCTGAGACGACACGCAATCACAGTAAAACAGGGCAATTCAAACGCCAGGATGTGTATAGGGATCCACCACAAAAACCAAGTCATGTTCCAAAGTTCCACCCTCATACGCGCTTATATCCTTATCCCAATAACACGATTACAGAAACTCATCCCGAATCTTTTCAAGGCGCCGTCCACGCAGGATCTCTATTAGGCCAAAACCGTGGAAGAACCTTCCCACCATCAGCAATAAATCAAAAACTCCCTCTACCTTTGGCAAATCATGTATATCAGTCACCTGAAAATGCCCATGGGACGACGGCAAACGTATCCGCAACATGAACCGTGGTCCATCCCAATTTCTTTAAAAAAGGTAAGTCTGTGAAGAAAGGAGACGGTACTTTTGCTCCATCGACATTCGCACTGGAATCATCGACAAAGTAACAGTCTTTGAGGTTGGTGACGTTGGCTTCCATCATGGTGCGAAGGTAAAAATCACGTTCGGGTTTACACGTGAAATCGGGTTCGGCGTAATCGCAGTAAGTGATGCCTTCGAAGAGGTCGTAGATACCGAGGATTTTTAAGACGCGGGTGGCGTGCTGGAAAAAGTAATAAGTGAATACCTCTCCCCCTCCAAAAAAAAAAAATAAGAATGGGAAAAAAAAGAGATGGCAGATAAAAAAACAAAAAAGGGTATTTACGGGTAGATTAGCGTTCGTGCAAGCCCAAATACGTGCCCCCCTCCACTTCCTCCAACATCTTTCGCAACTCCACATCCGGCTTCAAAAGCCGTTCAAGCGGCAATCCACCATCCACAACTTTATCTTCAACAGCATCAGTAAGTCCACAAATCCCCCTCCACATACCGTATTCCACAGGATCAATCTCTGCAACAACATCAGCAAAAAAAGAAAAAAACGACTCTTAACTGTGATGCTTGACCAACCCTCTCACAGCCAACCCATACTCAATGTAATACTTTCGATGCAACTTTTCCGCGACAACAGGGGATAAACCGAGATTCTCAAAGTAGGCGCGGATCCGGTCTCCCATTAGAGTGTATATACCAGTGTTTTTGTGGTAGAGGCTTTTTTGAATGTTAGTCAGGGTGGGGATGAGACGAGGGTCACCAATTGTCAATGTCGAGGAAGAGGACGGGACCTGACTGTGCGGGTTGGAGGGAGAGGGAGGCGGTTGGGAGGGATGTTTTGCGGGTGATGCTCCTGCGATGGGTTGAGGAGGGTGATGGGTCTGATGGCGTGAACTTGGAGCGGATGGATGACCAGATGGAGTCGAGCGGCATGGTTGCGAGGGATGTGTTTAAGGGGAGGTTACTTGAGTATGTGGATGACTGGGAATGGACTGGACGGAATGTGAAATGGCGGTGCGGTTCCGACAGTTGAGATCAAATGATTCTTGCCTGCATGGCGAGTGTGATCATTCGTGAGATCCATGCAGCGTTTGGGCATCAGAAAGAATGGCGCTGGTGGATGGGCTGGACGTCGAGCGGGATCAATACATTCCATCCATCAACATATGAAACAGGTACATCAATATCATGGCAACGGCATTACTTTCTTTATTATTATATCTATCTCACATCAAAACGCAAACCAACTTTTTGATCCGCACACTCCTCCCCTTCGCTTATCACCACCACTCACAGCCTCACCCCCCACAACAGCAAAGCTCACCTATTTTCAATCTCCCACCCAAACCATCCCCCCCAAAAGTAAATCCAACTATTCAATGTTTGCACACCCTCAGAGTATCTTCATAACCCCGCATTGTTGTAACAAGGTGGTGATGGAGCGCCGAGGACTCCCTCTCGCGTCCCCACTTCCAGTCCAACATCCTGCAGCCATGAAGGCGCTGGGAGGACCAAAAGCAACGAACATCGAGGGATCTTGCTAGCTCATCATGGGGTTATTGAATTGGTTGGATAAAGAAAAAAAGCGAGAGGGTGACATTTCGTTGAATTTATAGGTTTTGGTTACATCACGTGATCGGGGGATTTACGGCTCAATGGGGGATGGATGCGCGTCAATCTTTGATAAAAGGAAACGGCCATGACGATGAGGGGTGATGGAGTTGATGCGGATCTGGTGAGAGCTGCAGAGATTGGAAAGACGTTGCTTGAACGAAACGCGTGGCTTGAACGGGAGCTTGAACGTGCTAAAGAGAGGATTGAGGAACGTGAAGTGCGGTATCAAGCGTTATCCCAAGAATGTTGGACTCATGTAAAGATCAAAAAATAGGGTAGTTCTGATGAAATGGTAGGAAAAGACGACCCGGAAATTGAAATCGCAGCTTCGGCGATACATGAGTGCGGAGGGGTCGACGACGACTTTGACGGAGGAGACGACGCAACCGCTTTTACGACGGTTGAAGGTTGTGATGAATGAGAGGGCGGTGTTGCAGAAGAGTGTGGTGGAGTTGACGGGACGGTGTGAGGAGTTGGAGGGGCAGGTCAGGGAGACGAAGAGTGTTGTGATGGGTTATGGAGAGAAAATGAGGAGGTTAAGGGATGAAGTGAAGGGGTTGGAGAAGGAGAAAAGGGAATGGAGTTCTATGCCTGCGTTGAGATGGAGGAGTGGGGATATGGGTGGGAGGATGGTTGTAAGCTCTGCACCAGATTTGCGAGGGGTGAAGGAGTCGCAGGGGATGGAGACGGTGGGTGCGTCGATGGTTTTGTTGCGCCAGGAAGAAAGTCAACGTGATGACGCGGATGAATCGTTGATGGAACAAGTTCAACAACTCGAACGTGAACGTGACGAGTTATGTAGGATTATTGAGGACCTTCAAGAAACGGTTTCGAGACAAGAGGAAGAGTTGCTTGTTTCACGAGATGCTGTTGATGATGGTGTTGAGACTTTGGATATGATTGAAAAGGTTGGACGGAATGTGGAGAAGGGGATGCAGACGGACCCTGAGATGGAGATGAGATGGATTGAGGGGATGAGAGAGAGGGATGAGATTGATGAGATGCTTTCGGGGATGTCGACGCCAATAAGTATTAGTTTGAATTCAGGTATGATATTGCTTTTTTTATGTTATGTGTGGGTTTGATACTTGTTTTAAAGAGGATTGGGATGATGTGATGAATTCACGAAACCTCATTGACGATGAACAAGGTGTCATCAACAATGAATACCGATTCCACCAAAACACACCGAAGTCCCCATCATTGAGATACCCCTCCCCGCGCCCGGTTCATCACCTAGATGGACGGATGCCAACTCATCGAATCTTGGATGAAACTCGAACATGAACGTGGACATGACGTGAACAATGGAGCTGGGATGATGTCTAGAATCGCTCGAGGAGGATGGCTTATTCATGTGACGGCGCAGGAGGGGAGGAGATTGAGATTTATAAGCTGTACCCTGCTGCGTTGACCATGAGTTGGAGTGAGGTTGGTGGGAGAGGGTGGAGAGATGAGGAAATAAAGACGAGTAAGTTTTTATTTCTTGCGATGGTTTTATTGTTTGTGGAATAGTGTCTTACCATCTTCTGATGATTTTATAAGTTTTTGTTAAGAATATCAAGGAGGAGAAGACGACAGGATGTTTTCCTAACGGTAGACTCGCAGGATGGAAGACACGTTTTTCAAGCACAATCCAACGCTGACCACGACATGTGGTTCAAGGTAAGCGTCATACTGACCTCTTTCTAGTTCCTCAAGGTACTAACTGTGATGACAGGGCATCTCTTACGCCATTACTCTATTTCAATCAAACTCGAACAGGGTACCTGATTCTCAAAGATATACAGCAAAGGATAGGAAGAGTTTAGATTGCAAGAGGGGGAGTTGGGGACAGTAGATCTGTGGATGCGTTGATAAAGACGAGGGAGTACTTGGATGGAGAGTAGTGGTAGTAGGATGGAATGTGATGAGGAGTTAGAGGTGGATGAGGGCATGAGGAACAGGCAGGAGAGCGCAGACTCAACTTGAAGCCAAGAAGCCCGAATATGATGTTGAATAAGAACAAGAAGAAGCAGAATAGTTTGAGATGAGTGATGATGATGATGAGTCCTGTTGGAGCAAGAAGACGGCATCAATCTCAGCGACCTCATTATCATCACCCATCAACTCTATAACCACTTGACACTATAAAAATAACAAGAACCTAATAATAACCCAATGGTAACTCATGTTGTACATGAACACAATGATCGCGTGGTAAAACTTTAAATAAAATAATAAAATAATAAAAATTAAAATAATTAAAATAATAAATAATAAAAATAATAAAATAATTTTCTTCAAATCCACCGCCTCTCTCTCTGAATAATTAACCTTGTTTTGTATATTTAAAAAAATAATATGATTTTGTGCTTCTGTCTCTCTAATAGTCTCTTTCCACCCACCTTGGCGGCCTCGCTCGAGTCGTCATCTTTGACCCAGAAAATTACAACGAGGAGGCATCGCTTGCTGGCTGGCTGACTGACTGATTGACTGACTGACTGTACAAAAGCATATAACCGTCATCATCCTACATCATCGTATCTGGATTACACCACCAACACACCACCAGGCCCCCTTCAAAATCATACTTGCTTCACCACAAATCCATCTTCCTCATCATGAAGCGAAATCAAACAGTCACATACCGCCCCACCACCTCCATGCAATCCACCTCAACATTCTCACTCCCACGCAACACATCTTCCACAACTTCGACTCAAGAAAAGGTCATGTCGTCTCTGGATGGTATTCTCTCTCGCCGTAAAACTACACCGTCAAGGCCTCAGACTCACTATGGAACCGCTCAACAGTCCCCACCGACTCTGTTAAGGAAGCCGAGTTATAAGCATGCAGAGGGTGTGAGAAGGCATGGATGGACAGAGGGTGGACAGCAAGACGATCCCGTCAGTCAACCGACTATGAAGAGGATTGGAGTTGGGGTATGTCATCTTGGACCTTTTTGAGTAGTTTACTGAAAATGGAGTTTATCTTGCAACCTCTCCATGTTGAGTCGGACGGAAGACAATGCTAGATCTAGCTAGCAGTCTTGAACTGGACTGGGTACAGCATAACACGGATGATGCATCAATTGTTTGGACATGGACTTTTTTGAAAGGAATCACTGCCACATGCTTCAATTTGAGAAGAAAAAAAGCTTGTAACTATATATGCTGACTTGTTCTGGATGTTGTTATTAATAATGACGGATGCTGTGGAGAGTAGTCGATGGGATATGACGCTCGCTGTGTAATGAAAACTGGACGACGCCGTCTCTTGGTACCTCCTCTCCATTCAACCTCTCTCCACCCTCTCCTCTCTCCTCACCCCTCTCTCTCCCCATCCCCTCTCTCCCATCACCCACCACCACCAACCACCCTTTCTTTCCTCCCCTTTCCCACCTAAACTCTAGGCGTTTTTCTCTTCTCTTTTGGGTTTCATATTTATTTATTTATTTAAATATTTAAATATTTTGGGTTTGAACACGTCAGCCTTTCGATCAGCCAAAAATTATTTATTTGATTTTTGGATTTTTATTTATTTATTATTTTTTTTTGTAGTTCTTCCGATTCCGATGGATGCTGATCCTCTGTTTTTCTAACAACCGTGTGTTTTTATAACAGTTGAAGCTCAAGCAGCGCTATCTCATTCCTGATAATCTGGATGCGATGAACTCATTCACAGCATTCGCAACAGTGTGTCATAAACCATTGCTGGGGGATGCTCCCGTGTCAAAGTGGAAAAAGAGGTGGATCGTCGTCAAGGTATGGGAGTCATTGATCAGCGCTCATTGGTTTTCCTTTTTTGCGTGTTTTTTATTCAATCTTTTTGACTCGAGGTCGCGTCATCAATGCTTTATTCTTTTTGTTTTTTTTTCTGTGGTTACTTACTACTTTGCTCTTCATTTTTCGTGTCTGCAGGACAATAAGGTGTATTTCATGAGAAAACCAAAGGTATGCGATAATTTTATTTGTCTCCAGAGCTCCATTCACTCTCTTTTCAGTATCTAACACATAGCTTGATTATCTAGGAAACGGTTGCTGTCTTTTCATCACGCTCGATGATTGCGTGATCGACCCGCAAGAGTTTCCTAATCAACGCTTCTCATTCCGCCTGTTACCCCCACCTGGATGTATCAAGGAAACCTCACAGGAGATGATGTGGATCGTTGTCGCGGATGGAGAGGATCAGAAACTTGATTTCATGGAGGCGTTTTTGAAGGCTGCTGGATGGAGAGAGAGACAACTTGGTAAGTTTATCATTTTCCTGCAATTGATCGCTAGAATGTTAACATTATCACGTCCATAGCTGCATCCGGAACAGTCCCAAGAATCACTCTCATCCCTGCACCGGATCCCGAAGAAGAGGAACGTATGCGCGCTGAATCCAGATCGCCGTCTCCAGCAAACAGCGTCTCAGAATACGCCCCATCCGACATTATGTATTTCTCTTCTGATGAATCTGAAGGTCGTGCATCTCATGATGGAGAAGACACTGGTCCAGTCACACCCCCCATTTCCCCAGCGCTTTGGACGGACGGCTCCAACTCGCTCCCTGAACCTACCAACCCTGAACTATCGCGGTCACGATCATCAGGCTCATCGTCGTCATCACGATCGGGTCACTCGTTCATGGCTGCAGCCGGACCCTCTCGGACTCCCTCCAATTCATCCAACGCATCCCTCCCTTCCTCTGTTCCCCCACTCTCCTCATCCGCCTCCACAGCCTCCCTCCCACGTCCACTCTCCCGTTCCTCCACCACCTCCTCCGACTCTGAATCCCTCACCTCCCCTACAACCCAACGCACGCCATCCCCACCCCCTTCATCCTCTTACACCTCATTCTCATACTCACCCACCGAAGTCCCGCTCTATCCCATTCCGCCGCCCCCCGCGGATCTGAGAAACTCGGAACAGGCCCTCTTGGACGCGCTTGTTGCACCGAATGCGAGGTTTTTTCGAAAGGGACCTAGTGTGACGTTGCAGAGACGTGCGGCGACAAAGGGGGCGTTGAAGGGGGGGATGAGTAAGGTGTGTTGGAGGAGGGGAGACCGAAACGACGATCGACGGAACCGATTCGACGTGTTCAGGTTGAGGTGAAGACGCCTTCCGAGGAGGAACGGAGTGTGGTTCCTGGATTGATGGATGGGAAGACGGAGGGGGTTGTGGAGGTGGATAGTTCGGATGAGGATATGTTTGTGGTGGATGATGTTGGGAGTTTGGAGGAGGGGGGGAGAAGGTTGGGGAACGGATGAGACGGCGGGGAGGGGTTAGGAGGAGTGGGGAGCTTGTGGGATTGAGGAGACAGGTTGTGGAAGGGAAGGGAGGGGTTGCGATGCCTGTGAGGCGGTCGAGTATGCCTATTTGATGTTGATGAGGGTTAGCGTGTTTTTTTTTTTGGTCGCCACTGAATCATGGTTTTTTTTGATGTGGCGAGAAACCTGCCGAGTGGTTTCATGTACGCTTTACATTTATTCATGCATCCATATCTATCTCTCTTTATACTTTTTTTTTGTTTACCCGTCTTTTGGGTTTTGGTTTCGTGAAAGGCAGATGTTTTTTTTTTTCTTCTCTGCACCATTGCATTTTTTTTTTGTGTGCGAGACTGTTGGTTTCATTTCTATCACTTTTGTGATCTCTGGGGCGTACCGCCTTTCACCTCCACTTTTGTATTTTTGTAACTGCAGACGCGGTATGTAAAAGCATATATTTTTCGTAGGTTTCCCATTTTCTGGCTTTAACAATTGAACGATGAAACACCTTTGGGTTTCCGTTGGGATGGGTGGCCATTTCTAAGGGTTCCATTGGAACAAAGGCAATGTTATGCAATTCTTTTACTGAAAAAGAAAATCTTCAAATGCCGTTGCGATACATATCAGATAAGTGATTTACGTAATTGCTGTAGCTCTTGATCCGTCTCTCAATGCTACGAGACATTCTCAAACCGTTTTCCGTCTGCGCTCCAACGGTTTTACGTCACGCCGCCATCATCACATCCATATCCGCTGTTGTGCTGCTCATCCTTCGATACCTCTTTCTCTGGATATGTCTATCCCCCGAAACCGGGTTACCCTTTATCGATGATACACGTGTCTTTGGATTATTAACAGTCATCGGGTCAAGGTTTTAAAAGTGCATCCACCTGTAAACTAAAATGGTAGAGGTGTTTCTGTGATCCCGTTGGCAAGTCAAACACTCTTCATATCACCACAAGTAGATTACACTATGGTGTTTTTACCAGGACTCTCCCTCTACGCCTTCTCATGGATTTTTCAACCCCAATGGAATTTTTGGGTGTTTGTGAAAACCTCTGCGCTTCCCATCTTGTTCACCACCACGACGGTGCTTTGTGGATTTATGTATCCGATGAAAGGGAAATCGGTGGTGGTTGGTTTGTTGATGCATTGCGTGAATGCTTTAGCGTATATTGTTGTTTTGATTTGTTTCATGTGAGGGGTTTTTTTCGTGTAGGATCCATGGCTTATTTTGTTTTTAGATGTGGATGTGTGGTGTGTCTACATCTATCGAATCAACGGATTCATCTTCATATATCGCAGGTGAAAGATACGGGGAGTGATGAGATTGAAAGGAACGCGTTGGGATTTCTTTCTCCTCAATATAGCGTACGTTGACGGTTTTTTTTTATTACCTAAATCGATTTTTTTTTTAGGTTCCCGCTGTTCCGACATGGCGTTGTGTTTATTCAAAGAAAGATTGTGGCGGTTTGGAAAAACCCGAAACCTACGACACGGGCGCAAGAAATAGCCATCCACGCGTCAAAGGTACACACGTTTAACGTTCTTTTCTCATATTGTGTGTAGCTGGTTTTCGTGGTGGCTCAGAATGCGATATGGGGGATGTTGGGGACCTTGTGTTATTTCGATCACAAGGGTACCGATTTTATTATATCGGAACCATAGGTCTCCATGTAGCTCATGTTATTGAGCGGATACTGGGGTGTTATGTATTAATGCGGAGGTTGAGGAAACAGGTGGTTCCGATGGGGTTGGATGAGACGTGGGGGAGTCGGGATGGGATGAAGGGATTGGGATGAATGCTTTGAACCTGGGGGGGAGCGGTCTTTGGGGTTGATGAGATTGTCAAAGTGGGGGGAGAGTAGGAAGAGTGTTGCTGTGCGGTCTGTGAAAGGAGGTATGGACGTGGTGGTGGGACGGGAAGTGGATGTGGAAAAGCGTGAGATGAATACTGTGGTGGAGGTTGAAGTGGATATGGAGGGAGTTGGCGCTATTCCTCGATATGATGTGGAGGATACAAGAGAGGTTGTGAAGGAGATGTCAGCTGTTGCAAGTACGACGGAGCTGAGTGTTCTTTTCGTACCTCTCCGCGAAGAAATAAGTTACGGTTATTTCCGGCTCGGAGCCATGATAGCAGACTGGTCCTCTAAAAGCGTCGCGTTCCTCATCATCCTCCTCTTTATCTCTCTTCCGGATGTCTCGACATGGACAAGACATTTCGGGAACATCTCTGCCGTTGAACTGATTGTGAGGTTCACCACATGGCCGTTGTTTGCGACGGTTTCAGAGTTTCTCTGCACGTTTGTGGAATCGAGAATGTTGAAGTTGGATTTTGCTTTGTGCGTGGATGAGTTTAGGAAGGCGGGGTTGTCGGTTGCGGCGTTTTTGTATGTTATTTCTCTGGTGTCGGGTGGAGTTGGGATTTTGTTGATTGCTGAGACGGATATTATGGGACAGACGATGACGTTTCAACCTGGACGACGGGTTTGGTCGATTTGAATCTTTGTATTCTTATGCAGGTGTATGTACTTTTAGATATGTTTTTTACGTGAATGAAAAGGAGCGATATGTGTAAAGTGGTGAAATAAACAAGCGATGCCCGTGTATGCTGTACTGTGAGAGATATGCCTGAGGTGAGACCCTGAATGTTGTATGCATGGAACCGACGGAGAATTGAGCGGAAATCATTGAGATTGACATCGTGTTATTAGGAATAGTAGGAATGCCGTCTCCTCCATGCTCCGTGACTGCTTCAAACCCTTCAGTCTATGCGCCAAGACAGTTTTCCTCAATGTGATCATCATCACAACCGTCACCGCCGTTATCCAACTCTTGTTTCATTACATCTTCCTCTGGACCTGTCTATCCAAAGAAACAGGGGTACCCTTTGCCGAGGACACACGGGTGTTTGGGATCCTTTTAGCTCAAAGCTGTTGCACTGTTGCAGTGTTACCTATGGCGAACCGAAGACCGTGGATCGCTCCTTGGTTGGATTATATCCTGGTTTCAATTCTTGGACACCTTTCGTATATGGTTTCATGGATCTTTGTACCTCAATGGAGCGCTGTAGATTATATCCTTAAAGCTTTTATTCCGTTGCTCGTCGTCAATGGAACGATCAATGGGCCAACGATACATCCCGGGAAGGAATCGTCGATCTTTGCAAGTTTGTTGGATTACTTTATAAACTCTGTGGCGTACGTTTTCGTGTTCGCTGGTTATGTGTAAGTAGAGAAAGTTTGATGCATTTAACCTGGTTCCAGGTGTTTGGGGTCTGGGGCTTTTTACCTTTCAAATCAGCTGATGCATAAACGTAACGCGCTTGGAACAAGTTATACCCTGTTGGAGGAGTTTACAACAACAGGATTGTACCCTTTTGTTTTGGGAGTTGGGTAATATTCGAGTTTCTTCATCTTTAGGTCCTAAAATCTCGTTTTAGGTTCCCTCTCTGCAGATACGGTTTGGTGCTTTTGCATAAAATACTCATCGTCACTTGGAAAAGCCCTCCGCCAAATAACAGACCTCAAGAAATTGCAGTGAACGCCTCCAAGGTTTGCGTTTTTTGCTCCACGACCACCAACTGACATCTTACAGCATGTGTTTCACATAAGTCAACAGGCGTTATGGAACGCTCTTGGCAATGTCATCATCTTTCGATCACAAAGCTATAGCGCTTTTTGCATCGCCGTGGTGGGATCACAACTTGCTAACATGTTTGAACGAATATTATCTTGTTATCTTTTGAGACGAAAGCTTACACGACGGATGACGGTTGATCCGGTTCTAGTGCAATCTGGCAAGGTTTTGTTTGCAAAGGAGACGGAGGATGAGGATGAGGGTGCCGCGATGAGGGCGTTTGAACCTGGGGCTTTTGGTCAGACCAATCCGATCAGTGCATCCGTAATGGGGTCGCAGACGTCTCGAAATTCACGTATGGGGTCGCAAACTTCTCGGCAGTCGCGTATGGGATTGCGTCAGTCACGTATCGGATCGCAGCAGTCACGTATTGAAGCGCAGGCGTTTAGGCATTCACGCGTTGCGGATAAAACCAAAAGCGGACAGGCCGATCTCTTTAATGTTCGCGAGAGTTGTGAGTTTGCACCGCAACATGAAGTGGCAGTAACTATTGCGGCTAGTGGAGAATTGCCGGAATATCCGGCAGAGAGGCAACATGGCCTTGATGAAAAAGACAACACCCTGCAGGCAGGAGTGGATGATTTTGATGTGTTTGGAGTGGAGATTCCGTTTATACCCCTTGAAGAGAAGGTCGTTTATGGCTTCCATCGACTGGGATCCATGATAGGAGAATGGAGTTCAATAATCTCGTCATGCTTACTGGTCATGCTTTTGTCAGCCTTCCTGACTTTTCTGTTTGGACAGCCCACTTTGGCACTGTCTCGCCTGAGCATCTGACGATTCGTTTAGCAACTTGGCTTTTGATTGCACTTTTTGTCGAGATTTTGTGCACTTTTGCTGAATCCAGAATATTGGATTTGGACTTTGCTCTCAGCGTGGAGGAGACAAAGTCTTGTGGACTCTCGATACCTGGGTTTATGTTTGTAATTTGTGGACTTGCCTCAGCGCCATGTTCGTTGCTTATTACTGAGACGGGATTGTTTGACCAAGGATCTGCATTTCAGCCTGGGAGGAGGGTTTGGGCGTATTAGTCTGCGGCGAGCTTTTTTAAATAGACCATTTGCCGTCATCTCGTGTAATTCTTCTGTTTGATTTCTGCGACCAAGAGACTTTCACTCCAGAACCTTTAGCAATAACGTATTCCCACGCTGTATACGTTATTGGTCATCACTCCCTTTCTCCAGCCAAATTATTTTAAACACCAAACTGTCGGTATCGTAAAAAAATCGATTGTTATTAAATTAGGATTTACGAGATCACCGACTGAAACGACTGAGCGGCATGGACTCCATCCATCATCATGCTCCGAGACGTCATGCAGCCCTTCGCAGTCTGCGCTCGAACAGTATTGCTTAATGTCTCAATCATCGCGAGCATCTCTGCTATTCTTCTTCTCATCGTTCGTTATATTTTCCTCCGGATCTGTCTTTCGGATGAAACAGGACTACCCTATGCGCAAGATAGTCTTGTATTTGGGTTTGCAGCGACAAACTTAGGAAGGTCGGTCACCTTTATAAACTATCTATTGCTGATCAAGCCCAACAGAGCTGTGGCCCTTGCTCCAATGGCAAGACGGAAGCTTCTTATTCACCCGCTAGTCGATCAAGTGGGAATCACTATTATCGGAACATCCTCCAATGTCCTTATGTGGATGTCTCAAGCAAGCTGGGGTGGGATAGATTTTGTATACAAATCCTGCATTCCGGTATTCGTTATTACGGGGTTTTTAACGAGCTGGACTATTAATTCGGCAAAACAAGTATCGGTTTTGGCTGAGATATTTTATCATTTTACCAACTCCATCGCTTTTGTGGTGCTTTACTCTTGCTACATGTAAGACCTTAGTTGAACTTCGTTCTGACTATTTAGGTGCGTGAGTGTTTTATGCTTTCATATTTCCAATCAGCGCGTTGTGGTGTTTATGAACCGCATCGAAGTTACGCTTTCAGAACGTATACTTGGATACGTTTATAATCTCCTTCTACTTGGAGTGGGGTAAGCTTCTGTTGCTAAATGTTTGGCTAAATCCCTCAACAGGTTTCCGATGTTACGATACATATTAATATTTTTAAACAAATCCGTTATCGTGGCTTGGAGAGCCCCCAAAACCCACTTCAAGACCTCAAGAGATTGCTACTAATGCCAGCAAGGTTTTTGTTTATAACGTCTCCATTTCTAATATTCAAAAGTTGGTTTTCCTTGTGAGTCAAGACGCGATGTGGAATTCTATCGGTAACATTGTCATCTTTCGATCCCAAGGGTACCTCTTCTATTACCTCGGCACTGTCGGCTTTCAAATGGCGTACGCTGTGGAGCGTCTTATTGCATGTTATTCCTTACGGCGTAAATTAAGGAAACAGCAAATAAGAGTTGAACCGGACACCATTGTAAAAGAGGATGTTAAGAGCGATGAATCAGATATGGTCAAGCAAGTCGAGGAGGGGGCAGCTGTAAATGCGTTTGAGCCGAACCGCTTACGCCGAGTTACTCTTGTTAAACGACCTACAATTGTCGTCGCGATGTCGAGGCGGTCATCACGTAAAGATGATGTGGGGAGGAGTCATTATAGCAAAAGGGACAGTCATGTATCAGACAACGATTCAGTCGTATCAGGAATTCCTTTAGGAGTTCGAGCTGCTGGGTTTAATGAAGAAGAACTCCCCGATTACCCGCCAGCACGTACAGAGAGAGGTGATGTACAGCTCCCACTCACCGAAGAAGAGACCACGATCATCAACCTGCAGGCAGGCGATGATGAGTCCGATCTCTTTGGAATGACGTTCCGTTTACGGCTCTTGACGAAAGAGTCACCTACGGCTACCTTCGTATTGGAACCATGATAGCAGAGTGGTCATCACGATGCGTGTCATTCTTATCGTCCTTTTCTTCATCGCGCTTCCTGATTTCGCCAAATGGACAAAATACTATGGTCCCATCCCCGTGAGTGATCTCATCATCCGACTCGTCACTTGGCCGCTTTTTCTCTGCTATGCGAATTTCTTGCACTTATGCTGAATCGAGAATACTGGATCTGGATTTCGCGTTAAGCGTTAGTGAATTCAACTCTAGTGGACTTTCGGTCACGTCGTTTACGTTTGTCATTGGATTACTCTGTGGAAGTGTGGGGCCTCTGCTTATCGCTGAGATGGGGTTTTGACCAGTAATCCCTTGTTTCAACCTGGAAGGCGAATGTGGGAACTTTTTTAACGACGGGCTGGGGAGGCCTTGTAATTATATCGAAAATCAAAAGGAATTGCCGCCGTTCTATATGAGGCATTGAACACGCTACCTGAATGACTTGTTACTTTGACTTTTTGGTAGGCATTTTTACTACAAAGAAAAAGCAGCATGGAACGATAATAAGCGAAAAAGCCAGTAATGATGAGGAAAGCTTCAAAATTCCAAGACATAAAAAGAGAGCGAGAATAGTACATATCCTAGGGGGTTAAAGAATATTAAAAAAATATTAGTTAGCGTAGGGTAGTACACTGCCAAAAAACAAGTTAAATCGAATTAACTTCAGACCGCGTATGAACATATCTGTATTTGGGGGCGCATATTCGCCCCAAAAAAATTTTCAAATATGTAGTGTAGTTAATTTTTACGTTAATTTTTAATATATTTGTGTAGCACGATCGGCTAAACCAAAAATCCTGGCATTTTGTGCAGCTCCGACAATTTAGTTTTCCAGAAAGAAAAAATTGCCAGGAATTTTCAACTCCATCATGTGACTATATCCAATCATTTTTTTTCCGATGATTCTTTTATTGAGTATAAATTACCAAACGGGTGTAACAATGCTTTTATTAAAACTAAACTTTTTTATTTTATTTATCATTGACTATGTAGGGGCGCCGTATTCGTTCCGTCGTTTGCCTTCCGCTCCGCCGTCGTCGTCCTCGGTCATCGTATCGCTGGAACCCCAATCCCCCCTCCACATCAACTCTTCTACTCCACCGCCTTGGCCCTACTCGTTCTCCTGCCTCGCTGTCGTCCTCACCTGCTACCGAATCGCCGGACGCCATATCCTCAGCTCGATCCTCCCACCGTCGCCTCCTGCGCACCTCGATCCCCCACCGTCGCCTCCTCACCTCTCACCTCGATCCTCCTCACCGTCCACTCCTCACCTTTATCTCCCCACCGTCGCCTCCTCACCTCGATCCTCCCCACCGTCGCCTCCTCACGCTCCCATCTGCCTGACGTCGTATCTTAACACCGGCATCCTGTTTCCACCACCTATCTTCACACCGCCGTCGTGACCGTCGTCGCTCTTGATTCAGCACCTTGAAATGGTTCAACTCCGTTTCAGTGCATTTAATGCTTGACTAAAAAAGAGGCGATAGATACCTGACTGAACGGACTGAACGGATTTACTGCAATTACAAGAGTTCGTCGAATGTAAAAAAGGCATTTATGTGAATTTATATAACAAAGCTCATAGGCAGAAACTGTTCAACATGGAATTCGAACTGATGACTTGACGATGGGTTTTCCACAAAGGACAACTTCGATATTTCTCATTTTTTAATTTTCAAAAAATTTTAGTGAATATATATTTATAAATTGTTTTTAAAATAGTATAAATTCTGAGACGCTAACTGCAGAAGCTTGTTTTGAAAGTCTCATTTTAAAAATTCAACTCTCCATATGAATCCGCTGGCAACCCCAGCAATGACGCCTGCTGTGACAACGAAAAACTCTTCGGCACCTGCAAAAAAGAGAGGACGGCCTCGCAAAGATCCGGCGCTCTCATCATCCGCGAAGAAACCAAGAAACGGCGCATATTCTCCATCACTCTGTTCACACCCTGAACAAACCCTTCAAACGAGCAAAGGAAGGCAAACCCACACAGAGCTGCTGAGATAGCTGCGGTGATGAGAGCACCGCAGATGTCCAGTGGAGCATTCGTGGCGCAACTCCCGCCTGCCTCAACACCGCAGAATTCTGTCGATTATGTTTCCGTGAAAACGACCAAAAAAGCCATCGATTTCGACATCATCGCTGAGGCAGCTCGCAAGTCAAACTCAGAATCAATCAAGTCTGGACGGGGGGCCTATCAGACGACATGGGATGCTTTCATGAAATGGTTAAGAGATGAACATAGTGACCGCGCTGCCGTCTACGAAAAAGCACCGTATTACGATAACAACTCACCACAAGACATTGTTGTTTATATGACGGTGAGATGCGATCCTGTACATCATCGGAATGGGTCTCGCGGTCCCTTGACTTACAAAACTGCTGAGGCTTTTTACTCTGCTTCTAAATGGTGGTTTCGGTATGTCTTTTCCCTACAATTTTTTTATGCGTATTTCTAACAGAAACTTACTCTCTTCCTTGTAGAGGTAAAGCAAATTGCCAGAACGGATGGACGGAAGGTCTTATGAAAAACAAGAACGAGTGTTTCGAGGGAACCCGTGTGACGCCGCAATCGTTGTTGAACGCAAAAAAGCCCTCCAAACGTACGACAAGCAATCCGGTCGTGTTGTCAAGCACGCAACAGGCTTCTCGTACGAAGATCTTGAGCGAGTCACGGCGTTTTTACAGCAAGATACAAATATAAATTCAGACTTTAAGGTATCGGCATTAATTATTTCAACCTTTAATCTTACAATATTATCCATCCGTCATCAGGCCTACATGTTGGCGGGCATCACCATACTCTTTTACATGATGCTGCGTATTGAAGAGCTATTTACTCTTACGATGTATGACATGCAGGTTCGTTCAGCATTCTGTCTTCTTCCTTACTTTTTTTTTGCTTTTATTAATTATCGTTGTTTTTTTGTTTTTTTTAGCCTTTAAGCGTCGATGCAGCGTACGTTTACGAAGGTTCTGAAACATACGTGATTAGGCCGAAATTTCGCAAGACCAAGCAGTGCGACTCTGTTGGCAAGAATTACTATTTAGACGACGACAAGAAATATACGGCGTTGTCGTGCTACACCAACCTCAAGAACTGGCTTGAAAAGCGCAAGATGTATTATTCTTCTGGGGCGCGAAACAAAGGCTACATTTTCCCCGCGGTACGAATGAAAGATGACAATATTTTCGCTTTCCCTCAGTTTTTCCCCCCGGATAAAACGGTCGCGAAGTCCTTTGTAAGATGGACAAATCAGATTCTTGGGCTCGCTGGTGTTAGTGTTGACGTTGAGCCCCGCCAAGGCCATGGTTTCCGCCGTGGTGGGGCTCAGTTTCGTTTTATTCATTGTCTGCCACGATGGGATCTGAATAGACTTCGCTGGTGGGGAGAATGGGAATCTGATGATGTGGTAATGACTTACGTTTTCTCGAAAATGGTAAGCAGTCTTTCGTTATTTTTGGTTTCTTGTCACTTTAATTCTAAAATATATTATAACCTACTACTTAGGACGAAATTGACAACAGCTATTCTTTTGGTTCGGCACCTGGGGGATTTCACCGGGGAATTATGCCTGGAGATGCTCAAGGCGCCTCTACAGCGGAATCGACGCATGAAACGTCATGCAGATCGATGTTGGAAGAGTTGCAAACATCTGTACAGATGATTGCGTCAAGCGTGCAATTATTACACGTGCAATCGATGAGGAACCCTCGGCCATGTTTGTTTTTTTTTTTTTTTGATACCTTATTAATGCTGCCGCGTTTTTTTATTAATTTTTTTTTATTAGATCACGAGTCACCACCCACCGTGCAACCCCCAGGTTTTCGATTGAGCTATGACGCCCCGCCCATCCCATTCCATCATCCCCATGCCCACCATCATCCCTTTACAAGCCCCGCATCATTACCATCCTTCCCCACACCATCCCCCCCTATCCCCCACACCCTATCCCCCACACCCTTTCAAGCGCAAACTCCCGCATCAGCACAACCACCCACTCCGACGCCACCAACCGCATCAGCACGAATAATGTTTGAGCAATCAGGAAGGTTCTACAAGAATCTCTACGAGGCCAGGTTAATTAGCGGTCCAGTTGCGGCGTATGAGGTGGCCGTCAATGTCGTGCCATTGGTGTTAGATTCCCCAATGACCATGCAACGTCTTAATCGCGGTAAAGGGGAGGACAAGGACTCTTTTATTGTTAACGGCGAAACTGTATACGAGGCCATCTACCGCTGTTGGTACCTTGGTGATCCTACATCTCTGGGAGAAACTGTGCCATGGTGGCAAGTGGTAAGCTGAAGATTTAAAGCCCATAGCTGATTTTTTTTTTTTTTTTTTTTTTCTCTAGAACATTAGCAGCAAAGGGAAGAACGGAATCCGGGGAATGGACTCAGGGGCAATGCGATGCCAACGGCTGGGCATCGTTAATTTGATTGACTTTGCTGGTAGCATCATGGCGTACGAGCGTGCCCTATCAAAAGCAACGGGCAATCCTATCGAAGTCGTCAGGAAGATGTCATTCACCGCATTGCGGAATGTGGTAACGGTAATGAAAGAAACTTTGAAATTTGACGAGCGTATTCTTAAGAAAAGGTGGGCTGCTTCACCAAGAAGTGTGCCCATTATTGTTCCAAAGTGTCTCTGGCCTCCTACCATCAAAAACTGGAATTCTTTGCCTGTTATTGTTGTTGTTTCTGGTACTGTTAAATAAATTGAAATAAAGAGATCTGTTTAAATGAACATATGTAAACTTTTTTTTAGTAGTTTTTTTAGGCCCAGCGCAGCGCGGCGCCCTGACGGGCGCCAATTTTCGGACCCCGTCATGACGCCCGTCAACAGCCGTCGCCCAGGATCCGCAAAATTCCCTCGACATTTCATGACATTTCCCGTTGCAGAAATCTCCGTGACAACCCGTATGTCGGTGTATCGGTCAGCGATGCATGGTCGCACACAATAAATTGTAATAAAAAATAACCCAAATTTATTTCCTCATTTACCGTCAAGTAAACCACTCCTTTCGTCGCACACATAGTGAAAATTAACCAAATGGCGATATGGTCTACATATGAGGAAAGAGGGAACTGCATACAAAAAAGTAGTTTTACAGATGGCTGTAATGTTTAAAATAATCTCGAAAAGAAGTAACAAAAAAAGAAAGATATATCAGACATCGATACAATAATGAAAAAAAGGAGCGGCGAGGAGTGGGTCGGCAGGAAACTTTTTCTGAAACAATCAAGTAATTTGGGAAACGCGTGCTCGGTTCATGATCCGCCCTAATTAGAAGTCTATCTGCAAAATCAGGATCTACACTGCAGGAGTTAGAAAACCGAGGATTTTCGTGATTTCCGTCAAAAAGAAGCGACATGGTCGACATCCATCACCATGCTCCGAGACATCATACAACCCTTTGCAGTCTGTGCTCGAACAGTCTTGCTTAACGTCTCAATTATCACGAGCATCTGTGTTATAGTTCTCCTTCTCCTGCGTTATGCTTTCCTCTGGATCTGTCTCTCTGCAGAAACGGGACTACCCTATGCACAAGATACTTTTGTATATGGACTTGTGACAACATTCTCAGGAAGGTCTGCCACGTTGTCGCGTCTTTAACAATGACAGAATTGCTGATTTAACTCACAGAGGTTTGCCATTGCTCCAGTGGCAAGCAAGAAGCTTCTTATTCATCCATCAGTCGATATGCTGGGCATGACGTCCATCGGTATATGCTCCTACATATTAGTGTGGATATCTCAACCTCGCTGGTGGGCTATAGAATCCGTGTACAAGTCCTTCATTCCTATGGTCGTTTTTACCGGAATGATAACGAGCTGCACTATCAACACTGCGAAACAATCATCATTACTTGCTGGGTTTTTGCATCATTTCACAAACTCCATCGCCTTTGCGATCGTCTTCTCTGGCTACATGTAAGATCTGTTTTGTGTGCTCAGCGTTCTGATGACTTAGGTGTTTGGCTGTTATATGCTTTCATCTTTCAAATGAGCGCGGTGTGGTGGTTTTTGAACCGCACCGACGTTTCGCTATCAGAAGTTATTTTTGGATACGTTTACAACCTTTTTTTGCTTGGAGTTGGGTAAGCTTCCTTTGCTAAAGGTTTTGGCTAAAACTCTCAACAGGTTTCCAATTTTACGATATGTTGTGATCTTTTGCAATAGATCTGCTATCTCGGCTTGGAGAAGCCCAAAACCTACATCGCGGCCTCAAGAAATCGCGAACAATGCCAGCAAGGTTGTTATCTCATCTTATCACGTCTTCATGACTGACTTTGAAAGCTGGTTTTCCTCGTGAGTCAAGATGCGATGTGGAATTCTATCGGCAACATCGTCATCTTTCGGTCCCAAGGTTACCTTTTCTATTACCTCGGCACCGTCGGCTTCCAGATGGCGTACGCTGTGGAGCGTCTTATTGCGTGCTATTCTTACGGCGTAAACTGAGGAAACAGCAAAATAGCATTGAGCCAGACACCGTTATAAAAGAGCCCGTTGTTGAAGAGGGAGCAGCTATCAACGCATTTGAGCCGAACCGCTTTAATCGAGCCAGTCTTTTACAAAAATCTGAAGCAGGCTCGCGGATATCGAGGCAGTCATCGCATCTGGATGACGTGAGGAAGAGTAATTGCAAAGGGACAGCCAATTTAAAAGCAAAGCTTTGGTAGCACCTATAACTGGATCTCCTTTAGTCGTTCGAGTTGATGAGGTTAATGAGGAGGTATTACCGGACTATTCGCCCACTGAAGAAGAGACCGCGGTCGTCAACCTGCAGGCAGGCGATGATGAGTCCGATCTCTTTGGAATCGACGTTCCGTTTACGGCTCTTGACGAAAAAGTCACCTACGGCTACCTTCGTATTGGAACCATGATAGCAGAGTGGTCATCACGATGCGTGTCATTCTTCGTCGTCCTTTTCTTCATCGCGCTTCCCGATTTCGTCAAATGGACAAAATACTATGGTCCCATCCCCGTGAGCGATCTCATCATCCGACTCGTCACTTGGCCGCTCTTTGCTCTGCTGTGCGAATTTCTTTGTACTTATGCCGAATCAAGAATACTGGATCTGGATTTCGCGTTGAGCGTCAGTGAATTCAAATCTAGCGGACTTTCGGTCTCGTCGTTTACGTTTGTCATTGGATTGCTCTGTGGAAGTGTGGGGCCTCTGCTCATCGCTGAGATGGGGGTTTTGACCAGTAATCCCTTGTTTCAATCGGGACGGCGAATGTGGGCCTTCTTCTAGATCAATACAAAGTTATTTGATTTAACGCGTTTAATGACGCTTTCGATGTGATTGCGAAGCAAAAACGTTTATTACAACCACAGGATAGTTTACAAAGCCACACTACATGGCTGACGTGTGGGTGCATTGGGGCTCGATATTGTAGAGCATACAAATGATGAGATGATCTTCATGACGGTGATATTTTCTCCTTAATGTATTTAAATGTATATACGTATAAAACAACAAGTGAGGGTATATAACGATACTTATCTGGCATCGAGAAAATATTCGGTTCTCGTTGTCGGCGTTGTATTGCCTAATGCCGGATGTAATAACCTGTTTCCGTCGCCTTTAAAGAAAGATAACGCCTGTCGGTGTTGATCTTGAAGATTTACGTGGATTGCACTCGGTCTCTACAGGTATTAAACCTCAACCGTCGTCATGCTCCATGATCTCATGAAGCCATTTGCTGCATGTGCTCGCACGATTTTCCTAAACTCCGCCATCATCACTGCCATCTCAGCGGTGGTTCTCGTCGTCATCCGATATGTGTTTTTGTCGACTTGCCATTCGAGCGAGGTGGGGTTGCCCTATGCAGAGGATACTCGAGTCTTTGGCTTGCTGACGGCGATGATTTCAAAGTACTTTAAAAATAGTTGGAACTTGGCTGATACCATGCTAGCACCATCGCTGTTCTACCTCTGGCTAGCAAAAAGAGGTTGATCAACCCTGTGGCAGATTATATCCTAACAGCGATTGCCGGAACCACAGCTTATGTTCTTGCATGGATCTGTCGCCCTCACATAAGAGCCCTGGACTACATATACCAAGCTTTCATCCCCATTTTAGTTGTGACGGGAAGTCTGTCGAGCTATACTATTTATTCAGAGAAAGCAACGATTACGGGATTTTTGATAAAACCTCTGCTAAACTCAGTTGCATTTTTACTTGTTTTCTTCTGTTACCTGTAAGTCGGAATATCCTTGGCAATATCTCATTTGCCTTGAAGGTCGGGGGCGATCGTTTGCTTTCATCTTTCAAATGAACGAACGTTGGCTTTTTTGAACAAACCGACCATGGCGCTAAAGGAGGACGTTGCGATGTATTTTTCAAACTTGTTTCTGTTGGGCGTCGCGTAGGTATCTGCATGTGTTTCGTTGTCTAATCTTTGTTCAGGTTCCCATTATTCCGCTATGCAGTAATCTTTGCAAACAGATCCATCATTGTGGCATGGAAAAGCCCCACACCCACATCGCGGCCCAGGAGATTGCCATAAATGCAGGAAAAGTACATATTTTCTCTACTTAAAAGTATGCCTTACTGTATTAGCTTATTTTCGTAATGAGCCAAGAGGCTATGTGGAATAGTATCGGCAACATCATCATTTTTCGGTCACAGAGCCACCTTTTTTACTATCTGGGATTAGCAGGTTTCCAACTCGCTTATGCCACTGAGCGTCTATTCTCCTGCTACTACTTTCGGAGAAAACTAAGAAATCGCTTGAATACCATCAATTCGTCCCCCGATGACAAAGATTTTGTTAACATTGTTGTGGCGAAACAAACGGAAGAAACCGATGATGGTGCAGCTGCAAGTGCCTTTGAGCCCCGTCGCTATAGTCGTTCGGTACCACTTCAACCTGCCTTAAGCTCGCGCATGTCTCGCCACTCATCACGCGTCATGGATGATACACAGAGGAGCAGTTATTTAAGCGCTAAAGGATCTGTCCATACTCGAGACTTTGGGTCGAAAACTCAAAAGCCGTTGGAACAAATTGATAAAGTCACGGAGGAGGAAGAGCCACAGGAGGAGCACCCGCCAAACTCATCGCTGGAAACTCCTCATAGTCTTGATTCCGCATTTCGTAATTTGAGTCAGAACGTTCTATCAAAACAAAGTGAGGAACTATTTGGTGTAGACGTACCTTTTATACCGCTTGAAGAAAAGGTGATATATGGATATCATCGACTTGGATCTATGGTGGGAGAGTGGGCGTCTCGTGGAGTCTCCTTCTTCATAGTACTGTTGTTCGTCAGTCTTCCTGACGTATCGCTTTGGACGAGATATTTTGGCTTTGTCCCTATCTCAGACCTATTTATTCGGCTTGCAATATGGCCTTTATTCGCAATCCTGTCTGAATTTCTTTGTACATATGCGGAATCAAGAATACTGGACCTGGACTTCACGTTGAGCGTTAATGAATTCAATTCTAATGGACTCTCGTTAGCGTCGTTCACATTTGTGATATCTCTAATTTGCCAAAGCGCTGGCCCGTTTCTCATTGCCGAAACGCGTGTCTTGGGACAAACACCAGTGTTTCAACCGGGAAGGAGGATATGGGGATTAACATCTAAAGGGTAGATAGACATGCTTAATCAAATGTGGTGTTGACGTCTTAAACATGAAGAGCTTAATCTTCTGTGTAGTTTCTATATCCATACTTTTATATTTGCACATCCAACTGGTCGATTGATTTTTGCTTGGAGTTTAATTACACTTGCAAACTCTCATTGAATAAGAAATCTATACAGTTTATACTCCAGTTTCAACCTATTTATACAGAAAAAACCTTTTTCCATTCTTTTTAACTGCAATCTGCTTCAAACCTACTTGTGGTCCTCCGTGCTGTAGCCAACCATTGCCTCTCTGCGCTCCACGCTGATATCTTATCTCACACTTCATCCACCATCATCACCACCATCATCACCCATCATCATCATCCTCATCCATTCGACATCCATCATCCAGTCGATACCATCCAGTCGATACCATCCATCTGGCCATCCATCCGTACACAGTCATGGACATGTTCCTAAACTCACTCAACACCCAACGTCGTCCATACGGCAAGAAATCAACCTCAACAATAACCACCACAACCACCACCACTGCTTCTCCACAACACCTCCACAATCCATACCCCATCGCTCCAACCCCCTCCGATATGTTTCCAGAGTTCACTCAAACACCTATCGACCCCTATCTCTACACTGGATGGGTAGCATCCTCCACATCATCATCATCATCAACATCATCGCCACATTACCAAACATCATCATCATCAATAATCACCGCCATCCCCACCCAAATGCAACGGGACGATACATCCTTACCACCTCTCCAAACCAAACGCAAACGGGATGAACAACTGTCACCGCTCATTCACGCTCCAGCACCGATCCCAGTCGCGTCGTTGACACCCGCAAAGATGTTGAAACTGGTATCAGGGAGAGGAGTATGTAGGTAGTCCTAGTGGATAGTTTTTTATAAATCATTTAACAAGTGGGTTTTCAAGTAGCGACGAAACGGTTACGAAAGACAAAACCGGTCACGCTAGTAGGAGAAAAGGAAACCTGTTTTCATTGTCGAGGTGATAGTCTCGATGGAAACAAGGTTATACCCTGTACGTTCTGCGAAAAAGCGTGGCATGAGAAGGTGGTGCCATCCCAAAATGGATGCCCGAGAATTCGTATGTAAAGAGTGCGTCAAAGGGACGTATGGACGGCCATTTGCGAGGCGAGTAAAGATGGATGTTGGGGTTCAAACGGATGGAGGGTATCAACCTATGCGGATTCAGTCGAGTGGGAGGATTGGGACTGTGGATGAGGGGGAGGTAGTGAATTGGATGGACGATGAGCATTGCAGTGCGTGTGAAAAAGAGATGGGGCTGGGGGAGAAGGCTAGTGCGTTTGTAGGGGATGAAGGCGGGGAGACGATCAAGATGATTGAGAGGGATCCGAGACGGTTTGAGGATGTGTATACGGTCGTGTTTGCGAGATTGTGTAATGGATGTAAAGTGGAGTGTCAGAAGGTATGTAAAGTGTTTCTATTTATTTTTTTGTTTTTTTTGTCTTTTGTTTGTTGTTTTTTTTTTGCGGATGTTGTTTTGTTGACGCAAGTTGTGTAGAGACAGGGATTTTTGGCGAATATGAATGAGGAGACCAAGACGCTTTTGTTATTGCAGTGTTCGGTGAGGTTTGAGGAGTTGGCGGGGTTGTTGAGGCAGACTGTGACACCGTCACGGCTTGTGAACTTTTTCTTAAGAAAAAAGGGAATTGTTGTTTGTGGGGGTGGTGGTGGAGGTGTTGTAGGGGGTTTAGTGAGAGGACCTTTTGCAGCGGGTGCTTTGGGATCTGTGCGGGGAATACCGAGGTTGGAGGCAGAGATTAGGAGAAAGAAGCAAGTGCGATGGGGAGTTATGAGGACATGCTTGCGATTGCGATGGAAAAGTTAGCGGGAGGGAGAGGTAATTATTAATGTTTTTTTTTGTGGTATGCTGAAAAATGTGTTGTAGGTAGTAAACCAAAGGAAATGTATGAATGGATGGAGCAGTACGTTTTGGATCTTCCTGATAATTTCGGGCGTCTGCGGGACAGGCGTTGAAGAAGGGGGTGATAAAGGACGGTTTTTGAAACTTGCCATGGGGGTTTATGCTATTGATTTTGGGACATTTAAGGAAAAGTACAAGAAAAGGAGGAGACGGGTTAGGAGTGGTGAGCAAGTGGATGCGATGAGTGATGCAGAGAGGTAGGAGAGGATGTAGGCCGGGAGAGAGGGTAGAACATGATGATAGGGGGATGTTGGCGAAGTTGGGGCTGCGATGGCAGCGGCTGCTGCTGTTGTTCACGATGTTGTTGCTGTTGCTGATAAGAATGCGGATGAGGCGTTGAGGGAGTTTGCGAGGCAGCAGGCTGCTGATGAGGTTCTGGGTAGTGATGGTGGATCTAGATCGAGTTGACGGGAGTAATGTTTCGGTGTTTTGTTGTCACTTGTATTATTATATTTTGATGTGTTTATCTATTGAACGTAGCACATCGTGGTTAACGGTGCCTAAGCTACACCGCGCTAAAGCAGCCCTGTGATTTCATATGTTATTGATCCAGTAGAAAGGGCGCGGTATGGCAGATGTCAATGTCGGACAGTTCTTGAGACATGAGACGCATACTAGCCCAAATGGCATCGATACCCGTGACTTTACACAGTAGCGTGACCATCTGTATGCTACAATAACGCATAGGATAAAGAAATGAAGGAAGGAGTAAGGAAGGAATGGAATGAAGGAATGAGGAGCGATGACGAACGGGCATGACGACGACGCATCAACCAACACCTCACGCATCTCACACCAACGCTGTTACTTGCTGAATTGTCAAGTAAATATGTGATTCTGGAAGTGTGTAACTCTGAGCGGCACAACGCACGACCCTGTCCTCAAACATTTTTGATTTCTTTTTGGATAAGCCTGTCTGACTGTCTCCTGCGAGTCCGTCATTCATTACGTTATTGGGGAAGTGGGGAGTTGTATTGGTATCGACTCTTGGAGAGTTTGATCTTTCCGTCATCCGTCATCCATACATCCATCCATCGATCCACTTGCATTCATTCGCTTCACTCCTTTCCGCAATAGTTGGAATTAGATAGGAAAGGATCAAAGTGTGTGTTCTTTCTGAATAGGATAGAGGAGGCGAGGATCAATCCTTATTGGACCTGCACAAACCATTTCATCCGTCTGAAAAGATTTCAGTGCATGTCCTATCATTGATCGCACTCCCTCCTTAAGAGAATAGACACACACAGAGTTCATCCATTAAAATGAACCAGCGTCCAGCTCGTAAGCTCACTGTTGTCTCCCTACCCGTCTCTCTTAACCCGTTTTTTCTCACCACAGACGCACCCCCTCCTGCTGCCTTCCCAGGTGGAGGTCAACCACGCTACCCTCAAGCGGATCAACAAGGCCTTCAACGAGTTCCCTCTCAGAATAATAATGGGAACAATGTGGTCAGTTTTCCAGCACCGCCAAGGCGATCTATGATGCCGCAGCGACAGGGAACTACGGATGGGAATCCGAGGGAGCGGGGAGTGTTGCCTCAGCATGTTCAGCAGCAGCAACAGCAGCAACAGTTTTATCAGGTAAGACTTCGGCGAGCTCCTTGCGCAGCTTTTTACTAAGTTTACCTCCATTCCACTGTTTTTACACCTTTTACTTACTGTTACATTCTACCATCACTTCTACCTTAAACTATCACGAACTCATGCCTTTCTTACAAACCGTTTTTTGAATACGCTTATTATCACGGTTAAAACACATTATTTCACATTTAAACCACAACAGCAACAGCAACAGCAACAACAACCGCAACAGCAGCAACAATATATGCCGCGCAACAGCAACAACAGCAACAACAGCAGCAGAGAGGCCCCCACCACAGCAATTTCAAAACCAGAAATGGGGAGATAGAGGCGGTGATCCTTACCAGCAGCAGCAGCAGCAGCAACAGCAGCAACAAGGAAACTATAACAATCCCCCAGCCTCTGCTCAACCCTCCTCAAACCTTAACCAAACCTACTACAATCCCATGAGCCCCGGCGGTCCCAACTCCAACAACAACTACCCTATGAGCGCCCGTCCAACCCCATCATCCCGTCCCAGTCCCAACAATAACAACGCCCCAATGAGCGCTCCCGCCACCGCCATTTACAACAACGTTGACTACATCGATCCCCAGCATCCCGCTACGACCGTGACCGCGAAGAACTCCTGTCCCAACGTCGACCGCGTCCCCCTCAATCCGCCCCTCCTCTCCAATGCAACGCGGACCACCTCAGTCTCCAATGCGAGGCCCCGCATCGCCCATGCAACCACAATCCTCGAGGGAGGCGAGGGAACGGGAGGTGTGGAACGACGAAATCAGGCGAGACAGGAGCAGTTGAGGGAGTATCATGAACGGGAGAGAAGGGAGAGGGAGATGAATGGACCGCCGATACCGCCACAGGTTGAATCGGATGATGACGACGAGGAAGAATATGGGAGGACACAGAACCCCGTCCCTCTGCATGTCCAGAATAAAGTGCCAGCGAAACCAGCAATGAAGAAACCCGGAACTTCTGTTTTAGCGAAAAAACGGTAACGCCTTTTGTTCATTATTTGAAGTCTAATACGTCATGATGATCAGCGCATCCGCTCAACGTGTCTCCATCGTCCAATTTAACCACTCAAAGACAAGTCTCGGTCGAAATAAACCCAAACCCACACCCACCCACCACCACCAACCTCCCGTGTACACCGACGATAATGACTTCCAAGAACTCTATTCTGTCGCCACCGAGAAAGACGACCTTGACGACGACGATTTATCGACGAAGAAGTCTACCGTCCATCCCCACGTCAGCCCATCCCATTCGGTGGTCACGTTGCCGCTCCATCACCAACACCTAAAACTGCTTCAAAGAACCGTGTGAGCATCATGGGCGCTCGAAGTGGGATGAAGAAATCACGAGTGAGTTTTTATAATGGGCCAGTCGGACGGGATACGCCACCGCCGTGAAGAAGTGGGAGAGGAGGAGGTTGTGGTTGAGGAAGAGGATGGGATGATGATGAGATGAAGACGAGGAGATGTTTAGACCGGGGAAAAATGCGTCGCCTATTCCAAGATGGAGCCAAAGGTGAGAGTTTAAGTTTTTCTTTTTTGTGTGAATGTCGTTTTGTTGACGATTGATGTGGTAGTTTCAGCAACAGCAGATGCCGATGCAGCAACAACAACAACAGCAGCAACAAATGCAACAGCAAATGTCGATGCAACAGCAGCAACAACAACAGGGTAGATCATACCAACAACAACCCCCGACGACGACCCCCGCTACTCTCCCCATTCCTCTCCCCAACAACAATACATCTCCCCATCTCGTCCTGACGCCCGTCCAATAGAGGTAACCATCCCCGCACCCTCAATACATCCTCTAACATATTCACAGCGTTCCCTCACAGCTCAACCCCAACGATCTCCCGCAGCAACATCCCCACCTGACTCCCCTCTTAATCGATCAAATTCCGCGCGCATCGCCACACAGATCCCGGGGTTGGTGGCGGGGAGTCAGGGTATCACGTATGCGGGACCTCCGCCACGGTCGATGAGTCGAGGTGGGCCGGCGTCGGTGGGGATTCAACAGGGTGGACGACCGAGGACAGCGTCAGAGTCGAGTAACGGGAGACAGCAGCAACAGAACTATGGCCACTCACCAGCTGGGCAACCGCAGCAATTCAACGGACAATCGCAGCAACAATTCAACTCCCCTGTCCAACACGGTCGTCGCCCCTCGGATCAATCTCCTCAACCCACAAACCCAACTCAATATATCCGTCGACCATCAGATAACGGGAGCGACCTCATGTCCCCAACCACCTCCTCCTCGGGTTCCGCTGGCAACAAACTCGACGCCCTTATGCAAATGTTTGAACAAGTCTCTGAAGACGACGAAGAACCCGAATACGCCGCCATCCCATCCCACGCTCGTCCCCCTCAACCCCAGCAATCCCCATTAAAACCAATTCCCCAACAACAATCTGCCTCTTCAAAACCCATGGCGCAACCCTTCCAAAACATCACAACAGCTCAATCCCCACCCGCATCGTCTCCACCAGGTACGGATCGCACAAAGGAACGTGAACAACGACGTGCTGAACGGCAACGGAAACGAGCAAGTCAAATCTCTTCACCTTCACCTACAACACCCAATACACCACCACCACCACAACCTCCTCCTCCCGCGTCGTCCGCAAAACGTACCTCCCTTCTCCGCCCCAACCCACCTCGGAACCTTCCCATCCGTAACGACCAAATGCTTTTCAGCCCGACCAGCGCGAAAAGCGATCCCGACACAGAGGAAGAGACCTACGACTCGTATGATTATCTCGATAGTTATCGGACCTCACGAATGTCGATGCTTCCACCTGTTGTTGACAATGTCGTTGAGGACGATATTCATCGAAGGGATACCGTCCGCGATACAGTGTTGGATGTTCCGAGGGTATTGTCGAAACCAGGGACCCCAACGTCATCGAATCCGCAGACTGAAGCGTTAAAGGAAGAAATCAACGCGTTGAAGGCCGAAATGACACCTCTTCAACGTGATTTAGAAGTTTCAAAAACAACCACCACGAACCTCGAAAAAGCGTTAACTCAAACAGAAAACTCTTTAAACGCTGTCACCCAAGATCTTGATGCCACAAAAGATGAGTTGAAGGGTTTACATGTTGCTCTCGAGACTTCACGCGCTGAAACCGAGAAACACCGCCACGATGTACGAAAACTTCAAAGCGAGTTAGAGATGGAACGTGATACGTTGTTGTCGCTGGAAGCTGAGATTGAAGGGCTTAGAGCTGATCGTGATATGGGGGTGAGTGATTTCGAGGCGGAGAGGAGCGCGACGGCGGAAAGGATTCGTGGACTTGAAGAAAAGTTGAGGAATGCGATTGGGGAACGGGATGAGGCTTTGAGAAGGTGTGAAGGGTTGCAGGGGGAGGTGGTGAGATTGATGGAGGAGATAAGTGTTAGAGTTGCAGAGAGGGATGCGGCGGAGGAGGAGGCTGAGGGTGTTGCAGAAGAACGGATAGGGTGATGGAGGAGTTGGAGGAACGACGACGGGGGCTTGAGGAGGCGGAGAGGGCGGTTGAGATGGCTATGAAGGATATTGGGGAGATGAAGAAACGGAGGGGATGCTTGAGGAGCGGGTGAGGGAGGCGGAGGAGCGGAGGGTTTTAGCGGAGGAAGCGCTTGAGGAGGCTGAGGAGATGGTTATGCGTGCAAAGGGGAGGCATCAGGGGAGGAGATCGAGAAAGAATTGATGGAGGTTACGAGGGAGAAGGAGAGGTTTTGAGGGAGTGTGGGGAGGCGAAGGAGACGATTGGGGTGCTTGCGGAACGGTTGCGGGGTTGGAGGAGGAGGTGGGGAGGTGTAAGGAAGAGGAGGAGAGGAGTTTGGAGAAGAGAACGGTTGGAGGAAGAGTTGAGGGGGCGAATGGGAAGTGGAGGGAGGCGGAGATGGCGCTTGACGCGGTAAAAAGGACACATGCAGAGGAGTTGGTGGCGCTATGAATAGATCTGGGGGTTAGCGAGGGATATTGAGGCGTTGTCCAATGTAGGTTTAGTTTTTGTTCTGTTGGTCTTTTTCTTTTTGTTTCTCTTGTTGCTTTCTTACTTTTTCGCGGTTCTCCGTCAATTCTCCCTGTTTTCCTTTTGATTTTTAAATGACGTGTGTACCTCCAAATCCGCATCTATTTTGGCATCAATGTTTTTTTCTCGCCTTAACACTTAAAACAGGAGCGCAAGCATTGGGAGACGAAGCTTGCGGATCTGGAGGAAACCATCCGTGAAGTCGAAACCCAACGTGATGCCTGGCGCGACCGTTCCACCACTCTCGAAGCCAATCTGAACACCCTGCAGCGTGAGTCCAATGACCGCGTAGGGCTCTCGAACGCGCACTCGACGATGCAGCTGGTGACATGGGCGTGAAACTTGAGGACCTTCAGTTCCAAGTTGCCGAGACCCGTCACCGTCTCACTGAAGCTGATGAACGGATTCGAGGACTCGAAGATGAGAAAGCGGCGATTGAGATGGAGACTGCTGCACGTGTGAAGGATCTTGAGGAGGCGCTTGCGAATGCGACGAATGAGCGGGAGGAGCTGGAGGAACGGATGGGGAGGATTGGGAGGGAGTTGGAGGAGACGGAGGATGAACGGGATGCGGCTGCTGCAAGGATTGCGGAATTGATGAGTGCGTTAAAGACCGCGAGTGAGGAAGAAAAGGGGTTGAGGGAGACGATTGAAGAGATGGAGAGGGGTGTTGAGGAGGCGAATGCGGATCGTGAGGATTTGGAGGATCGACTTGAACAGCTGCAGCGGGATTTAAGGGATGCTGAGAAGGCGCTTTGGATGCTGCTTTGGACCATGAGAGGGAGGTGGAGGTTTTAAAAGGGAGGGTTGGGGGGACAGGGAGGTGGACAATGCAAGGCTTGAAAGGGTGAGGAGTGAGAGCATGGAGCTTGTGCGACAGGCACAAGAAGAGGTGGAGAGTTGGAGAGCCGAGGAAGGGGTTGTAAGGGAGCAGTTGGAAAAGACGCAGAGGTCGATGGAGGAAATGAGAGAAGAGTGGGACGGAGGGAGAGGGAGGTAGAGGAGATGAGGAGTGAGATGGAGGTTTTGGAGAGGAAGTTGGAAGAGGCTAGGGAAGAAGTTGAGGAAATGAGGATGCAGAATGATGATGCGAACGACCTTGGCGCATCAGGTATGAAATGGTTTTTTTCTTGTTATTCTTGGTTATGCTAAAACTCTTGTAAAAAAAAGGTTTCGCGGATTCGTGAAATGGAGGAAGAGATTCGTGTGCTCAAGAATCTCGTTCCACAGCAGAACGTTCCCTCAACCGACTCTGTAAGCTGCATTTATTTTATTATATATCTAACATTCTTATCTTTAAGCACTTGTCAGCAACGATAGCCAAGGCAAAAACCTTGTCTCCGAAGCCCTTGACCGCATCAATGAACTCCAATCCCTGATTGACAAAAAACTTCAGAATGTGAGCATCTCCGCACGCGTCTCGTCATGTCCGAAGAACAGGTCAAAGAAATGGGTACACTTCTTGATCACGCCAACAACGAGGTTGACCGTCTTCGTCGTGAGAATGATGCGCGGGTGGTGGAAAGTGATGCCAAAGTTGATGAGGCGGAGATGAGGGCGAAACGGGAGGAGGAGATGAAGAATTTAGAGATGGATAAGTTGTGGGAGAGGATCAAAGGGTTGGAGGGGGACTTGGAGAATGCGATGCATGCGGAACAGGTCGCGAAAAGAGGCAGCCGCCCATGCGGAACAAAATGCGAAGGAATCGGCTGTCTATGCGCAAAACGCTGCTGCCCGTGCTGAACAGGTAGCAAGGGAAGCTGCCGTTGTGCATCAGTTGCGACAAGCCCTTTAGCGGCAGTACCTGAAGTCGACGTTGACGCCATAGTGGAAGAACGTCTCACAGCCCTTAAATCCCAATTCGAACTCTCGGAAGAAGCCCTCCGTGATAAGATCCAACAACTTGAAGAGCAATCTCAAATTGGAACTTCCTCTCTCGTTCAACAGCTCCAAGACCAAGAAGAAGAAGCCAAGGAGATGCGGGAAACCCTCGTCTCGCGTCTGAGAGGCCAAGAAGCGGAAGCTGCGGATCTCAGGCATCAGATTGAGACCTTAAAGCAGGAGACGATGGAGGCTGTTGCGAAAGCAAAGGAGATGGAGGAACGCTACGTGAGACAGGAGGAGCAGACGAGAGATGTGGTTATGGCGAATGAAGAACGGGCGAGAACCATTGATGCCGCATTTCAGGCGGCGCAGCAGGAGATTGAGGGGTTGAGGGCTGAAGTTGCGGCTTTGAGAGGGGTGCCGGTTTCAACTGATCGACAGAGTACTTCTGCGGAAAGCGTGGCCAGCTTCGGAGCTGCCTCGTTTGTACCCCCAACACCCCCCGCTTCTATTGATCCAGTGTCAAGTCGACCTGCTTCAGGCGTCGACGCACCTCTTCCGAATCCTCCACCTGTCGAAGACCTAACCCGTCGTGAGTCTGCTACAGCTGAACCGAAGAAAGGTGGCTTCCTCTCATCTCTCTGGGGATCACGACAGAACACCGTCACGTCAAAATCCGCACCGCCTCCTCCACCTGCTACAACAAGTGTTGCATCATCGTTCTTTAGTAATCTTGTTGGAGGAGTGACGTCTGTCATCCCACCCCCACCGACAGGTGATGCTCCTCAACATCCTCTTCCACCACCACCGTCGGAATTCGCGCCTCAAGCACCTCCGAGAAGCGCTGTCCCGCCACCTCCACCCACAGGCGCTTTGCCCCCACCGCCACCTGCACCAACCGGTGCTCTTCCGCCACCTCCACCCATGTCGGATGCTATCCCTGCCGAATGGTCCCAAAACCCACCACAAGACCCGCAAAGCTTTTACAACGACCTGCCTCCTATCCCTCAAGATTATGCCCGACAGGGTGAATACGATGCTGTCTTAGAGCATATTCCGAGAGGTGAACCTGCCGGCCACCAGGATGCCGACCTTCACGCCGCATATGCGCAACAAGAGTACAACCCGCAAGGTGAATACGCCCCACACCAGTACAACCTACAAGGCGAATACGCTCAACAAGATTACAATCCACAAGGTGAATACGCTCCTCAAGATCATTCCTCCCAAGCCATCCCGCAAGGCTTTGAATACGACTACACCCCTACCGAGGCCGAAAATTTGCCGAACGATGTGTTTTCGCCAATGACGGAGCCCGATGATAGGGCCGCCCCGCTCCCGATTTACACGAGTGGATCGTATGTGAATGACCATGAGCTTTATACGCCTATTGAGGAGGCACCTTTGTCGGGGTTGCCGATGACCCCGGCACATGAGGGAGAGGGTGGAGAGGCGGCTGAGGAGAGTGAGAAGAAGGACGGATGGTTTTCATTTGGGAGAACGGGTTGAAGGAGTTGATGGAGTTGAAGTTTCGATTTTATTTTATTTTTGTTATGTTATTTTTGTCTATCATGTCTTTTTTGGTCTTTTTAGGATTGTTTTATTGTAGCTATCTATGTACCTCTTTTCTTTTGGTTTGTGCAGTTCCATTTTTTCCATTCATGTCAAGGCTTTCTTTTCTTTTTCCATCAACGGCATTTTCGCCAATCTCGGTTCTATGTTGCTTAGACACGTGTTGCTTGAAATATATTTCCTATTTCTTCCGAAAAGATAATCACTTCCACTTCCACATTGTCCTCGCATCAATGAGCAATGGGTTACGACTTGAGGCGAAAGAAATCAGATTTAAAAAAAGGTGTTTTAAGCAACATTCTTAGCGTCAAATGAGAAGCTAATTTCCTCATTTAAAAGAACTCAACCGACTCTGTCCTTGACGAAGGGTATATTGAATAAGCGCCTAGAGCGACAGGCCTCTGTTCTTGAACTCTTTCACGCTCAACGCGAAAGTAAGCTCAAGAATCCGAATGTGAAGAACCGTATGATGAGCTTTGGGAGTGAACTGTCCCGTAACGTGTCCATTTTAAGAACTTAAATAGTATCATAAATATAAGAAGCTTTTTGATGCCCATTCCGCTATTGTGAACCCGAATCGCAGGTATCCATAGACTACCTTATCTTCAAGTGAAATAAAGGGGCTCCTAATAGCGGGTGAGATGCATGCCCACTAAAAAACGGTACCGTTTGAGGAGGAGAGATAGACTCGAAGCCTAAGTTATACTCACAGTTGGGCCTGATTGAAAACGATTTTAGAATACCGCATTGAAAGAGAACGTAAATACGCGGGTTGCGCTACAATATATTGACCTGGATTAATTGTGGACATTTAGCACAAGAGTTTTGTGTAGGTAGGGTGATGGAGATAATTAGGCTGGCAGATGGGTAACGATGTTTATCAAACAATCCTTCTCAGCTCACGAAGACGTGCTCGATCAATAATACGAGAAGACCCTAAAACGGCTTTTTTGCAAGTGCAGATAAGATAGCATGTAAACTATATTCTTCAGCCGTAAGAGCCAATTTATTGAACAGAGGATACTAAAAGGACCGTTGCAATCGGCCAGCAATCAGCAACGATGTATCCCTCCACAACCCCGTCTCCGCCACTAGCAAGACCCCAACAGTACTGCAAGATAAGAACGTTAAAAAATGAAATGCCGACACGGACAGCTTGCTCGACTTCATTTCCTTGGCGCAACGAGAAAAATCAATCCCCATGATCCTTGTCTCCGCGTATGCGCAAAGAACTTCTGTTATAATCGCAAACGGAGGCCAAGTAAAAAAACGCACAACCAGCTCCTTGTACGTGACGTTAGAGTAAGCTGATGCCCATACATGGACGTCTGGGAGGCTCGCAAAAAATAAAACCATCAAAAAGGCGATGCAACGGGAAGACCATTCCGCTATCATGGACCCAAGACGGAGATATCCGAAAAGAGTCCGATCATCCATTGGCTCAAAAGAACTTGATGACTCTGAAATATCAACATAAGAACTCTCGTTTGAATTGACATCCAGGACTGCGTTTAGTTCACAGACCAGCTCAGAACTCGGCAATATGTTTTGTGTAGACTGCTTTGAAATATTGAGATTCATTCCACTATTTCCAGTTGAAAATCTTTTCCCCATATTCATCGTGTTTTGAGGTCCCAGAAAATCAAGACGACTGGATTCGTAAATGTTTGATGTTCCTTTGTAGGTCACCGATTCCTCCGAAACGATCGTCCCAGCACCAGTAGAGTGAGCTGTTGAATCTTTTACCGAAAACGTTGCCACTGACGGCCTTGGAGGTGGTGGAAGCAATGGTGAATGGATCGTTACAGTGCGCGCCGCAGGTGTGGCTTTGCTTGCAGACACCTCCAAATTGAGTTTGGCTTAACAGACACTTGACTGTCTTGCGATGCAGGATCCGTTTTTGGTTGCTTTTTAGGCACAAACACCCAAAGCCAACGCATCTTCCTTCATGCTATCCTGCTGTCTCAAAGAGATTCTTCGTCGTTTAGGTGACGCTAAGTCCAGATTAATGCAAGATTTTCCTTTCTCTTTATCATTTGGTGAGCATGTTCACCCGTTTGCTGTAGAGTTTCACCAGGAAATTGTTCAAGTTCAGACCCGACACAGTCAGAAGGCACCACCGAGACGTTTTCTGTGCCGTTTTTCTCCATGCAGATATGTTGTCGTCAAGATCGTGACGTGACAAAGCTACGACTCGTTTTCTAAGCCATAATTCCCTAGCGTAGCACGTCACGACGCGTTCGATGGCATACGAAATTTGTAAACCAATGGTTGACGAGTAATAAAAGCGAGCAGATGATGCTTTGTAGACCATATATATTTCCGACATTGTTCCAAAGACCTTCTTGACTATAATTATAAAGTTACTGATGTGATATGAAAGGATCAATCACCTAATAACGAAAACCATCTTTACAGTGTTAGCATCGAGTCTTGGAGATAAGCAATGGATTACCTTTGAGACATTGACAGCAATCTCTTCTTCTCGCGTTGTAGGCCGTGGAGTCTTCCAGACTGGAAGAACGGTTTTTGTCAGCCAGATTAGCAGATATCGAAAACACGGAAAGCTAAAGGAGGATTAATAATAATTTGCAATGGCACTTACGCCACGCCAATTAAAATGTAATTGATGACGATAGATGTCGCGCTCTGTCTGCCTTCATCATCTATAGACGCCTGCGCTCTGGCATTCGAAATAAAGATGCAGAACACGGATGCTGCACTGCAAATACGTCAATCGTTTCCAAACGGATAAAAGAACATTCTTACAAAGTAGCTCGTGAGTAGCAGGATGTAGACTACAACCGTCTGTAAGACCTTAATGATCTGTGGAAGAAAACAGGTTCACCCTTGGCCCAGAAAAAGGTACTCGTGCAAAACAATGCCATCAAAGTAAAGAGTGGTATAACCCTCTGAAAGACATAGCCCCATCCAAGCACATTCGCATCAAAGATCCAGGATGAAACCATGCAGATGTTCCCGACAACTGCAAAGATGGCAATAGTCGGCAAGTGGTGATATGAGCAGTTTTTTGTTGGCAAGGCGTTGACACCCCGCTGTCCTAAAGCAAGTGAGATTGTCGAATGTTGAACGACAGCCTTACCGACATCCAAGGAAGAACAGCGTCCCGAAAACTACAGCATCGTCTTTGTACGGGATGCCAGTTCTCGAGAGGCAAGTTGCCAAAAATATATACCGTGCGGCCAGCAAGTACACGCGGCGGCGGCAGACCGTTATGATCAGCGCATTGATAAAGACCACAGGGCGCACTGGGAATGGCAAAACGACGTGGACAGCATGCCTTTTAGCGGCCGCATGAGCCATAGTTCCCGCATGAACTTATGGAAGCTTTAGATGTTTTGAGACCCAGAATGGTTCTGCGAACATCTTTGAAAATCATTGCAACCAATCTTTGGTATAAAGCTATGTTTTCCCCACACAAGGGCTTCAGGTGATTTAAGCACTTACAAAATGCTATGGATCACGTCCGAGTTTTCGATGGCCAGGAGGTTTCGATCCAAAGAACTCTGAACTTCGTCTCGTCTCAGATGACTAAATTACAAAAAGGCACCTACGAGAAACAGGCTTTTTCTGTTACAATAGATTCATATGCATATATATAACAGCTGCATAAAACATTTTGAGAACGCACGCCTTCTTTCCATCTAGAATACTCCGGCAAATGCTCCAATTCCCGTTTCGGCCTTATCTTTTACGCTTTCGAGAAATAATCACCATAATGCCAAACTGCGCGTGCGTGCAGAGGATTTCCACTAAAAACCCAGCAGGCGACCATGTAATGAACCGGATCATTAATCAATAGCTTTGATGCTGCCGTAAATGAGGCCAATTTCATAACGTCCGTAGCCCGACGAAAAGAAGGGCCATCATAAAGGCAATACAGCGCCATCCCGACTATGATAGTTCCAAGACGTAAGCAGCAGACGACGACTTTTCCGTTCAAGGTACTAAAGCTTCATCATCTCCTAGGTCCGATATTAAGATCGAACGCTATTCTGCAGCTTTCTCGACACCAAAGTTAACGAAGAGGATTTTCACGCGTCGAGTCTGGATGTCTTCTTGATAATATCGGTGAGTACATCAGCATAAACTTGTTCTTGCAACGTCTCTTTCTTTTGTCGACATGACAGTCAGTTTGCGTGGTAAATAAACAAAGCACCGGTATTCCCAACTGTGACTTGCACACTCGCATTAGTGCCCGAATCATACTCTCATCAGTGCCCGTATCAGAAGCCTTCCAATAATTCCGTATAGGCCGTGAAAGCAAAAAGGCTTAGGGATAGGCCGTGACAATAAAGCGGTAGTGTTCTTGCTGTGAAAAAAGCCCAACCTGAGAGGTCAATTGAAATGTCCAAGAGAAAACTACGTACGAATAGCCCTACACCTGCGAAAGTGACGAAATTAATTACGGCAGAGATGAAAATGGTTTTCATTGGCAAAAGTCCAAGCTGCAGCTATACTGCAAAACGTTAGCACTCCGAGAATATACTGTGCTCACCGAAACTCAAGGAATAAAGGAGAATGAATAAAGTTATCTTCTTCATACATATCCCCGATGCCGATGTGCATGAAGCCGGATTTAAAAGAGATAAGTACCAGGACGATTAGACGTTGTGGATGCAATGAGCATGGGATTCTAGAGAACGACCAGATGCAGCACCAGAAAGGTACATAGTCTTGATGCCTTGATGGGAAATTGTAAACCACTTTGGAAAGCGGTCATTGTGGACTATGGATAGAGTATTTGAAGCCGTGGATGCCCCAATGCAAATGTATCTGCTCTGCATTGGATTGATGTTTCCTCAATCTGGTAATGAAGATCCTCCATCAGAAGGCACTTTACCCGACCATAATTCTCCTGTCTTTTCCCGGTGACATCAAAATTCAAGGCAAGCACGCATTGCTCACCTACATCATCACCCACACACAGATGGACTGACGGAGTGCTAGTTCACTAGTTGACAATTTTTCGGGGTGTGCCCATCTACAGGGTTACACAGCTTGATTGATCGGTCTTTTTCAGCTCTAATTGATTTTGTGAGTGTCATCAGAGGAGACCTATATGCGAAGGCCGTCATCAATCCCATCCATCACATCACATCGGAGACCATCAATCATCAACCCTTCAAGTCATATATCGGAGGATGCTAAGGAGCTGGATGCTGGAGGATGTGGATGTGGGGGATTGGCATTGATGGCAAACGATCTTAAGGAGAACCTATGATACCTTTCTTTCTTTGGACATGCTTTTGGTTCGAGGGACGAAACACGAGATTCCTTGGAGTATAAGCTGAAAACATGGCGATGGGACTGTTTTCTCTGGTTTAGGAGGACTGCTAGTATTGAAAGAAGAATGCCGCAGTCTGGAGCAAGAAGGAGCGACTTTTGACGGACAATCATAGTTTATCTGAAGAGGACTATATCCCATGCTAGATTTGAAAGGATTATGACTGGAAGGCTAACCGAAGCGCCTTGATTCTTGCTGCAGATTGCCCATTATGAGCGCCCGTGCAAAGATCGTCAAGCCGGTTGGCCAGGAGCCTGATGAGCTCGAGCTCCAGGTTGCCCAGAACATCTTCGACCTCGAGCAGAACGTTGCCGAGTTGAAGGCTGACCTCCGTGGTCTTCAGTTCAACGCTGCCAAGGAGGTTAGTGTCGATAGGAGTTTTTTCTTCAGGCATGGAGCCAAACAATGAATTTACATTCACATTTCTCAGATCGATGCTGGCCACGGCAAGAAGGCCATCCTCATCTTTGTCCCCGTTCCCCCTCCTCAAGCAGTTCCACAAGGTCCAGGCCCGCCTTGTCCGTGAGCTCGAGAAGAAGTTCTCCGACCGTCACGTTCTCCTCGTTGCTCAGCGCCGCATCATGCGCAAGCCCGTCCGCAACGCTCGTGTTGGCCAGCAGAGGCCCAGGTCCCGTACCCTCACCTCCGTCCACGAGAAGCTCCTCGAGGACCTTGTCTACCCCACCGAGATCGTTGGGAAGAGGACTAAGGTTCGGATTGACGGGTCTAAGCTCATCAAGGTGTAAGTAACCATGACCGTTTTTGAACTGTCTTTGATTCATGTTGTCTTGAGATGCCGTTTTGACTCTGCTTATTGTTCAGATTCCTTGACCGCAAGGACCACACTTCCCTCGAGTACAAGCTTGACACCTTCGCGTCTGCATACAGGAGGATCACTGGAAAGGAGGTCGTTTTCGAGTTCCCCGTCACTGCCGGCGAGCAGTAAATGTTTTTGGTTTCGAACATTGGATGCGCTCGGGGTCACTAATGGGTTCACGCTGAAGACGCGTTCTTCCATACAAATCATTATGTTTCCTTGTTTAGACTGCAGGGGATATGGTGTTGGGGCATGTAAAACTGATCCGTGGAAGGAGGATCCGTCCAGTTTCCTTCCAAATATATTTCATTCGCCTGGGATCCTCGTCGTTGTTGTATGGTTTTTGAATTCCTTGAGTTGAAACCGTTATCGATATTTGCAGTTAGTAATATGCTCGTGCATCCCAGACAACTCTGCCAGATCGAGTTGTCTGTTTAGAAAAACTGAAAATATGTCAACTACTGCATGCAGACGATGCAGCCAAACATTGAAGCATCGAAGCCCTGGTTTTCGTATCAGAGAGACTGGCGGCCGGAGTTATTCAACGTCTGACGCATCATCAACACAAGGCGCATCAAACGAAAGCCCCGATGAACCTTTAGGAAAGAAGAAGAGGCATCTACGACCATTAGCCTTTGCGTTTCCTGCACCATCATCGCAACCTTCAAAGCCGACCTCTCATCCTCGTCCAAATGCATTTAGTCGACCCTTAAGACCTGCAGCTTTCGGACCCGCACCTACCACCTCATCAGACAGCCCTCTTAGACAAGCGTTATCACCATCTCCGACTACACAATCTCACCCTCGCCCGATCGTCTTTGAAAAGTCTTCTTTAAGGCTACCATCTTTTGGCGCTCCTCTACCACCCGCTGAATCCAAGTCAACGCAAGGCTTTAAAGTACAAAAAAGTCCTGAGAAAGATGGATTCAAGAAGACGGCTTCCCCGAATAGGATGGGAGGAAAATTCGGAAAGGACATTAAAGAGCAGGTTGACCTTCAAAGTGAAGATAAAAGTGATTTTCCTGAGACCAAGAATGCCGCAACTGCAAACGGGTTCAACGATGCTTTCCCTGACATTGACGACTCTGGATTTGAAAAGAAAGTAACTCGGCATAAAGGTGAAAAGAAAACCAAGAAACCAATAGAGGAGGGACGGAAAGAAGTGGCAAGCAAAAAACTTTCGCCGAAAGCGAAGGAGGAGTTGAGAAGGAAGAAGTTGATTGAGGCTGAACTGAAGGCGAGGCCAGTGCAGCGAGATATTTTCATTCCGACAGGGATAAGTATCGCGAATTTGAGCGCGGTTCTAAAGATTCCGTTCGAGAAACTTGCGAGGATTTTGAGAAAGATGGGGTTGAGAACACGGCGTCGAATTTCGGTAAATTCTTTAACGTTTTAATGTCAATGTTTTTTTTGTTGTTTTAACTCGGAATTCTGCAGTCTTATCATCGGAAAACGCGAGTTTGATCTGTATGGAGCTTGGGTATAATCCAATTGTTGCCGAAAATGCCATCGTCGATATCGACATTAAGCAAAGGTTTAGTTTGCTCGTTCTGTCACGTTATTAATATTACAAAGGCCGGATCCGGAAGACTGGAGTATCTTTCCTCACCGTCCACCAATAGTAACCATCATGGGCCACGTAGATCACGGCAAAACCACCCTCCTTGACTCTCTTCGAAAAACGTCTGTCGCGAAAGTGAAGCTGGTGGCATTACTCAACATATTGGCGCGTTTTCTGGTACGCAAACACCGCGTTTGCAAAACTCATGGTTTTAGTGAAAATGCAGTCGGGGAAGCAAATTACGTTTTTGGACACACCTGGACATGCTGCATTCTCGGCTATGAGAAAGAGGGGTGCGAATGTGACGGATATTGTGGTGTTGGTTGTGGCGGCAGATGATGGTGTTATGCCGCAGACGTTGGAGGCGATTAAACACACTATTGCGGCAGATGGTACTTGCTTTTGGTACCTGTATCTAATAACCGTTTAGTACAGATGGTTGTTGCGATCAACAAGTGTGATAAGCCAAACGTGAAAATTGTGGGTATCAGTGTCGTGGAGCACGTTTGTTAAGTGTGTTTTAGGATGATGTGAAGTTGGATCTTTGAAAAATGGCGTTATCCTTGAGGAACATGGTGGTGACATCCCCGTAGTCTTAGTTTCGGGGCTTACGGTGATTATTGTTTTTCCATGTCGCTTTTCTCGCTGCGTGGTTTCTCCGGTTAACTGGCTAAAACTGTTTCGTTATTAGGGCAAAGGATTGATCGAGCTTGAGGAGACAATTCTTACGTTAGCGGAATTGGCTGATATAAGAGGTGACCCAAGTGGTCCCACGAAGGTTTGTCATTGAATCTCGTATGGTAAAGGGACAAGGGTAAGTTTCTAGTACATTCTCTCTTTGCAGTTTTGTATCGATTGTATGTGTTCTACAGATTGCTACATCCAGCTTCGTATCGTCTCTCATGTACAGCGTGGCACATTGAAAACCGGCCAATTCATTGTCGCCGGCCAAACATGGTGCAAAGTGAGGTCCATAGTGGATTCCACGGGCAAAAGACTTTTGGAAGCCACTCCTTCAACTCCGGTAGAAGTTTCCGGATGGAAGGATCTTCCTATAGCAGGAGATCTGGCCATCGAAGCTTTGGATGAGGTAGCCCATACCGTTTCACCCATTTCTAAATCATCCTTTAGGAACTTGCCAAAGCTGTTGTTGACGGACGCAAGGAAAAGCAGAAGCGTGACCAACTCACAGAGTCGATTGATAGCTTGAATAAACAGAGAATGAAGGTTGCAGAGGTTGAGGATGTGGAAGTGGAGGTTGGGAAGCCGACGTTGCATCTTATCTTTAAAGGTAGTTCTTGGGTCTGTGTTTGATGTGCTTATATTTTAACAAAGGCGACGTGAATGGATCTTTGGAGGCGATTTGCGATTCCGTTCAAGGCTTACCATCTCATGAAGTCGTACCTAACATTGTTTTTTCGGGGGTTGGCGCACCTGCGCTTTCTGATGTTGAACTCGCCGCCGCCACGCATGGTACGCAACTTCCCCTCCCCTCTACTGATCATTCTTAGCAACACTTATTGCATTCAATACACCCGTTGAAAAAAAGATTGTGGCTGCCGCTAAATCCGCGAATGTGACTTTGAAGCAGTACAATATTGTGTATGAACTGTTGGATTCGGTAAAGGAGATGATGTCGGAATTGTTGCCGCCTGAAGAGATTGTCGAAGTGATAGGGGAGGCGGATATTTTGCAGGTGTTTGAGATCAATGTCAAGGGGAAAACGTCAGAACCTGTTGCGGGGTGTAGGATTGTGAGTGGGAAAATTTTGAGAAATGAGAGAGTGAAGTAAGTTTTTAACCCTCCAGTGCTTTCCTTTTTTCTGCAATATGCTTTTTTTGGTTTATTCATATCGTGTATTTTATTTTGATTGCTCACATTGCTTTTAGGATTGAACGTGATGGCGGTGTCATCTTTGACGGTAAAATGATTTTTGGAAATCTCAACTAATCTGGTACTAGGCTCATTGAAGACATTTAAACATCACAAAAGGACATTAATGAAGCAAGCAAAGGATTGGAATGTGGTATAGGCTTTGAAAAGTTCACGGGGTTCAATGCGGGGACAAAGTGATTTCCTATAAAATTAGGATGCAGAAACGAAAAATACAATAAATCTTTATGATATAGATTTTTGATAGAAACTTGTGAGTTTCCGTTATTTTAACATGCACTGTTTCATATGTACGTAGATTGAGCAAAAAACTGCCCCCGTTTATTTTTTCGACCTTCTAAATACATGTCATTTCCGTACATCAATCCTGTCTCGGCGACAAAAAAAGATCCAATGATACTCATTGTCGCCAGGACAATAAACACATAAGAATTCAACGTCAACCCGCTCATCCAAAATTCCATCACACTATCCACGTAATTAAAATCCAAATGAACATCTCCATCCACATGGAGACGATTTCAAACATGACGCATACCGCATTTGTGATAAAGAAGCGAATGATGAGATTCCCGATTCCGACTCTCCCGAAATCAACGGACCATGACGCGAGTTCCGGCATGGAGACTAAGAGAAGAAGGGTGTAAAACGCGATGCAGCGAGATGACCAGTCACTGATGATGCTGCCGAGACGAATGTATCCGTAAAACGTCCCAGGATTTAATGGAATAAAGGGTGATTCTGGTAGATCTTGGGGAGGTTTGGAGTCAACGAGGTTTGAGGTATACTCTTCGATTGAAGTGATGGATAGCGCCTCTGGATCCATGACACCTCCGGATGTTTGGAGTAGGATCATTCTACTTGATAAAATGGTTTCAAGTCTTTTTAATGGGCTTTCGTTTAATTTTGGGAGTGATTTTAATGTTCCTTCTAAAAATTTATGTTAATGTGGATTCGGTCATGCTTTTTTTTTTTACCCGAACGATTTCGTGATATGGTTGAACGAATTTTCGATATTGCCGTTCTGGAAGTTGAAGGTCTTACGCGGTCATTCTCTTGTATTGATTCGGCGGGAGTTGTTTCCTCAGCTTCGACTTGCCATTTGGAACGATGTTCACTTTTAAATTTGTGTGATGATAGTGTCCGCACTAACAGTCTACAAAGGATAGCGGCGATAGTTGATCCATAGTAAACATTTTCGTTTGAAGTACGGAGTATAATTAGCTCGCTCACTGTTCTCCAGACTAAATCAAAGCTGTAGAAGTTTATGGTTAGAGCTTAAGGAAAAGGGTCTTCAATTACCAAGTTCCGAAATTTAGCTTAGATACATGAGACTCCATTTCTTCCTTTCGAGTTGTTGCTATTGGTGGTTTCCACACGTTGTATATTTTTCTATTTAATAGCTGCATCCCGTAAGTAAGGATAGGAAACCTGTAAAAGTTAGAAGATGTTTGTTAAAGGTCCAACACACCCTACACCTAGCAGAAAACAAGACGACACGTAATCCATAGCGTTTTCATGGTTGATTGCATGTTTTCGATGCTGAACATTGGAGAACAGGATGAAAACAATGGAGAGGATCCTTGTTTTGCGTTAAACAATACTCCATACATCCTCTTACCATGTCAATCCAACCATTACGAAATACTCCAACACTCCTTTCAAGCATTTAACAATGTTGACCTTCACGGCGTTCGACGGGATCCAGATTAACAGGGAAACAAAGGCGGCGCTGAACACGAGATACACGGGTATAAAGATCTGTGTCGAAAAGATCACGATATTGAGATCCGGGTTCAACATCCAAGTTGCGACAAGCATCCCATACTTTAACAATTGCAAAAGTGCGTAATCCACAGCAGGTGTCAACACAAGTCGGGTTTTTGCGAAAACACTTGGACAAGTCCTCTGCACTCGGAAATAAGAAAGAGGGCTTTAAGGCTTCTTGGCTCACCTAAAGTAGGAGAACACTAGAATGCCAAACACTTGAGCATCTTCTTTATGTGGGATACGGAGGGTTGGATGAAGACATGTTAATAGAAAGATGCCCTTGAGGCCGAGAATGAGGAGGGCGGCGATGGTTGAAAGCAAGGATGTATGTATGGCGATGGGAGGCGCACTTGCTAGTAAGGAAGACCAAACTCTTCCCCAGGATGGAAGCGGCATGTTACGGGAACAATTCCCGTGAGCCTGTGGATGATGCTTGAAGTTGGGGAAAAGAATCAAGATCAATTGGAGTCAAAGGAAGGTGGAGATTGTCGGGGAATCTTTCCTTAGCACAAGCCACAATGACTGGATTTCATGGTGTAGCTTTTTTGGGGGGTTCATCGAAATGAATGCGTTGGGACAGATATCAGCCGGTCAGAAAGGATTTACTTTTATTCATGATTTAAGAGCGTGAATGGGAGCGTTATAGCGGGGTAAGCCTGTCCAGCTTATAGAAAACATGTTTTAACAACACACAAGACTGCGGTTTAAAAAAACGTATGATCCTGTGCTAAAACACAGTGTCAACGCAACAGCTTTTGCTCCACACACAAGCGGAACGTGTCGATAAAATTGAATATGAAGGGCCGTCCCCGTAAAAATTGCCAAATGGATGCTGGTTAGTATCCTACAGGATCACAAAAAAGTAGGATCATTACGCGCCGCTTATATTCATGTCTCACCGCGCCTCTGTTGTTGAAGGTTTTGAAAATAACAATTGCCGCGTATATTTATTTGATGGGCAAGCCTTTTTACTAATAATTACATGCAGATAAGCCAAAAAACATCCACAAATTCATTCCTGCTTGCAGCCATGTCTTTTCTTTTGCAGTGTCTCTCCAGCTCATAGGGTCTCAAGTACCTCTCCCACATTCATCACACACATGCTTCTAGCCCGTTCAGGCATGTGTGTCCTCAAATGCGTCTGCACGTTGAACCGTCTCTTTGCAGAAAGGTCGCAACCGTCGAATGGACATTTGTAGACGCGCCCTTCACCGTTGGGGAGGTCAACATCTATGATGCGGCGTCGGCCATGGTGCGGGTCCAATCAGTTTCGGAGAGATTGCTGCAGGGAGGAGAGTGGGGAGAGGCGGGTGGGGAGGTGGATTTGCGGGTACGACGTGGAGTGGTTGGAAGGTGGAGTTGAGGTGTCAGAGACGGTGGAGACGCGAGGTCTTTTGGAGGTGGGAGGATTGGAGGAGGTGGGTGTTGAAGGAGTTGGAAGAGTGATGTTGAGGGTGGGTAGAGAGGTGGTGGAGGGGACGACTGTGGGTGGTGCTGCTGCGGTGGTAGAGGTGGTGGTGGTGGAGATGGGTAATGGTCGGCTCATGCAGGCAATGGCAGAGAGGAGTTGAAATTCCGAGAGGTTCATTTCGACTTTTGGTTCAAGCGAGGCATGATCAGAAGCCGAGGCTTCAGCTACTGCTGCTGCAACACGAAGGTTTTGGTAGAGGGACTGAGGGATAGAGATGTGCTGCTGGAAGGATGCATTTTGGGGTGGAGGTGCAATGTCGTCAAAGAACATGCTGGCTCTTGAGTCTTGCTCGGAATGAGTGTTGAAGTGGAGGAGTTCTGAGATGGCGTCATAGGTGGTTGCGGATGGGGCCGGGTGCTGCTGCTGAGGTCATGGGCCTTTCAAGTTGGGTGGCAGGAGCAATGAGAGGGGTTGAAAAAGGGCGGAGGTGAGCAAGGTCATCGTCATCGTCGTCGCCCAAATGTCAAAGTCACCGCCCATCCCACTGATCATGGGCGACTTTAAGGGAAAGCAGCAAAGGTTTGGGGTGCTTTCGGGTGAGGGGAAGGAGTAAGCGGCGTTGAAGGTAGTGGGCTCCACCTGGGTTTTGGAGGTGTTGGTAAGGTTCCGAGGCACAGAGCGCGATTTTGTGGTAAAGTGTTGCTGATGGTATTTTAAGAGAAAGTCGTCGTCGTCGTTGTCGTCGTCAGTAAACGTGAAATTGAGCATAGCATCAATCTCAGAGCCGATAAAGGAGTAGGTGCGAACGTCCATGTATGTAAGAAGGAGTCGTGATCCAAACGAGGTGATGGCCCCTTTTTATAGGCAAAGTTAATAAATAATAAAATAAATAAATAAAATAAATATTTGGCACAGTCAAGCAAGTGTTACTCTGATTCAAACACCGACAACTTTGATCAACCAATTCAATTGACAGTTGTATTACATATTCATTCATTAATTGATTATTTATTTATTGTGAGTTGTGACAACTTCTCATTGGTGAGGTATCCCAATAATTTCAATTCAATAATAAATAAATAAGAAGGAATTGTCAGGGTATGTGTGTATGTACTAATTAATTAATTATGTTAATTGAATGGAATGGAATGAAATGAATCATCACAAAAGTGTGCCTTCTAGTGTATTCCATTAATTCATTAATTAAACTGCAGAGTGGATACCTTGTAACAATCAGATTTGTACCTTTTAATTCATCAGATACCAACTCAACCCTCTTTATGCCTCAAATGGATAATATACCCTCTCTCACCCACAATACTTGATACCCTTCCCTCAATATCATCAGCCCGTGCTTTAATTGTTTGTACTTTGTGACTTCATTTGATACGGTATCTACATACATAAGAAGTGCACAAATAGGGTACCTACATACATAAGAAGTGTACAAATTGTTTTTTAAAAGTGCACTTTCTTGTTTTAATCATCCATGCATGACACGTCGTCCAATCCATCACCAGAACTGGGCCTCATTCTGTTGGCCCACGTCTGTTCACATCTGCCTCTTGGACCAGACTTGTCTCGGGTTATCGCTGAAGGGTCCACAGTTTTTTCAAGTTCCGCTTCACAAGAGCTTGTCAACATTTTCCATCCAATCAGTATCTTCAATTTCTTTTACGTAAGCCTTCGTTCTTATACGTCCATAATGACGATTTCCATATGAAACAGGGCAGATGGCCGAGTTGGTCTAAGGCGTCACGTTAAGGCCGTGATCTCTCCGGAGGCGTGGGTTCGAATCCCACTCTGCTCACTCCTCATCCGAAATAGTCTAGTGGTTATGATCCCGCTCTCTCACAGCGGTGGCCGGGGTTCAATTCCCCGTTTCGGAAATTTCCAGGTTCCATGGTGTAGGGGCAGCACTTCAGATTCTGATTCTGGCAACGCGAGTTCGATTCTCGCTGGGACCTATCATCAAGCACTTTAGCTCAGGGGAAGAGCGCGGGGCTCATAACTCCGAGGTCCCAGGATCGAAACCTGGAAGTGCTATGTTATATCATATCTCTGACAACGTGGCCGAGTGGTTAAGGCGTTTGACTTGAAATCAAATTCCTTCGGGAGCGCAGGTTCGAACCCTGCCGTTGTCGCTTTTTGCCTTTTTTAATTTTCAATTAAACTTTTCTTTTTGTCCTCAACAACCTTACATCCAGTATCAACGTCTAAACATCGTAAGCTATCCTCTCCGATCACCCCAGCCTCATCTTCTCCAGCACCGACACAAACCGCGCCTTCCGTCCCCTATTCAACGAACTAACCAAATTCATGACCCTTCAAATCGCCCTTGACGCACGTAACGTTGTTACGCACATTCTCGCACGTCATGGATCTGCGTCGTTTGCGGCACTCTGGGATGAATAGGGGAGTCCCGAGTATGGGTTTTGGAGACATATTCGGAGACGGTTCAAGGCTTGCATGGGTGAAGATGAGGTGCTAAAGACGGGTGAGGGTGAGAAGGAAAATGTGGAGAAGGAGCCTTGTGAGCAAGATAAAGAGGCTATTGCATGTGTGTTTATCGATGTTATAGTTATGATTTTGGAGTTTGATTTGGCACAGAATATATGTAGGGGACTTCTTTCAAAACTACGTGTTATCGTATTTTTTGCTTTCCGAAGCTAATTGCTTTTTTAAACCATCTCATCCCTCACTTTCCGATTTCTCGGTGATCGTAACTTCTCTACTTTCTTGAACGATCGTCAAGTGTCTTTTCCTGAATCGCTCGTCTTGGGCGTCGTTTCGTAACGCCGTCCATGCTGAGACTGAAGTCATCATTGATTTTGTGGAGGATTATCTTTGAGGCTTTTACATGTTGTGAGTGAATCCCTTTCCTTCGTTTGCTTTCTTCCATGTTTACTTTGTCGACATTTTTAACATTTTGAAGTAAAAAAAAAAACTTACAGACGTTACCGTAATCATCAAAGACACGCATTTACAGAATCTCGCTTTTGTGAAATTGAACTATGTGGTAAGTTTCTAATATAAACCTAAGCTTTTAAACAGCCTAAACTAAACAGCCCATCTAAAGACGATATCAGAAGATTTCCACCAAATCGAAATATAAATATTATTTGGAATGCAACCAAATTGAAGGCGATTTAAGAAATGAATAATAATTAAGATACTGTCTTAGTGCAGTTTTTTCTTCAATCAAGTTAGAATGTTGCTAACGATTCTGATGTTTTGATACGTAATATTATAATACATATTCACAAAACATGCATTTTCACTGCGAAAAATCTTGTTCAAAGGTAACGTATCGAATCGTCTTCACAACTGCCAAAGCAACGGCGCATCACGTTTATTATAAAAAAATATGACGGCACTCTTCTTTTTTCAGAAAAAAAACAGCGTACGTTCCTCCGAATGTATCCACGCATCCCTTTAAAAATCTGCCCTTACGGCCACACCTTTTCAGGCAATTTTGAAAAAAAGATCGTACGTTCCTCCTAATGTATCCACGCATCCCTTCAAAAATCTGCCCTTACCGCCACACCTTTTCAGGTGAGAGTGTACCTTATAGTGTTGGAGATCTGACATTTGAATTTCACCTTCATGACTTTTCGATGTACATACCAAATCTGCATCAGCCAGTCCTCAATAATGGTTATTCCGTCACTTCACGCGCCTAGCCATGTGGATTTTAACCATTGCAATTATGACTGTCAAAGGTCAATTGGGACTAAAAATCGTCAAGCACTTTTAAAATTTGTGCACTTGCAGAAGTAATGTTTGTTGCAGTGAAAGAGACGAAATGTATATATTTACTTTTATCTAAATGGAGTACGGACTGATTAGGTATGGTGTCAGAAGCCCGTTCACAGCACAAGTATTTCAGAGATACGTGCCCCTGCATCGACCTCCGCGTCTGCTTCCGCACTGACACCACGGTGCGCCTATAATTAAACATGATAAGGCCCGCATTTGTGTCAAAAGTACGCAAGAATCCATATTCTCTCCGTTTGATACAAGCATTATTGACGCCAAAGCAGCTATCATTGTTAGCCTCACATGATTTACACTTACACTGAATGAATGGGTAGCTAGAAAAAATGTGAAAAGGTCACTGGAAAAAAAGAAAAAGGCGAAAAAAGGAGAATACCCGAGTTGGGGATCGAACCCAAGACCTCTTCCTTAGGAGGGAAATATTCTGCCACTGAACTACACGGGCTTTCCGAAACGGGGAATTGAACCCCGGCCACCGCTGTGAGAGAGCGGGATCATAACCACTAGACTATTTCGGATGAGGAGTGAGCAGAGTGGGATTCGAACCCACGCCTCCGGAGAGATCACGGCCTTAACGTGACGCCTTAGACCAACTCGGCCATCTGCCCTGTTTGATATCTGAAAGAAATTTGTTGTCGTATATATACGATAACAATTATAGGCAAAATTGACGATTTTGATTGGATGAAAATGGTCGTAAATAGGTAGGACAAGTTACGATAAATGTATGTGACAAAACAGAAGTAAACAATAAATACATTGTACATGAAACCGTGAAAACATCCATGATACAGATGAAGCTAAATGGAAGTACCGCATCAGGCCACCCACCCTAATCTGAAAGCCACGAAACTCGCTGCCAAATGGAGCCATCACGTCAAAAACGTTTTAAATGGTCACGGACCTCAATCTCAATGTCGAAAGTGAGCTCACGGTTACCCTTCTCCCCAAGATCACTGTACCCTACTTGTTGAACATAGGTGTTTTGGTATTTATCAGTCATTCCTCTTTTGAACAATTACCTCGTATCTTGTTTTATATAAACAGATAAACTATGTATGGAAGAAATAAATTACAGCTGTCCTTACTCAACTTTCCGAATACGAACTCCTCAGTAAAAAAATAGACGAGAGTCATGATAATCAATCATGCGGTAGAATTTATATTATACAGAAAAACGACGCAAAGACATCACAACGTTATTGAAACCACATCAATAAGCCCAACCTCGTTCATGAGTCGCGAGAGCATAGCCCCATAGACTTTACAACCTCCCACCTTTTAGCAACATGCGACAACACTCCCGCCAAAGTCGAAAGCGACTGTCTAGCCGCCTCAAATCACACCCAAAAGCCTTAACCAGCTGCGGATTCTCCGTTGGTATATGAAAAATGCCTGCATTCACACCTATAATCGATGAAGCCCTTAAAGTAGCTGCGACAATCAGGTAGTGAATAGCGGCTTCCATGATGGCCTTGCATTCTCCCACACCAAATAAAAGTGCTGCAGGTCGCTTTCCGGGTGGGTTCAAGGGAACTGGGGATATCAAGTCGACGTCTTTGCCGATGATATGCACGAGCTTGGATGCGGCGTTGGAGCATGTCCGGATGGATTCCATACAAGCTAGAAGAAATGAGAGGTCGCTTCCTTGAACTGAGAATGGGTTTCCACCTAAGCTCATCACTCGTTGGTACTGTGTCATCACGGCAATAGCCTGGATCATGCGCTTCCGGTGTAATTTGAGGGTAGTGCTGTGAACGTAAAGATGCAACTTCACAAGCAGATACGATGGCACGTCCATATTCGAATGATCCAATCGACCCAACGAGAACTGCTCAATCTGATCTAAAGAGCGTATCCTTGCTGGAAGCGAAGACATAAAGGCTCGAATATCTTGATCGATAACCACAAACTCAACGTCTTGCATCCACTCTGTAGATAGTGACTCTGGAGATCCTCGCGATAAAATGTCCTTGAGACTCGCTCCGCCAGTGAAGGGGTTCCCCTTTGAAAGGGTATAATCCACGGTTCGAGCAACCAGTTTGATGAGGGAGAATAGAATGTATGGGAGGCCGAGTTCTCTTTCAGGCGTGTCAACCACCGTTAAGTTTCCAGTCAATACATCAACATTGGACCAAAGCTCGAAGGGTTCAGGTAGCTTGACATTTGAAAGTTGTCGCCAAAGGCCTGAGCAACGTTCTCGATATGCAACGTCAAAGATATCGATACCAACACTATATTGTAAGCGGTTAGGAACAACAAAGAGTATAGATTGAATGTGAGAGAAGAAAACACCCACATCATGACGAAAAGTCTCCTCCGAACCTCCTTCTGCACCCATGTGAATCTTTGGTTCGACGTTTCCTCTAGCGTGTCCGGATCCACGTCAAGTTGAAGGGCAGGAACCTTACAAAATCTACGTTAGTTGCGTTATGTCAGGAGAAATAGGGATCGTAATATCACACCATTCTAATTGCCATTCCTCCAAGAAGCCATCCTTGGCTCAATCTTCCATTCGAAAGAAATATGCAGAACATGGCCATCAATAGCAAAGCCTGGCACATTTTTACTGACGGCCTATCAAAATCCAATGCCGCAAGAGCCGCTTGAAATATCTGCTCTGATCTCGATGACGTTTCGAGTGAATTAGGAACTGAGTTTTGGTTCGTACCCCACAAAAGGCCAGAATGAACCATCAAACACAAATACTGGTCCACAAGCACTGGCCATGGCGCACATGGCTAACACAAGAGCAGGACACGGATCAATACTGCGAGAGAGGTCATAGCGGAAAACTTGCTCGTGCACAAATTGCATGGGAAGACCAGAGTTTACTCTGTCAAAAAATATCTACAGAGGATTTATCCATTTTAGTAAAAAAAAGATTAAAAAGAATTAGCACTGACCTGTAATAGTCTTGTTTGCTCCTCTTCATTCATGTCGAAATTTGGCGAGGGAGTTTCGTCAACAGATTCCGGGCTCCCTGGAATAGTTACCTCATCCAAATCAGTCTTACGAAACAGGTTCTTATGATCAAAAGCGGCCTCCATTAAATCTACAAGACTTGAGGCGCGAATGGGCGGGGACTGATGGAGGTTGTTGTTGGATTGATAGGACGGGAAAGCTGAATTCAGGATGCACTCTTCAAATTCAAACGGTATAGGTAAAGACACGGCCGAGTCTTCAAAGTTGATTCCGCCAGATGTGGATGATAGAGACGCGGTTGATGCCGAGGCGGCTGACGGGGATGTGAGGAAGATTGAGATTTTTGTTGTGAGGTTGCTGAGCCGCTGGGCGTCTGGGCCTTTTGAGATATCCGTCAACAGAGACCGAACACTGCAGGCAGAATTATCATCAAGCATTTACCAGAACGTGAACTCAAGGACATACATAGTCTCCATCGATGCCAAGCGTTGCTCCAATTGCTCAGCATATGTTCCTCCTTCTTTTCGGTTTTTTCTTTGTATCAAAGATGGCGAGACAAACCGACGGATGTAAGTGCATGCGCTCCTTGTTCGAGTACAAGGGCTGCATATCGGAGTCCCCGAATCGCATTTCCGACGCAATCGATAACATGTGTCGCACAAAAGTGTGAATAGGTAAGTTCCCCTTAAATTACTAACCATGCCGTAGCAACCTTCTTTTTTTTTTAATATTTAGCGCCGCTGCGATCAAGCTTGGATCGACCTTTTGCATGCCCGAGTTGTGATTTGGGGGTATGTCCATATTCTTTGGAATTCAAGTTGAAGGCCGATGATGGCGGCTCCGCAGGGTCTTCAGTTGTTCACAAGAAGAGGTGAAGATTTAGATGCAGCAAAGATGTCACTTGGCCGTCAGTCTCGAGGAGCGGAAGCGGGCGAGTTGATTTCCAACCGACAAGCCAGTAGGGGTGCTATGGTGACACTTGGCTTGAGTTTTCTAAATTGTCCTTGATTGCCTCAAGAGTGAATGTTTCACTGATCTCTCCCACATTGCGGACCTCGTCGCCGCGAATGTTATCGAGAAGGGTGAAGGACTCGGTTCTGAACGGTATCCTCGCCGCCGTCAGACCAAGAAAACGGCATTAGAGCATCAGCATATCCCCGTTACATGATGAAAACATCAATAAATTAAATAAATATTTAAAGCACATAAACACCTCCATCCTGTCACATTCCTCTCAAATACACAACATAAACTTCCACACAAATAACAGCACAAGCTCCAACAATAAGAACAGGCTGCAACGCCAGATTTAAAATAAAAAACCTCAGTGGTTCTAATCCCTTAACTCCCATATCCCTCACAATCTTCTCCCACATAATCCCCGCAAGACTTCCACAAATCGTCAGTATCGCACCAACATTACTTCCAGCCACAAGGGCGTATATCGCACCCACGCGTACAGCATTCGATTGCGGCGTTGATGAACTTCCAATCGCTGAGAGGTAGTTCGGGTGGAGGAGAACTCGAGTGAGTAGAATGGTTGCCGGGAGGTTGTTGAGGAGAGAACAGAGGATGACGGTGATAATGCCGGTGGAGAAAATTGAGGGAACGAACGAGGGTGAGAGTTTTGCGAGTACGGACGCAAGAATGGATATCCAACCGGTGAAAGAGAGGGATTCGACCAATATGAACATGCAAAGAGAAAATGGAAGAATAGGCCAAGGAAGACGGCCAAACGCTTCAGTAATGGTCGGGAGGCGAATAGCAACGTCTGCCGTATAATTAGATTATAATCTTTTTTAAAACAGCAGTACCTCTAGACTTATTCCGGATTTTTCTCCAAAGAGCAGTATTCAATTGCGGCCGCTGATCCTCCAAAACAGTTAAAATTGTGCTTCTCTCCTTAGTGTGTGGAAACGAATCTGTCGATGCATTTTCCGCTTCGACTATAGCGTCCGTCGAAGCAACAATGAATTCAACCCCGTTTTTCGGTACAAGCTCTGCATTGCTTTCTTGCTGACTCCCAGGCAGACCAAATAAGATCTCGGAAGAGTTTCCCTCACGCCCTCACGCGCCACCTCTTCACGATTTCCGGAAAGCTCCACGGGCTCTTCTGATCTTTGATACCCCTCCTAATATACATATCATACCAAATATCTCTCACGATGGCAACCCCTGCAAACGGCAACGTCACCATCCAAACTGGCACATGAAAAACACTCGTCACCATCAACGCTACCAAACAGAATCCCAACAACAAACACCCAAACAACGCTCCCCAGGATCCTTTAAAGATTTTCGCGGCTGTATAGAGTCCGCATCCACCTCAATATTCTTTGGTATGGTCTCGTCCCTGTTAACAAAACATATCTCAACATCACGTACGCCAAGACGGCGCACGCGATCGTTGGTATGATCATCCAAGCGGAATACTCTGCAAAACCAATCCCATTCGCTTGAGCCACCACAACGTTCGTAGGGTTTCCAATGTATAGCGCCATTGACGCGATATTTGCCGATACGAATTCCGACATTAAGAACGCCCTCTTGTCAGCCACTTTAGCCTCCGATGTGAAATGAACAGAAAGGCTGTTGCAGTGAGGATAACTGCATCGTTTGACGTTAAGCCCGATCCGACGAGAGTGAGGATGAAGAAGTAAAGAAATGTCTTGCGCCCATTTCTTCCCTGTGCGCTTGACGCACCATAATGCTGTGTACTTGAGAAACCCGGTGATGTCAAGGGATATGCAGATGTAGGCGATCGAGTAAAATAGGATCAAAATGGAGTACGGTTGCAGCTGTTGAGTTCCTGCGAGACCGGTGAGGACCACGTGAGGTTCAATGGCTCTTGTACAGAGGAGGAAGATGATAGCAATGATGGGAGATGTGACAAGATTCAAATCAACGAAGAGTTTCCGACGACGATGGATAGGGATGCGAAAAGGAGCTAAAACTGGGATGACGGCCAGTACGAATGCTATGAGGCAGAGGTATGAAGAGACGGTGAGTTGTGAGGGTCCTGATAGAGCATCTGAATGCGTTGCATTAGATGACATCTGAACAGCAATCTCTTTTTACAATTTTGTGCATTTTGACAAAAGGCAGAAGAAAAACAAAGCGGTTTTGTGAAGGGATATGCAGCTGTGGGCGATCGAGTAGAATTTGAAACGTTGAGGCAAGGAGATTGATAAACACTACATTTGAGGGAGGAAAAGATCGACTAGTTGGCCCTAGTTGGTAGGTAAACGCGAGATTACATCCTCATACATCGAGCTTAAGAACGTTGATAAAAGAACAGAGTCTACGCGACATGGCATCAACCCAATTATTCCTTACGTCGCTTCTCTCATGGCTGGCTGTTCTAAATTGCTCATAATAGTCAGTATTTCCTGAGCTTTATGGAATGGAGGCGGTGTTGTGCTAGGTGAAAATGGCGATTGTGTAGAGGAGAAGGGTACTGGCGATGAGAAAGTATGAGAAAATGGGTAGGTGATTTCTTAAAGATGAAAAAGCTGATGCGAGAATAATGGTATTCTCTTCCGAGGTGAATTGCTATTATGGAGCACTTGCCATCAGCAACTTATTTTACCGCATACAAGGTTTCTACCGTATGTGTCGCACACTATAATTATGGGGAAGGCGAAAGGTAGAAATACGTCACCCAAGCAACCGCAGGCGTTGTGCCAAAGCGCGCTCGACCATGATGAATTGTTGGATGAGCCGTGGAAGACTTTGTTTATCCTTTTACTTCATTCATACGCAGCATGGATGAATGCAAGTATGCTGTGCCTTCAAACCCCTGGCTGCTTCCGTCAGCACTCTGTGTGAAGCCCCCTCCTCCTCTGGAGTCTTAACCGTTCACCCGTTTTGCCTTTCAAGGTTTTTTCCGTTTCTTCCAGATTGGGTGTTCCCCATGAGCCAGCCCAAGCGAATTGTCCGACTGAAAACTATTTTTGGTTATATAAACCCGCACACTAGGAACGAGAGGGCTCTGCAAGGAACCTCTTTGCGCTTCAGCACCCTCTCGACCGTACCCTTTGAATTTTGAGCATCATCCACTTGTCTATACCCATTACCAAAAAATGTCGACTTTCGCAATGGCATCAACACTGGAATCCATCGCCGTCTTCCCTTTCGGCGAGCTTTCTTCGTACTTTATGGACTGGAAGGTGAGCACCTCCCACTGTTGCGATCGGAACCATGCACCTGTTCACACACTTTCTCCCGCCAAACAATCTGATTGATATTAATCTTCTAATGCCTTAACAACATAGGTCCCAGTCGTCACCGCGGCCGTGTACTTTGTCAGTGTTTCCTTTATCAACCAGGCCATCCTGGCGAGCACCAAAAAGATCAAGGAGACCTCCCAGAAGGCTGCCAAGGGATTCACTGATTCCGGCTTCTTCAAGGCCGTTGTGTTCCTCCATAATGTTGTACTTTGCGTCTTCTCCGCTGCCTGCTTTATTGGTATGGCCCCCCGTTGGATCAAGAACTTTATGGAAAGACCTTTCCATGAGGCGTACTGTGATAGGGATTCCAAGTAAGTCCTTTGCCATCAATATTTAATCATTATTCCTATTCTGCACGATTTCCATCTGCTGACACAAGCATATGTCCTTTATCCCGTTCTGTTTTCTTGTTATTCATCTTAAATATCTAACAACAATTTAATCGTGTACAGTGTGTGGAACACCGGTCTCAACTACTGGGCTTGGCTCTTTTACCTCTCGAAATACTACGAGATTATGGACACCATCATCATCTTGATCAAGGGTGAGAGTCCTACACAGATTACTTGCAGTCTTCCGCATAAATCTAAAACTTTTCATGATTAAGGACGTCCATCTTCTCTCCTTCAGAGTTACCACCACGCAGGCGCTATCATTACCATGTTCCTCTGCGTGCAATCGCAAGCGACCGCGACCTGGATCTTTGTCATCTTCAACTCTTTCATCCACACCATTATGTACTGTTACTACGCGTTGACCACTGTTGGAATCCACCCTCCCAAGAAGGCAAAGAAGATGCTTACCACCATGCAAATTTCTCAGTTCCTTATTGGTAAGTAAACTTTTGTTTCTGGTAATTTTTCTTTCTATTGTTGAATAGCCATGACTAAATCAACCGGTTTTTTAAAAAATCAATATAGGCGGTTCCCTTGCCACTTCCTATGTTCTTATTCCCGGCTGTTTAAAGATGAGCGAAGGACGGGAGAACGTTGAGATTCTTGCCTATGCAAGCACGATTGGATACCTTATTCCCCTTACCTATCTTTTCGTTGGTGAGTTGATATAAAACTCCTTTGCTTGATAGCTAGAGTATATTATTTACCATACTATTATTTTCAGACTTTGCCCGTCGTACCTACGCGAATATGACCAAGCGCGCCGCCGAAAGGAAAGCCGCGGCTGCAAACGGTGGCGTCAAGCCCGAAGTCAGGTACCCTCTCCGCAGCCGTTTGAACGGGGGCAACGGGGACAAGTCGGATTAAACTCTATGACCCTTCCAAACCGACGGTTCTTTTTATGTTTTTTTTATATTTGTTTTCCCTTTTGAATATATGCTTTTCGTTCTTATTCCCTTTTCTTCCCATCTGCTTCTACTTTTTTGCTGTTTTTTTTTTTTTTGCTGAACACTTTGTGAAGGCTTGTGCCTTACTTTTTCTTCCGGCAAAGACTCTCGGCTACCCGTTTTTCGAACGACTTTTTTTATGTTTCCAGTTCATTTATTCACATATCCCCCCACCTTTACCGCATTCTTTTCTTTGGCTGTTATTCTACGTCAACAAAATACGAATGAGTTTGAGAGTCTAGTTAAATTTTATTGCGTATGATGTGAAGTAATTGTTTGCGTGATGGTGTTGACCACTTGACATTCAAACAGTTGGATCAATGACAATTTTTCTCATTGCCCCAACCTCTGGCAACAACCATCAATGTCCAAGCGAAGTCAAGACGAGATCGTCAAAGAAGGCAAGGTGGAATCCCCCAAGAAGGTGGCCGCAGTTGAGTGAAGATGGAGCTCCTGTGAAAGCGAACGGAAAGTCTGCGGAAGGTAAAACTTGTCTTTTCCAGTGTCGCATGCAAATCATCTAGACTCGAACATCTGCACGTTCAATGACTTTCACTAACTTGAATGAAATCTAGTTCATCTGCCTTACAACATTGTTGTTGTCGACATTGAGGTTTGTTTATGAGTCGATCATTTGGCTGTGCATGCATGGACTAAACGAACTATATTCTGGCACAGGGCACGACAACCCCCATTTCCTTCGTCCACGACGTCTTATTCCCGTATGTTACAAACCACGTTGAAGATTTCTTGAAGGAAAAGTGGGGAAACTTGGAACTGGAAGAAAAGGTTGAAGCTCTCCGCACCCAGGTAAGGTTCGCATGATCCAGGCGCATTTTAAAACGTTGCAGGCCGATAAAGATATTGCAGAAAATGTTAAAGACGCTGTTGCAATCCTCCCTAAAGATCATGCTGATGCGAAGGCGGTCAGGGACTCTGTTACAGCAAATATTCGTTGGCAAGTGAAGGCGGATCGTAAGATTGGAGCGTTAAAGTCGTTCCAGGTGTGTGATAAAACATTTTAATTCTTTAGATATTCAATTTTGCTTATTCTACTGTAGGGCTTTATGTGGAGATTCGCTTACGAGTCTGGTAAAGTGAAGGGAAGGTAAGAATAATTGTTTTTTTACTTTCTGTATGACTCTAAATGTACATGTGCAGTGTTTTCGATGACGTCCTTCCCGTCATGAAGCAATGGAAGTCGCATGGTTTCAAACTTTACGTCTACTCGTCCGGCAGTATCGAGGCTCAAAAACTCTTATTTGGATATTCTGACAAGGGCGATCTCCTCCATGTACGTCTTTCATCTCGTCGCCTAATTATACATCTCTACGTTATACTCAACCCACCTTAAAAAACTCAGTACTTCTCTGGCCACTTTGACACCACCATCGGCTCTAAACTCGAAGTCTCTAGCTACACCAAGATCGCATCCTCCATCCTCCCACCATCCGCATCATCTTCTTCCATTCTCTTCCTCAGTGACAACCCCCTCGAGATCGCTGCCGCAAAGGCTGTTGGGTACAAGGTGCCGTGTTGTCACGACCAGGAAACGCTGCTCTTGATCTTGCGATACCGAGAACGGCGTCAAGTTGGCATACGTGCCGGATCTCAGTGAGAAGGGAAGGGGCTAAGATCAAGGTGCCTGTTATTGAGACATTTGATCAAGCTGTGGAGGGAGATGCGGTGAATGCGCTGTAAATGTGTTTTTTTCTGTGCCTCGAGAAAAACTCGACGGCAATGTTAAAAGGGTTTTCTTAAACATCAACTTTGATTATATCGTCATATTCTGTGTGAACTAAAGATAAACTGCTAAAGTAATAAATTCGTTTGAGCCTAAAAAAGTTCACATGGAGCTCCGCAATTAAATAAACAGAGAAAACTAATATCAGCACTCGCCCAAAATATAGCGTCTTCCATAACAATCGTAACGGTGATTTTAATTATCAAATAAAAAAAAAAAACATGTTATTCTTCCTTGCTTACGAGCACAAATATTCCCAATACCACAAGAAGTACCGCCTTCAGTTGGGATAGTCATTGAGAATGATGGTGATCATTCCAACATAAGGCAGGAATCCCTTTACTCTCCCCACAACATCCTTTTGCTTGATCCACATTTGATGCGGGTTGTAGAGGCCGCGATCATCCACCGCGTTGTTATCACCTTTTGTGAGGATGAACTGGTCGCCGTCGTGTTTCTTAAATTACGATGAAGGGATGTTAAGCACATAAACATTATACCAACAAAGTAATAAACCAAATAGGAAGCAAGAACAAGCTTTCAAAATAAGGGTAGAATAGAATGAAATATTAAATATATACGATACCTGTCATGAACTTCAATTACTCTGTGAACGATGGGTATGGCTTGTTCTCAATCTTAAACACGCAAATATCTCCAACCCTTATAGGATCGCTTGCCATGCTCAAAAAAAGGAGTCTCCTCTTTGAAATGCAGGCTCCATACTCTCACTTGATTATCCAGCATCAATTGGAATAACGTCAATGTTAAAGATCAACCCCCACATCCAAACATTGCTTAAAACGAAAACGAGCTCTATACCTCAGCACAACTACAATGGGTGACTCGCTGTTCGTCAACACTGTCATGCCCTTCCAAATCATCAGCGCGATGAGATGATGAGGAAAAGTTTAACGCCTGATGCGCTAATTGCCGCCTGCATTTCCGTCATTCGAATAGCCGATTCAGCAAAGACATCCCAGTCGGTCCGCACCATACACAGAATGAGTAAAGATTAGAGTCGATTCTGTGAGCCGTCGACTTGAAGGAAGGGCAGCGCATATCAACTTGCCATGACATCCGTGAGAGAGAGCCAAAGTCCATACTGGGATTCCTGATGCAAGTGAACTACGTGTAACAACCAAAATGGACAAACAACGCTGATATTGAACACTCGACACAGGACGCAAGATTATTATTCTTTAGTAAACATTATCACGCCGATGGTATTCACCGGGGAAGGGGGACGCCAACTGTAAGTTTAAAAGGGGTAACAGACCACAGGACAAATGGAAAGAAAAAAAAGATAAAAGGAAGAAGCCGCCAGCTATCATCAGTTTCGGCCAAAGTCCATCTCCTTCATCCGAGATCTAATTACATCCCTCAACGACTCTTGCCTCGGCATAGCCGGTGATGGCCCAGCGCTTCCCCTTTTCCCGCCGGATAACGCCAAATTGCCTCACATTCCACCACCAAAGCGGCCACCGACACCCTCTGTGTCAGAGACCGCCCTTGCCAACGACCCCCCACTTCTTCTTCCAGCGGCACCATCCCCCGGAAGCCCTCGCGAGGAAACAGGCTGAGCACGCACATTCGTGTCTCCAAACAAGATCCGACGCGTTGTTTCACTGAACCCAGCCATATCCTCGTCAGTAAAGTATGATGCTAACCCTCGTTGATGACGATAACCCAGCTTTGCTCCAAGCGACCGTCGGTTTTGGGCAGATGATGCTGATGCAGGTGTGGGACGGTCGGAAGAACGTCTACGCTGTCCACGAAGGTCTTTTGCGGATGGAAGATTACCCATAAGGTCATCGTCATACCTTGCACCAGAATATCCTTCGTCATCGGTGACAGCATAACCTCCTCCTCGTAAATTTTGCGAATAGCTAGCGTTGACAGCATCGTACTCCTCCCTCGAGTTGGCCGATACGGCGATCCTCCAATGCCTCTCCTACACGACCACCCATGCTCCCTCGAGGCTGCCTTGACGTATGACCAGCTTGATAATATGAGTGTGACGCATTTGATGTTGGACTGATAGCTTCCGAAAATTCAGACTGGCTTTCAAGGTTGTAGTCGTCGATATCGCTTTGGTCAAGCTGACCTCCTCTAGAAGAGCCAGGCAAACGTAAAGGTGCGGGTGAGTGACGTTGATACGAGTCCCTTTGCGATGTCGGAGAGGGAGCAGCTCCGATGGACCTATCTGGACGAGATTTTTGGGAAGGGAGCGGATATCCTGCCCTTACAGGCGAGGTTGATGTCAAATGGTTCTGTGTGGCCCTTGATGAGGTACTCTTTCCATAGGAGCGCTTTTCCCAACGCTACTTCGCCGACGAGCGTCCGATGCAAAGGTATTAGCATATGATGATGAAGAAGAAGGCCGTCTCAAATGCTTTGCCGTGCTGGTAGAGGTATCTGATCCGTGGTCGGGATCATGCGAGATATTGTCCGCATGCTTCCGCGGCGTGAATTGGGACTGGGACTCCGACTTCTCCGACGACCAGAGTCCACAGACGGAGCAAAGCTTGCCTCTCGCGATCTGCTTGCAGGGATATTATCTGAAGACATTCGACCAGAAGTGGGCGGCCCTGGTGATTTCGCGCGTCTTGAGATTTTGAGGAGAGGAAGCCTTTGACGGAGATCCGCTTTCGGCCTCTTGAAGCTTTTTCGAGAGGTTTTGATTTGTACTTTTGGTGGCAAATTATTAAAACAAAGTTTTTTAAGTGATGGACGAGAAAATGAAAATACTTACGTTGTGAGTGCGACAATCACATTAAGCAAATCAAAGGACGTTTTGTTTCCGACCAACTTTTCATACTCGGATGCATCCAGAATCTCTCCCAAAGCAGACTCCTGCAGAACCTGAGCCTCTTCAGCACCCCACGCCTTTGTTCGGTCCGAAATCGAGGTTTATCATGAGGGTTTATTTTAACGTTCAAATTGTGTCGGCCATGCGGTGTCATTGGGTATACTGGAGGTTTCGATGAGGTTGAAGACGACGGTGCTGATCCGGTGGCTGATCTAACCTTCAACTCCTCAATCATAGGCTCTGCTTCCTGTCTGAACCTCTGAAGGTCTGCATGGGATGTGGCGATGGACATAAGAGTCTCCTTCAGCCTTGACTCCTCTGCGGCCATGTTGTGGAGACGAGATTCAAGCACGGCAAGTTTCTGGTTGACGGCAACAGGGACTCCAGCATTTTCATGCGATATCTCCGTGGAAGGCATGGGCGATGAAGACTGGAACCTCTTCCTTTCAGCCTCCAAAAGCTCAGTGAGTTTAATCACGTTTCTTTGGAACTGCTCATTAGACCGTTCAGAGTCCTCAAGGCGTGAAACGAGCTCCTTCACTCTCCCATTCGAGCTCTTCAAGTCAGCAGCAAGCTTCTCCCGATCTGCTTCCAAATCAGCAGCCTTCTTCTTCAATCCATCTAAACCATCCTTTCCAGTTTCAGTGGGCGAAGGCAACTTTGAGACCTTTTTCTCATACTCATCCATCAGCCGTTGAAGAGAATGTTCCTTCTCTTTGAGGATAACACGTTCAGCCTCTAAAGCCTTCTTAATATCCGCAATCTCAGTTTCCTTTTCACTAATATCCGTCACCTTCCTCTCTGCAGCGGCGAGCTCCTGCCCAGCTCTCGTCTCCCGCTGCTTTACAAGGGCCTCCATCTCAGCCTTAGTATCATTAAACGTCCGGATCGAAGCTTCAAGCTCCTTCTGTTTTGCCGTATTCTCCTCCCACATCTTCTTAGCAGCAGCTTCCCTTTCTTCAATACGAGACTGCTCTTTCTGAAGTTCTTTCTTCTTCAACGCCAACCGCTCAGTTTCCTCTCGAAGTGACGTCGATCTCTTTAAAATCTCTTCATTCGCCGACCCCAACCGTTTCTCTCTTTCCATCAAAGCCGCTCGATCACTTTCAAGCCTAAAACGATCCTCCTCACACTCCTTTCTCAACCTCAACATCTTCTCCGTCTCTTTATTGGCAGCCGCGTTCCCAGCAAAAAACTCTTCTGTACGAGACCGGAGTTGAGCCTCCCTTTCAAAAAGAGACGATCTGTCCTCTTCAATTCGACGACGCTCAACTTCGACTTGATGCTGCATCTCTGTAGCCCTTTGAACCTCCAACTCTGCTTTATGCTTCTGCAAGTCTGCAGCCTGCTTGGATGCACGTAATTCACGAGAAAGCTCATCAAGCTCGTCACGGTGTGCTTTCAATTCACTCTCATGAAGGAGACTAGCAGCCACACGACCCTCCAAAACCTCTTTCTCACTATTAAGATGCCGAGATTCAGCCTCCAAAGTCCATCGTCTGTCTTCCAACTTCTCCGATTCAACTTGAATCTCCCGTCCACGTTTGTCCAACTCGGAAGCCTTGGCCTTCAGCGATTCCTCTTTTTCACTCAACCTTGCCGTCAACTTTTCAGCTTCAACCCGGAGTTTCTGTACTTTTGCTGATTCCTCTTCACAAGTCTGCATTTTCCTCGCAACTTCAGCGTTGCGCGTCTCAACTGCCTTCTTCTCAGCATCAACCAAAGCCCTAGCACGCTCAACCTGATCTCTCCGTGTAGCATAATCCGATTCAAGTCTATGCCGAAGCCCATCCAACTCTGACGTCATCTCACCCTCTGTCGAGCTAAGATGTCGTGTTCTCACTTCCAAAACATCCTCCCTCGCCTTAACCGACTGTTCTCTCTGATCCACAGCCTCCTCCCTTGCTTCAATCTGCGATCGAACCCTCTCTATATCACCAAAAGCCAACATCTTTGCCTTTGAGTCAGCTACAGCGGACTGAAGTTGCGACAACTCCGCGAAAAGCCCATCCCGTTCAGCGAGTAAATCCTGACACTTTTTCTGGAATTGTAATCGTTCATGCACATTTTCCTGCATGACACGGCGACTCTCTTCAAGCTGTTTCTCAAACGCCATCTTTTCGTTTGACCAAGACGACGTCTCATTCCCGTTTCTCCATCCATCCTTCAGCGCCTTTGCCAACTTGTTCTGTAAGTCCGCAATCTGCTGCTGCAAGGATGCCGTCGTGGAATCCTGTGCATTCGGCCTTGTAGGGGAAACGCTTCTCCCGCGTAACACGGCTCCAGTGTCCACAGAAATTCCTCGCTTAGGTGAGGTAGGGATACCTTGAAATCCAGCTGATCGTGTTGGTGATGGTGGGACATACTTTGGAGATGTTGCTCGACCACGATTCTCTGAAGGAGTCATTTGGGGCTGGGTCGTTGGCGATTCAAAAGGATATCCACGACCCGGGCTTCGTCCACGAACATCAGCGGAAGGAGAAGATGCTCTGATAGGGCTTTTCACATTTGACGGGCTTGGGTCTCTCGAAGCACGGCTTTGGGAGGCAAAGGGGTGATCAAAGAAACCATTTGACAGAGCATCGCCGAATGGAATGGCTTCATGGTGGTTCGCAGGGTCTATATGCGAGACCGGTTTAGAAACAATTTCTTTTGATCGTACGGGTGATGGTGGTCGTTGAGGCTGTGCAACTGGTACGCCAAGTGGGAAGTCACTATAAGCTGAAGACTGGAAAAGTTCTGAAACATTCCCTTGATTTGATGACTCTTTCGAGGGGCGAGGAGGACTGGGGTTTCTTAAAGGGTATGCCTTTGAAGGTGATTCTGGTTTTGAGGTGATTCGAATTGGTGATGGTGGACGAGACCGTCCTCTTTTGTCATCAATGACGGGAGCGCCAAAAAGATCCAAAGTTTGGCTCTGATCATACGATCCAAACAACTCAGAGACGTCGCCACTGACTTTCTGTGGAGAGCGTGGGGGGCTAACGGTCCGAGAAGAAGGTGATCTTTGAGGAGATGGGGGTTTAATGGGATCTGTGGTGATTCTTGATGGGGAGGGAGGACGAGACCGACCTCTGGAATCATCAAAACTAACAGGAGCTCCTAAAAGATCCAAGGTTTGATCGTTCCCAACTGACCCAAACAGTTCGGAAGCATCTCTATTTTGGGCAGACAGATCTTGCGAAAAACGAGGTGGACTGGCATTTCTAAAAGGAGATGTCCTTGCTGGAGACTGTGGCTTGGAGGCAGAAATGCCGACTCTAGAAGGTGAAGATGGTCGAGATCTTCCTCGCACCTCTTCAACGTCAACCGGGGCTCCGAAAAGATCAAGTGTCTGGTTAGTTCCGAATGCACCAAATAATTCTGACGCGTCTCGACTTGCGGAATCCGCTTCAAAACGCTTGGGACTGACATTCTTGGTGACAACAGGAGATGGTGGTCTTCTTTCGGGGCTGTAACGTCGAGGTGGCGATGGATCTCTATTTGTGAACATGAAGTCGCTCCCATGAGCTGAACCGCCGAAAAGATCAACAGGAATAGGCGAAGGATCTCGGGCTTTGCTTTGAGCCTTCGGTGCCAAAGGAGGTTTTGCTGATGCAGTTTCCACTGAGGCTACTGGAGCAAAGCTGTCAACTGCCAAACTTTGTCCGTTAGCTCCGAATTGATCATGTGAGTAGTCTGTAAACAAATCTCCGGGAACAGGAACAAGTTATGACCATTCACGGCTGCATTTTGTGTGCTGCCATGATTTCTGCTCACGTGTCCATTTACGTGCTGGTGGGCTCCGGCACTGTAACCATTGTCGGGCTTCCCCTCCCAAGAACTGAAATTGGAATTCGCTGCAAATTCAGCGTTGGATGGGGTGGAATCATTTGCAAAGACAAGTTCATCGATATCCGCGTAATTTGGCTGTGTCTGATAAGGTGAACCGTGTTGCAACGGTGTCTGAGGCCTCCCAGGAGACAATGGGCGAGAGTAGGAGGAAGAAGATACAGTCGGAGTGAAGGATCGCGGTGGTGATGGAGCTCGTGTAGAGGATTGAGGCACAAAAGTATTTGCTCTGGGGATGAATCCAAAATTCGGAGGTGGTCCCAAATCAATCTGCTGGGAAGCACCCTCGTTTGCCTGCTTCCTTGGAACAAAACCAGTCATAGGAGGTGGACCCGAAGTTAGAGAGGGGGCGGGAGGGAGAGTGTTGGGGTCCGCAAGCCCGTTCTTCCTTTCCGCGCTTTTTTCTCTTGTAGAAGGCGGCTGCTGCTTCCCTTGCGTATTAATATCCTTATACATCGAAAAGGCACTTCCGGTGACCGCAGAAGCTGTTTCCCTGACTGCTTGTGTTGTACCGTCCAAAATATTTCCAAACTGAGAGCCAGAGCTCCGCAAGAGAGAAACAAGTCGGGATTGCGCGGATGTGCTTGTCGTTCTGGCTGCCCTCGGGGGAGATGCTGATCTCTGAGGTCCAGCAGTCCGTTCTTCAGGGCTTTGAGCATCTTGAGGGCTACTTGCTCCACCATTGCTTATAACACTTCCAGCGACGCTAGACACGGCAGTGTAGAATGTCCCAAACATACTTTTACGCCCTTGAGCTGACGGCGGCGAAACGATAGAATCCGTTGCAACCACCTCAGCTTCACCTTAAAAAAAAAAAATTAAGTAAGTGCCGTTCAGAAAGCCTGCATGGTTGACCAAACTCTCTTTACCTTGAGATCTGCTTGGGGATGCAGGACGAAAAGGATAAGAAACCTGATCTGGTACAACTTTTGCCGGGGACCCAGCATTAACAGGAGATGATAGAGGACCTGATGGAGACGAGTAGTAGACGGATTCATGTACGGAGGATTCAAAGGTTGGGGTGACAGTGCCGGAAGTCATGGGGGTCTAAAAGATATCAGCAAACAAAAATGCTCCCAAGGCAACCAACATGTTGACCGGACGATGCATGATCCCCTCGCTTCTTTTGGAATTTCGAGAGCTAAATTGACATGAAGCAGATAGGTAGTATTGAGTGAGAATGATGTGGTCTTTTAGATGGCAGAATACGCACCTTTTTGCGAGCAAGACGCAGCTTCTCCTCGCGTTCCGCCAAATCCATGCCCTTTTATTCCGCACAGCCAATGCACAATGTATGAATCTGAATGAGGAGGATGGTGACGAGTTCCTACGCAGCCTCTTGTGTATCGAATTCCTACACCTTCAAGCAGAGTGGTGTCAGGACCTGTGTACGTTACTAGTGAGATGATGATGGATGGAAATGAATGCTGTCGATCCCGCTAAACACTGCTGGAAAGGAATTTTTTTTCAATATTATATTCTGTAAAGGTAGAAATAATTGCAGGTAGATACCTGGATGTGGGGGTAGATTGATTTATTTATTGATTATTGAATTGACAAGGAAAGGCTTTCCAGGCATCGAAACAGTGGTACCTAATAAGAGGTTGGCAGGTGGAGGTTATGGCTGCTTCGACGCAACAGTTCTGGAACTCTACAAACTGTGGCGTCGGGACCTTATGCATTGAGAAATGGGATCCCATAGGCACTTACTCGGTGTGGATTATCGTGTCAAAGGGAATATTGACAGAGGGGACACTCTCTCTGATCATCACTCTCATCTCTATGGCCATTCTGGTGTTGCTGTTCTTTATTCACAACTACCATTGGAATCCGTCGTATGATGCACGAACACCGGAAGAGAAGCTGGCTTGGCTAACTGTGTCCGGACTGCATTCAGAATGGGAATGTGGTAGTGGGGATCGCGAATGCTTTACTACTGTGGATTCTAAAAAAAGCTAGATATCAAAAAGTACGTTCGAATTTTGTCTACACAAGACTTGTCCTTTCATTAACATCCTTAACACAAAAAGAGCTTTTCGAAATAGCATCCTTGGCATATTCATCTGGATCTTTGTGAGCCTCATCTCCTCAGTGGCACAGCTCAGCATTCACAGTGTCACTGCTCTTCAGCAAACCTTTGTCTCTGTCAGAAAAGTTTCGCTGCCAGCCTTGAATCTATCTCATATTACCAGCGGGGTGGTCCCTCCTCAGTTCACGGAAAACTTTGGTGGTTCTGAAAGGCTCAACTTTACATATCCTGTTCCGTTGCACGTGGTAAGTAGAAAACGATATTAAGACTTTCACTGATCTATTTAGAACATTGGATATGCTCTGCTGTCGGGAATAGCTCAAAATCTAAGCTCGTACGCTTTTTCTTTGGACGGAAATGTGTGTTCTGGTCAGCTGTTTTATGACACGACACTCCGAACGCGTTGCCTTTTGGACGCTACCACTTGTGTATCAGACAAAGTGGTTTGGTCAACCCTTCCCAACGACACCGAAAAATTCTCCAGGCGCTTCATAGATCAAGGAATGACATCCAACTTTGGGCCTAGTCCATCAGACGTCTTGAACATTTCCAATCTGATTATCTTAAACACAAGTGACACTGGATATCAAACCACTCAGATTAGAGACAAGCCCAGTCACAAGAAGGAAAATCAGTAGTGTGAGCCTGAAATATTTCTTACGCTCAAGAGGCAGCGTGTCATTCCCCAATTCATCACTCTGGGAAGTTTTTGATTACGACGAGGAGTGGATGGAACCGGTTTATGACAAACCCACCAACGTCACCGAATATACCACCCCTTACCGCATAAAGTCAGAATTCAACACGGTGGATTACTGGCAAGGGACATGCAACCACAAGATTCAATTATGCGACGTTGTAATTGATGATGGGAAATGAAGAGCTCATCTAATTGCGAAGAAAAGATTTTCTACTGCTGGGATTTCTGCCGGTTCCATGACCATGTGTGATGCGTCCGTGGGCATTGGAGAGATCTGGAGGACAAATTTTATGATATCCAACACGGGCAACATATTACTTCAAGGCCGAACGTTTACAGAATCCTATGCCTTGATTCAATCCATTATTGGTCGTATCGGTCTAGCATGGAGCGTGTCATCCATACCATGGGGTGAAGTTGATCCGACAGAGCTCAAACTTTTTGCAAAATTGGCCAAGTCGAAGTCAATGATAAGCTTCCTGTCGAGGCTATCGCCATGGATTTTATTTTGGTTTTTTTGCTGCTGTTGCTGCTTGCTGGATCAATGGCATGGGCGGGGTACTTGGTGTTCCTCACGCGTGATGCCACGTCATCCATCTCCATTTCTGTGAATGAGAGAAGACAGTTATGGGATCCAGTATATAAATACATGGCTGAAATGCGGTCAAGTTCGATTGCGACTGAAGGCACGCAACTTCTTGGGCCTGATAAAAAGATGTGATATAATATAAAATAAAATACTTTTAAGAATTCCCCGTGTTTATTTGCTCTTTTCTTTTATACACCGTAAACATGTACAAGTAAAGTGATAAAAGTTTAAAAGATTTTCCTGTCGCGATTCCAGACTTTGAGACACATCAATATACGAATGAGATACATCTTCTCCCTTTCGAATATCACGCGCCGCCGTAAACGTTTTAACCGGTTCCTTCAACACCGCCCAAGATAATGAAAACAGTGACAGGTCTTCGCTCAACTCCGACTGCGACAAATTCATGTTTTGAATGTCTTGTTCAAGGGAATCCATGGCGGTGTTGTCAACATTATGAATATTCATCTCCGCGTTAAGATTCGAAGCACAGGAATGGTTAAAGAATGATGCTGCAGGAAGAGGCTTTGACCTAATCTCTCGCCGCCTTCATCCCAAATACCAAAGCAGTTGGATTGTCGGATATTGATGTTACGTGTGAATTCCTCCACAGAGAACCTCCAGACGAAAAGATCCGAGAGTGTTTGCGGGAGTTCGTTAAGCGAATTCGAATCGCCTGGACGGTACGCGTTGTTTCTGATATCCTTTTTCTTTCCCGTTAAAGCCGATGAAAGAATCGATAGGAACCGGTGAAGATATAAAAGTTGCTCCCTCTCAAGAGCAGGTAACGCTTGATCATTGTCAGTCAGTTCCAACACTTGAGAATGCGTCGGTATCGGGATATCTTCATCAATCTTGACCTCCAACTTTCGAAGATCGTTTTCCGCCAACGATCTTGCACAGTAAGATATAACCCATCTACATATATCCATCACGTCGTTGCGTTCGTATATTTCTAGAACGTGGCGTCTGCCCCGGTTGCAGACGTTGTCAAGCAATTTAAAGAACCATCGTTCATATTGACTTCCGCTTGGAATTTTGGATGCTTCCTTGTAATATCTACATTCGTATTGTTGATGATACGACGCTCTATCTTTCATACATGCCAGAGAGCAATACCAGACGCTATTGCAGGCTTTACACGAAAAGGGGAGAGCCGATTTCTTCATGGTAAAATTATAACAACTGCTGCAAGCTTGCTTTCTACATGCGTGGAATAACGCTTTGAAGGAACAGTAAGCCATTGGGCAAACTTTGTTAAAATTGGTTTACCTGTACAATAAGCTCTCGCCTTCAAAATGATCTGACCCTCCTTAATATCCTTCAAAGCGACAGCATATCTACCCCTTTCCTCATCCATCTCTATACTAACAAGCGCTCCCGATCGCACCAATAGCTCTCTGCACCCCACTGGTTCTTGCATGTTGTTGTCAAGCAAAAAAAAACTTTTGATTGTCAAGATGGTTCGCTTCAAGAATCGCTACCTCCTCTTTGAAGTAACCTATGCCAACGGCTTGATCCATGAAACGCTCCATGCAGGAAACTTTGCGAATGCCATTCGAGATTCTGTAGAATTGAACTTTGGGGATATCGGCCTTGGTTCTATTGCTGGGAGTTTTGTTGTAAAGTACTTTTCTCCTTACACTGGCGTTGGCATTGTGAGGGTAGCCAGGGATCATGTTAAAATGGTGTGGGCTGCCATGACATTTGTTGGGGCAGATAAAGGGACAGAAGTGTAGGATTTCTGTGGTTCATGTTGGAGGTATGTTCGAGTGGGTAAATTGTGAGTACTTATAATTGAAAGGTACAATAAAACAAGTTCAAATAAAGGCGATTGAGTTGGACAGGGCTCAAATAATCGATGTTGTGAGAGGGAAGGATTTGGATGGTTTGTGATGTGTTCCGCTTTTTTTTTCTTGACTTTGACTTTTTAACGTATTATTTTAATGACCTTTCTGCACCTCTTCCAATAATAACATTAACAATAACTTGCTAATTTCGATAGAATCACAAGTGTTGGCTCTAATAGAAAAGTCACAATCTGAGATAAGCGCTCTGGAAACATGACCCGGCGTGTGTAATGCTCAACGAGAAACCTCACGTGCTATGTAGTAATATATAATTTTGATACCCCTAAGCCTCCGCTTTCCTTTTATTTGAAAACTTTAGTTTTAAGAAGTCCTTGATACTCGTTGCATAAACCGACACCCCTTCCTCCTTCAAAGGCCCATACCCCTCTCTTTCAAACCCTCTTCTATCCACAGCCGGGTTCGCTCTCACATACTGCTCCACCGGCACAAACCCCAACCGTTCAGGAATAACCTTCAACCTCGAATGTTCCTCTGCCCTTGTCCAGCACCAAAGATGATCCAGAGACGGTGCGCCATCTCTCCGAACGTCAGCTTGAACACGTTCAACTCCTCGTCGGATTAATTCACCGTAGGATTCCATTGTAGGCACAAATATGGATCTTGGAGCCATTTGAAGTATAAAAAGAGATCCATGAGCTCTATCCCATTCAAAAATGGCGAATGCAGTGTAGCAACGTTCCACTCCTGCCATTTGAGGTGAGTTTCCTGCATCGTGGGTGATAGTTGGGCTGCTAGGTTCTTGTTTCAAAGGTGCGACGGTTCCCTCTAATGCAAGTTTTGTAACCACGGGACGGGGACCTTGCTGACATTGTTTTTACCCTTGCCTCTATTACGATGCCGCTTTTCAATCCACGCGACCGTCAAGTACATCTTGCCGCCCCCAAGACCAGTAGGGAGATCACTCGTGATAGCGTCATCGACCGTACGATTCCAAAGCTCCTCAACCTCGGTCCTCACTTTCGAGAACGACCCAAATCTCGGAGTCTCAATGATAGATGGGATGGCGTAAAGTGACAGCAAGCAATCGAAAAACACATCTTTCACACCCCTCATAACGTTTGAAGACAGTTCCTTCGGTACTTCAAGCACTCTATACTGAACTTCAGCATTCCCAATCCGAATATGCGGTAACGAGCATGTTTTTCCTATTATTCGAAAACAACTCTTTGGGCCTCCATTTTCCCCGTCCGACTCTTCCCTCCACCCCCACATTCTGAACAAAATAGGTAACTCGACCCACAAGGTTCACAACAATCTCAACCTCGATCCCATACGACTCTGCTGATGCCTCCAACCCATCCTCTGCAATACGTATACCCCCAAACCCCAACGTCTTTTGACACACCTCACACTCAATCGAGGGATCCTCTCTGGTCCGTTTCCGTGCTTTCAGAACAGTCGCTTGCAATTCCGCTCCTCCCGCGCAACGGGACACATTTGATATCAACCACACCCATCACGGACTCAAGCGTTTTCTGCATACCACGAAGATGGAGTAACCCCATAGGTGCTGAGCATACAATACAACTGCATGGCTCTTCGACAGTTTTACCGGGCGTCTTGATGCATGGGCAGCCGCATGAGCCGCTGCGAAACGAAAGGCTTCAACGGGTTCTGAAGGCATATCGGCCAATTCCGGGTTGACAGAATTCGTGTCCACGATAGGTTTCTCGCCTTCCACGGCAAACACGAGAGGTGTGACCATAGATATGACCGGATGAGAGATTGGGGTTTGTTGGCTCCCGCCTTTAAAAATGGCTTTCTTTTTGGACGATCCGTCTAAAACAGTGACAGGAGATGTTGACGATAATTTTCTTGAAGATATGGAGGAGTAGGAGCCGGAATCGGATATCAACAGGTTTTGATTTGAAAGAAGAGGGTCGAATGACTGTGGAAGAATGTCAGGTAATATGATCAACCCAGTACAGAAATGAAAATAGACTTACTGGGTTCATGCCGGTCAGTGATTCAAGATCCAGCAACGCAGTCATACTCATTGACGCATCCCCTGAACCCATATAATTCAACGGATCTAAAAAATCTGATACCCCTCCAAAGTTCGAAAACGAAGAATATCCTGGCATGCCCGTTCCCATTCCCTCCGGTTGACAGTTAAAAGAGTCCGTCCCGCCGATTTCTGAGGCCAGCTCAAAAATCTTGCGGTAGATGAAACCCACGCTCCGGCGTTGGCAAACCATTCCTAAGATCCAAACCTTGATTTAATAAAGCCGTCAAAGACATGTCTGAGCCTAGATCGGGGTTGGTCAGGAAGTCTAGAGAATTTAAGGGAGATGGGACAGAGATGTCGGGTGGTCTCATATTCGAGTGGATGCAAGCAACATTTCGAAAGAAGGCGAGGGACCCAGCAAAGGAGTTGCGGTGGAGGCTGAAGCATTGGTTGAGTTGGTTGACAGAACTTTAAGGATCTCTAATTGTACTTCATTGCCCTTCCTTTCCTCTTCTTTGAGTTTTCTGGACTCTTCAAGAATCTTGAGAACAAGTGAGAGCTTGTTGGTATCCTCAGAGAGTGAAGCTACATTTGTGGCGGTGGGGTTTTTCAAGAAACTGACGTATGATGGCATCAGCGTCCATAGTATGTTTTCAACGCGACGCTGGAATCGAAAGGCTCGATAATGTTCCAGCTGCGGGGGATGGTTCGCATGGGTTGAATGGAGTAGTGTGGCGGCTGTTCTTTTGGATTTACACTTGTTGTACATGCGGGAAAAGCCAGTGAAATGGAAGACAGAGGCATTGCCTTCTTGGAGCCGATCTTCTCAGGACCAGCCAACATAAAGGATAGACCGCGTGTGATTCTGACGTACGCGCAAAGTCTTGATGGGACGATTGGGCAGAAGGAGGATGCGTCTGGGGCTCATCTACCGTTGGCCATCTCCTGTCAAGAATCGATGGTCATGACCCATGCCTTGCGGGCATGCTGTGATGGCATCCTCGTTGGAGTCGGAACCATCATCGCAGACAATCCAAGGCTGAGCATTCGACTGGTTGCAAAAGAGAAGGCTCACTCCATAGTTTCTCCATTCTTGGAATGGGAGGACGTTCCACGGCCAGTGATTCTCGATACCAACCTTAGAACTCCCTTGCATTCAAAAATTCTGGCAAGGAACCCCATCATATTTTGTTCAACGAAGGCATCTGGTACCTCTGAAGCTGCGTTGGCTCTGAAGGGTGCTACAATACGGAGAGTTAACGCAGATGGACGCATTTCTTTTGATGCTGTCTTCAAAATCCTATTAAGCGAATTCCATCTGCGAACACTCATGGTGGAGGGTGGCTCCTCAATCATACGCGCGCTCCTCAAGCAACCACATTTACTTGATTCGCTGGTAGTTACAATAGCCCCGGTTATATTTAGCGGAGGTGTCAAGGCTTATGAGGAAGGCGATGATTTTTCGAGAGGACCACTGAAGCTGAAAAATACAAGATACACCCAGTTTGGATGCGACACAGTTATGGCGGGATCTATAGAGAACGTGATAGACTGACGAGTCCATGTGTTTATTATTTAATATACAGAGCTAGATACGACTCTTTGTGATCGCAAGGCTATTTGTTCTTGAATGTTTTGTGCCATCATTGTTGAGCAGCGAGGCGTCTGATCTCCATCTTTATCGGCATCAATGTTGATAGGCTTTTCCTTTTGGTCTGCATAACTGATGCTTACTTGAGGAACATTTGCGTTTTTCGTGGCAATAGTAGGAGCTGGAGAATCTGAATAGTTGGGTATTTCAAGATGGCTATAGCTCCCCGAATTTCTGTAGACATTGGAGTTACGGCTCAAGCTGTTCCCCGTTGCCCCTCTTTCATTTTGCTTGGCATCAATAACAGTCACAATCGACGGGCGAGTCAAGTCCACCTTTGCCAGGTACGGACTCCAGTTCCCGCTTGACGGCCGGGCATACAGCTCTATAATTCTTGGTCGATTTTGATGGGCACTGCTGCTTCCGGAGACGTTTGACCTTGCTTCGGATGTCGCGCTGCTCTTTTCCCATGTAGAGGAACAGTACGACTGAGAACTTGCCTCGCTCTCCCAAGACAGCCCCCGCGCATGACGTCCAGCACTGTCATTCTGGGGTCTATCATACATGTTGCTTGTGAGAACTTTGAGGCGTGTACGGAGACCTCGTATCTCCTCTTCTTTAACCTCGGCGTTATGCGAAAGAGACGCTATCCTCAACTGTTTTTCAATACATAGCGTTTTCCCCGGAATAGCGGGTTTAAAATATCCACCAGCAGTATTACTAATATCTATGCGGAGAGTCTTCACCTCTGACTCGAGAAGCATAATCTTTTCTCGACAAGATGTTTCTGCTTCAGCGTTGATGCAGTCGACCCAAGATTGTGCTTCATTATCGGATGGGCATTCAAATAAAAATGAGGCCTTTGTGGGAAGTACGAGACGGAATATGCGGTATGGGTTTGGTCTGTCCTTGTACCTGTCCAGGACGTGTGTTTTTTGCGTGGAGAAGATCGATGATGATGAGGGGTCTTGACTTTGGGGTGTTTGGGTCCATTTTCTTGAAAAACGTTAAGACATCTATCCCCGCCGTTGTTTCAAGTAGAAATGATGCTCTAGTTACCTTTGGATATATGAGTAGATGGCCATCCTGGAGAACCAGCGTCCTCACAGTCCAATATCGTGATGCCTTGAATCAACATTTCAAAGAGTTGTCAGCTCTCGGCTGCCAAAACACAACACCGTCTTACCTTGCCACCCCCATCCACTCTATCGTGCTTAGCATAGATCAAGCCTATGCGTGATGCCATATGGCTATCTGTTTATGGTAGTGCTACGATGAATCTGACCAAAGGACGCAGGCTGTCAAAGGGTCACCGTTTGGACATCAACCGCAAAAAATCCGTAATGATTTTTGAGGCTTGAGGAATAACACATCATTATTCTAATTGCCTTCAACGCAGCAGTAATGTATTATTAAAGTAAAGCGAATGAGATGTGATCAAGAGGGTGGAGCGAAATATGCTCAGATATTTGTTTGTGATCCTCCGGCACTTGTGTTAAAAGTCAAAGGAGGAAACTAAGTGATGGGTATAGACTTGAATCGTCGTTGATGATGGTTTTACGCTGGCCCAATCCCATAATTACATAAGGTAATGAGCGCAACTTGCTTCACATGAGCGTGATGCCAAAGTGATGGGGTGAATTGACGACAAGATTGAATTTCGAGGGAAAGCGAGTGTGAGAGGACTATGATTTCTTCACGACCCATTCGGCATCCGTCTCTTAATCATTTCTGTTAACGGAAAAGAGGAGTTGTTTGGTTCATCTTCCCATATATCTGGCAGAGTGAAGGGCAGGGCAATCTTCAAACAAATTGGTTAGTTAGAATCCTTAAGGAGCCTTCGTAAACAGAATAGACTCACCAGCATAACAGTTCCTAAGACAAGGATGATAAAGAAGGCAAAAATAACCCAACCACCCCATAGGTCTAGCCATTCCTCCTCTGATGGGTCGTGATCTGCAACATCCGCTGCAAACATGTCGTTCAGTCCAAATCCAAATGAGTTTCCAATAGCAACAAAAAAAGGTGGCAGCTTACCATATGTTGGTAGATCGTCATCCGGGTGTAAGTCTTCCAGTATATCATAGGCAGGCGGGCCCGGACTTTCAGGGTTAACTCCTGCAGATGGTGGTTGACCGGTGGATGTTGCAGATGCTGTAGCTCTATAGTTTTGTGGAGGGTTGATGGATATCAGCAGCGGTGCGGTCTCTCCTCCATCTGGTCTTGGTGTTGTCGAGGATCTTCCTCCAGGCAGTGTCGCATATTGAGGCGGAGGCTCTGTGTGGACCATCTTTGAAGGTAAACGGAGATGTTGCACAAAGGATCATGGATGGACTCGATGGAGACAGTAGTGAATGACTGTCAGGAACAGAGAGAGCTACGGCAGGGTGGGTGCGACGGGACTATAGAACTATAGAATACTAGACTGCGGGGGATCTAAATGGAAGCTATTGGAAGCCAAACACGACTCTGGTTTATAGCGCACTGGATGCCCGTCTTCAATCCGTTGGTTTTCCGCAACACCATTGCTCGCCCGATTTGGAATGAACCATAGAGCGCACGCATCTTTCATCGTGCAGATGTGAAAACAAGCCCACTTTGCCCCCCGCCGATCATAAGTAAGAGTCAGAGACCAAGTTAGGAAGCCAAGATTGCCGCAGATGTTCCAAAATCAATCCAGCTCCAGCAAGATTCCAATTAATCCAACACCATCCTCGATATTGGGTGAACAACCATAGAGATGAACGATTTGGTCGTCGATGCAGCGCTTGGAGAGCTTGCAGACCTCCAGCAGCAGCTCATGTCGCTGTTGGGTAAGGTTGAGACGACCTTTCGTAAACTTCGAAACACTTCCATCACTGAAGGCGACGATGTCATTCGCCAATCCACCAGCCAAAAACCTAGAAGACGTAAAGATCTGAGCAGAGTCAAACTCAAGGAACTATTTCCAAAGCTCTCCCACCACCCGCTGAAGACGAGTTTGTGTTTGATGTGGAAGACCGCGGAGCCTGGAGTTCCGAGACGCACGGTTAGACTCCACCTTATCCGATGAAGACTACAGACCACCAAAAGACTGGCAGGATCCCCTGCTTAGTCTCAAACTCCCCTCACGAGGTCCATCTCGAAGAGGATCAATGCAGGAAGCGCTGGCGCTGACTTTAGAGCAATTTCAAGCCGGTGGTCAATTGACACTCTCTCACGTACCATCTGCCCGTCATTCCACAGCAAACTTATGCGAAAGAGAAGAGCCGGATATGAAATCGGCGGTGCTGGAACTACCTTTAGACAACTTTGATATAAAGTCGGCGGTGTTAGAACTTCCGTTGGATAACCTTCCCGCTTTCAAATCGTCACCATCATTAGGGAATGATTTGAAAGGGGCGGGGAATGTGAAGTCATCAAAAGTGCATTTAAATGTTCCTGAGAGACAGGATACCACATTACAAAAACGGATATCTCGTCAATACATGTACATGCCGAAATTCAATGCCAATGGATCCATCGCGTCGCTACATCCCAGCAAATTATTCCCTTCTAACACTGTTTTAAATTTGGGCGTCTCTTCGGAAAGCCTCACGCGTGAAAAGGGCCCGAAAAATCGTTTTTTCATTGGGATACATCCTCGTAGTGTTTTTGCGTCCGTATGGGATGTCTTTATGACAGGTACAGAAAGTCTTTGTATACGCGTTAACATTCTAGGTGTTTATTGTACTCTCATCTGGTTCGTCCCTATCAGCACATGCTTTGAGAAGAACGCACATCTGGAACCTTTCGTCGCAGGAGTCTCTACTTGCATGTTTGCGCTGGACATTATCAAGATCCTGTTGACGAAACGTATCCGGATTGACCGGAATAACGCCATTAAGGATAAAAAGGTTCATCCGGCAGGGAAATCCGCATTTAACGGTGTCGCGCGGGACGAAGTAGAAGTCCTCCTCTCTCTTCGTGAATCACAACGCCAATATCTTGGTCGTATATTCTTTCTCGATATTTTGTATACGATCCCATGGAATTTAATTCTGCGCGGTCATATCCCAAACGCATGGTTACTTCTTTTCGTAAAAATGTTTCGGTTATGGAGATTACCGGTTCTCTTGAAGACTACGCCGCACTTCCTGTATTTAAGGCGAAATATTGAGATATCGTTGGGAGGTGGAAGGACTCTGTGGAATCTTGCGGTGCTGTTGACGTGTTTGTTGGCGTTTTTACATCTTGAGGGGTGTTTGTTTTTTTTGATTGGGAGGTTGACGAATTATGCAAATAGTCCATTGGTATGTTGACATTTGACACTATTGCCCTAATTGATTGGCCTCGCTCTTTTTCTAGGCTGATTCGATAGGTTCGACATTGCTAGATCAGGTTAGTATTTCTACATAACCTTTTTTTCATCTGACGCGTTTTAGTATGCCGAGGCTATGTTCTACGCTGTATCCAATACTGTACCCGTCGCGTTCAAGTGAGTCTTTTCCCTTTTTCCCCTTCTTCCCATTACTAACTACATAAAGGCCCTCAGATGCAGCCCACCAATGGGTTATCTTAATATTAGCCATGTCAGGAGCAGCGCTCTAGTAAGTCCCTCCCTCATAAATTCGCTTTTAAAGTATTGTTTCAGCGCCATGATTATCGGAACAGTTTCCTCGTTCACAAACAGCTTTGACGCGTCTGGAAAAATATATCGACAGAAAATGGATGAACTCAATGAGTAAGTCATTGCTATAATGTTTTTGAAATATAGAGACTTACAATGGATGCAGCTACATGAACTGGAAGTGTCTCCCTGACGAACTTAGGACAAAAATGCGGCACTATTACGCGCTGAAATATCGTGGAAAGTTCTTTGAAGAGGTACGGTCATATAATTACTTTTGTTTTGCTGACTGAAGGGTTGAATAGAGCTCTCTTTTGGAAACTTTGAACGAATCCTTGAGGAATGAGATTGCGGTGCATAATTGTAAGGAATTGATTGATCAAGTGCCTTTCTTGCAGAGGAGTGTTGATGATGGGAGGTCGGATTCGTTTGTGGGGAGAATTGCAAAGTCGATGGTGGCATGTTTCTATGTGGTAGGTGGAACTTACCTTTCCTTTGTTGTCTTTTTTAGACCTTCTCTTTTTTTTATGTTGTTTGTTGTTAAATGAAGATGTTCTAGAAAGGAGACGTGATTTGCACGGAAGGAGAGGTTTGTTTGGTTTTTGCTTGTTTTTGATCTTTTTTTGTTTCATTCTTCCGTCTTTGTTTACAATTTGGTAGATGGGAATGGAAATGTATTTTATTGTTTCGGGGCAAGTCAACGTTATCGTGAACAAGCGACAATGTGCAGTGCTAAAAGGCGGTCAATTTTTTGGTGAATTATCCATGGTCGCCATGATACCAAGAACCGCCACAATCATTGCAGGGGCACCCAGCGTTCTCTGTAATATCCCACCATTTCTATCCCTTCTTACCAACTTTTTTCCAAAGATAAATTGAATCGTGATAATTTCATTCCAATATTACAAGATTTCGATGATGTCAGAGAGGTATTCGCGGTTTATAAAAACAGTCTTCCTAACGAACATTTTAGAAAGTTGCGGAAATCTACAAGGAACGAATTGAACGACTAAAATTAGAAGAGGCCGCAAGAACTCTTCCAGATTCCTCTTTCCCGGGTACCTCCACCATCACAAACACCGAAACCCCATACACAACCCGCGTCCCAGTGATCCTTCAAGCCAGTTCTCAGATGGACCCCACCTTTCTTCTTTCCACAGAATCCCTTCTCCGCGATCTCGTGCTGAAACGGCGCAAGTGATGGGTGATCGGTTGTTCTCGAATGAGGGTTGGCGGCACCGAGTTTGGGGGTGAGGGCGACGTCGAATGGGAATTTGGCGGGACGAAGGGGGTCAGCGGTGTTGAGGGCTTTGTTGTCGAGTGAGGATGTGGCTGGGGAGAGGGAGGGGAGGATGAGAGGGGAGGAGGGGAGAGGGATGAGTGTGGGGTCGCAGGGTGGGGTTAGGGTGGGTGGGAGAGGGATGAGTGTGGATTCGTATGGGACGAGAGGGACGCAAGGGGCATCTATGGTTCCGCATCGAGATAGTTTAAGGAATGGGAGCGTTACGGAAGGGGGTGAGAGGAGTGGCCTTGACGAGACGAAAGAGGGAGATTGAGGTAATACCCTCTCCGCCCTCCTTTATTCCTTCCCATTAGGTCCCTTTGTTGACCATATCCGACCTACCTTTTAATGAAATATATGTAAATGAGGTGACGTCTTTGAGGTTTTTGAACATGCAGTCGTTCAATGTTTGTGAAAAAAAGGCTTCCACCCAAACCCTTTGTTTTTAGAGGCCCGAAAATACAGTTATTGGATATAACGCGTAATCACAAAGGAGGTAACGAGTTTGGCTTGAACTATATTTATGGATACCCCACAAGAGATGTGGCCCCATATAGATCGCGTTAATGCAGTTCAAAAAAACGGTTCGTATGCATAATCACTACCAAAATTTAAGAAAGATCATATAGTTTCTGAAATGACGCGTCTTCTATTAGTATTTCCAACGTCAAAAAAAGCAAGGAAAAGAAAAATCACCCATCCAAAATGAAAAGAATGAAACGATGACAACAGAGAGAGAGATGAAGATAAAAGAAATGAAAAAGCGAGGAAACTTCAAAACGTTCGAAGAAAAACAGGTACCCAGCACAGCGTAAACTCCCATTGTCAACCATCTAAACCCATAAAAAAAATCCCCCCAAAAAAAAGTTAACCAAAACTATGATACATTTGAAACACACCACCACATCTACGAATACTTTGGCAACCCTTCCCCAGTCTCACTTTTCCCAGCATGCATTTCATCAAACAATTTCGCCTTCTCCGATTTCTCAGGTGTAGCCGTCACAGTCGGGAGTGTGAGACACCGAACAGGAAAGTATCCAGCCCCATCCGATTTAACGGTCCGACCGCGAGCCCATCCATCATCAAAGACCTCACTAAAAAAAAACATGAGTGAAAGGGACAGGAAGGAAGGGACTTACAGGACTTCAATGAGATCGCCGACTTCCAGTAAAATCTCGTCGTCAAGGGTTGGGGTGAACGCGTATTGGACTCTAAAGACGTGGGAGCCTGACGTGGTGGATGGAGATGCTTCTAGGGATGCAGAGGTGAGGGTTTCGGGAACAGGGGGGAGGGGTTGACTTGGAGGTGGGGGGAGTGAACCTAAAAGGTGGGGTAGCAGAGGCTTGTTGCTGCTGTATGGAAGAAGGTTGTTGTTGTTGTTGTTGCTGTTGTTGTTGCTGTTGATACTGTTGTTGTTGTTGGTCTTGGTACGACTGCTGCGGTGGTTGTTGTTGTTGTGAATAAGACTGTTGATGCGGGATTTGTTGTTGTTGTTGATAAGATTGGAGCCCTGGAGTTGGCGATTGTGATGGTTGTGGCAGGTTCCGCAAGGACGGTGACGATCCTCCGGTTCCCTGATTAGGATAAAACGCTGTCGGTGACGGGTTTGACGATGGCGTTATGGGATAATTGTTCCCATTCTGATAAGGTGCAGGGACGGTATACACGGATGAAGCGTTTTCCGAAAAGTGCAGACCAAAGTGGGGATGAATTTGAGGTTTGGCTGAGAGGCGACATGGGAAGGGTTGTGCGCCAATGCTGTGATTGGAACCTGAGGAGGCGTTGGAGTAGCGAACAACAGGGGATCGCCATTGGTCCTGTGAGTTGGCGCGAGATGCCATCGAGACGCCACCACCGGAACGGACGCTGCTCGCGTGAGAGAGATTGGTGCTGCCACCGCCGCCGCCGCAAGCATGAGATCGTTCATGCCGCTGGTGATGGAGGACATGTTGTTGGATTGGAATCGACCACCGGATCCAGCAGAGCCTTGAGATGAAGCGGATTTGCGACGGCACCGACAAAGGGGGAGTCGCTGTTTTGTGTAGCAGTGCGTTGTGAGCCTGGTTTACGTTGAGAGGGAGAGGAGGAGACACCGAGGACATGATATCGGCTAGGTCTTGGATTTTATCCTTTTTTACGACGTTCACTACCGCCCGAGGAATGGGTGAGGGCGACAGAGGAACGGCGTTGAGGATTTTGAGGACGAGCGAACCAAGCGACCGGGGTTGGGACTGAAGCGAGGAGACGATCGTCGTCGTCTGCGGATGTGCAGATTTTGAGGGGAAGGAAAAAGGTTGATTTTTTGGATGACATGAGTTTTGAGAGATGCACCGTGACTTGGAAACATGTTCAAGGAGGAACGGATCCAGTTCGGCGTCGGCTTGCATGGCTGAAAAGGGGATTTCAAGTTCATGAAAATGGTTGGGGAGCCTGGTGCGAGCATAGGAGGTTTGGTGCGCATCGAGTGACCGACGGATCCATGGATGGTGGCGGGGATGGAGAAGTTGGGGCTGGCTGCCATTGACAGGGGCTTCGCGTGACGGAGACGTTGCATGAGCACGCATTCGACGAGGGTAACGCGGGAGGTGGGTTCAGTGCCGTCGTCGAGTTGAAGTTCGATGAGAATATTGCGACGATCTTTAAGGCTCCAGAGCTTGGGGACGATGGCTCTGAATGAGAGTTCGCCTGAATATTTTGAAGGAGAGATGAGGGTGAGTTATTGTGTGGGATGATTATAGATGGATAATGGAATAATAAATGTAAAGGAGAAATAAACTGACCATTCGGTGCAGTGGTACCAACACACCGCTGAACTGCAGGGGGTTTCAGAAGGGAATGGTCTGAACCAGTGAATAGGATAACATCTACGAACGGCAAGAGGCCTAGAAGCCGTGTCTTCTACCATGATATTTTGAACAAGAGAATGAAGAGTGGCAGTGACTCGTAGGAACGGAAATGGTCAGATACACTCCCACAAGGACCCGGTGGAATGGCAGGAACTTTAACATTCTCGTTGGATGTGTGGAGATTGGATGGAATGTCTAATGCGAATGGGAAATCGTGTCTAGTAATATAAATTGTATGGTGAGTAAAAGGAGTGCATAGAGATGTTGGTAAATTACTAATTAGAAAGTAGCAAAGCTCGCTCTACGAGCGAGATTATAATAGTATAAAACTCTATATCATAGTAATGTCATAACTCTTGATGAAGAGTATAGAATACTGCTCGCCGTCGCTCGCATTGGAGATATTAGCTCGCTGTCGCTCGCGATGAATGTATGTGCTCGCTCTCGCTCGCAAAAAAAACACGGCATCAGGCCCTTCGGGCCTGAAGAAAGAGAACTGCTCGCTGTCGCTCGCAGCCCGCTGTCGCTCGCAGCCGCTATCACTCACAGCCCGCTATCGCACACAGTAACTCACCTTCCAACTTGCAAACCTTGATCAAACTCGACTCTAGAGCTTGGCTGCCAGAGCAACAATTTCAACAGAGTCTCATGAGCGCCAATTCTGCCGCCTCTGAACCTGAGAATCAGCTTTTTCCGCGACCAAGGGAGAGTGATCAATGGTGATTCTGACGACACCATCAATAGTTCTTTTTTTAGCCAAGAGAATGAGTTCCTGTTGGGCAGGGTTGTCTGTAGAGTACTCTAGGGAAGAGACGGCATGGAGATGTTCGATGGGAGGGAGATCAATGGTTTGACGAGAGAGAAGGAATTCAATGAAAATGTGGCGTTGTTGGTTGGGGAGAGAGAGGGACATGCTTGTCATGGTGGTCATGTTGGTAGTGTTGATTTGTTGGCCACCAAATCCACTCCAAAGCCGCCACCCCCTCCACCTCTTGATCCCATGTCGTTGGAAGGCATGCCCATACCATGGTGTCGAGAGCTCCCACCTCCACCTCCACCTCCCATCATTGCATTTGAAGACATCATCTTGCTTGATGGCTTGTTCTTGTTGTTTCAAAGTGGTAAAAAGCTTGTTGAGGTAGAGTGTGATCAAGTCTCCTATTGCACAAAAGATCTCTCTCTCTTTTTCCACGCTGCTCTCCTTTGTTTCTTCCAAGTGCCCTCCAAAGAAACGACGACTAGGCCAGGTCAAGACGGCTTGCAATGCAGGAGTCTTGATCGTTTGATGAAGGTGTGAGAAAGTTGATTTTGATGGTTTCAGCAAGGTAAGAAAATGAACAAAAAAGAAAATCAACAAAAAAGATGGATGGGGTGTGACTGTGAGGGGGGAGGCGGGGGTTGCTCCATTGTAGTGACACAATGTGTAACCAAAGACAATTGATGTGTAACATGGAGGTGGGAAACCCTTTTTTCCAAGTTGCAAAATAAATATATGAAATAATTTTTATATTTTAAATATAAATAAAATACATATTATGATAATTATATTTTAAAAGTCTTGCAAGTTGAATAAACTAATATACTATTATAAGTCGTTTGGCCTCACATGCTGTCGTTTGCTGTCCACAAGTATATTTATGTTTATCTGCATGTATGATGTATACATACATGTATTCACATATATAGATATATATATATACCTTGTAAGTAAACTAGATATATACATACACACACACCTATATACACACACACACATTCACTCACATATTCATAGATATATGACTGGTTTATAGATGGATATAGACACATGGGTTAGGGTTATTACATAAGAGATATCATATATAATACATTGCAACGTACATATATACTCTTATACTCTAATCTATTACAGTATACCTATGTACCTATAGGTAGTAGGTAAATACCATATATATATGTATATATGTATGTATGTATGTAGATGGATAGGTATATGTACCTAGATTGTTTAAAGTATACATATCATAATCATATTTATATATTTACAATTCAATTCAATTTGTAAAAGTATACAATAATATATAATACAATTTACAATTCAATTCAATATAATTTAAACAACCACTTTATCACTCACATGTTTTCCTTTAACAGCTATTATTACAGTATACCTAGGTACCGAATAATATAATACCTACCTATATACCTATATACCTTGGTGCATAATCATTTTGTTATGTACATATTAAAGTGACAATTCATATTATTTATTTATTTATCATCATCAATGTTGACATTCATTTTCCCCTCGGATCCATCCACGACCACCATCATCATCCAATTCATTCATTTATTATTATTAATTGATACCTCATAGGGTAGTACAAGCAAAGTTCAAATGAAATATTGGCACAGCCAGATGACTCTGCCTCATATCCAATAAATAAATCATAAAACAACAAACAATCCCTCTCTCGCACAGTTTACCTCTTCACCTACTGTACAATCACTACTACTGTGCAAGCACACACACACACACCACACACTACTCAACACAACGTCACCACTCACAACGTTACCAATATGCACTCTACCTACGTAGACCCCACATTGTGGGGCGGATCCCTCTCGGCGACCAGGACGATCTTGAGAACGTAGAGTCAACGATGGTTGTGGCCAACGCTGGCTCTGCCAGTGTTGGTTGCATCGCAGAGGGTGGAAAGACTTGCGGCGACAACAACAACAGCGTCAGCCTGCAGTCTTTCTTCTCCTCTAGTGATTCCATCAACGACTCTACCGCCTCAAGCTTTGTCGCCTTGCTCGCTACCCATACGCCTCGAGTTCCACGACACTCTTCTGTCGATACACAACATCAACTGTCTCTCTTTGATAGCTCCCAAGAATACCTCTTTGAACAGCAGAAAACGCTCAAACGAAACCATCAAACTGTAAGTTCTTCTTTTTCAATGCGTCTGCATTCCTAGCACTTTTAGTTAAGCCCCCTTTGGGGACACGCTAAAACATTATATTTTATTATTATTATATTTCATTATTCCATCAAACCATCATGATCATTAACATTCCTGCCTTAGTCTGGATTACGAACGTCTCAGAGCAAAATCTCGTCTACCGGTTTATTAAAAAACTACCGACGCAACGCTTTAAGACAAAGGATAATAGCAGCAGCCGCACAGCACAACAACACAGCCAGACTTTTGCCCAAAAGAGCGAGCAGCACTGGAGTCTTGACAACGCGACCCTCAGCAACAACAGTAGTAGCCGCCAACAAATTGACAGTCGGGACTACAATCAACGCTACAGTCGCGCCAACAGCAGCATCAAACAGCTCTACGGTCAGAGCCAACAACGCTACACACTCTGCAACTCCATCGTCGCATCTGATTCCAGCTACTTATTCCAGCGAGCCAGCAGCAACAGCAACAACAACACTACAACGACGACAACGACAATTGCTCCGGGAAGGCCTGTTATAAAGAGTATAGTGCCGCCTTCTACCACGCAAGAGAACTTCAAGACAGGAGCTCTCTTGTGCCAGCCAGCTTACTAGCCGCTTTCATCAACTTTCTGGGAAAACCGTCGTTTGACGCGTCCAATTTCCAAAAACACTCACACGCGCACACACGACTCAAGAAAGGATTATTCTCTAGCTACTCCGCTGGCAACACCTTCTTTCTTAATCGCAACCAAAGACTTTGACTGTTACTCTCCTCCCATCACATCACCCTCTTTACTTGAAACTTTGGACGAAATGGACTTCAACTTTTTCCCTCCTCTCGACACTCTTCTCAACTCTACAACCGCTCTTGAATCTCAGCAGTTTTTCAACACTACCACCACCACCACCCAGCAGCAGCAAACTTTCAACAACGCCAACCCTTTTGACTTTTCCGACATTTTAATGATGGGCGACACCCTCTCCAACACCACCTCCGCCTCCACCTCCACAACACCTGAAGATGACTTGGACCGTCTCCTTGCAGGCTGCGCAGACCCTGACCTCGACTTTCTCTTTTCAGACCCATCCGTCTCCACCACCACCCCACAGACCAGCCCTGTATCTGAAAATGAGGATTTCGAGTCATTCATGCGTCAACTCGAATCCCCCCTCCCTAGCGTCTCCCCCTCCACTTCCTTCTCCTCCCCTCCCTCCACCTCTCCCTCGACGCCACCATCGCAGCCCTCTCCACCACCTCCTCTTCCTCCAACACCGTCACCCTCCCATGTCCACCTACGTAGCCCTCCTCAACGCCACATTTGCTCTCATCAACAACACCCAAACCATCATCACCCCTCCCACCCCTCTCACCCCTCCCACCCCCATCACCCCTCCAACACCCCCCGTCGCCCTCTCCCCCCCAACAACCCCCGCCCCAACCGTCTCCTCTGAACGTCTCACCTCCACAGACGAACTCTGGCTCCGCACCATGGTCCGTCAAATCACTGAAGTCACATGCCCTTCCACCGGTCGTCCCAAATTCCGCTGTCCCGTGGACAGATGCAACCTCCTTGCTGAACGGCGGTACAATGTTCGCACGCACCTGAGAACACATTTGGTGAAACGGAGCAGGGATCATCGGTGTGATTGTGGAAGAACTTATATTAGGGTGTATGAACTTGAGAGGCATTGTAGAAAGACGGGGCATGGGAAGGCGTTGTGAATTCCTTTTTTTTTTGTATATTTATTTGGTTGCTTTTTTGTTATGGGTTGGCGCCCATCCCACTTGTTTGAAGATATGCTGTTGCTGGCATTCCGCTCTTTCTTCTTCTTCTTCTTCATCTTTATTTGATTTAAGCTCTCTTTTCTCTTTTTCTTCATCTCTGATTACTTTAAAACTGGATGCAACGTATCTCCGTTCTCCTCATTGTTATAAATATAAATAAAAATGATTGCAAAATATAGCACCGTTCCTTTTTATTCTAACACTGCATCTACCTGAAGCTAATTCACTTCAAAAGAACAAACGTCATAATATAACACCGTTCCTTTTAATTCTTTCATTTCATTTACTGAACCTGATTCACTTTAAACCCAATATTCAAAAAGCCTCGTCTCCACAATGCGATTTTTTATTTTATTTCAGGGGGGAGTTTTCGTTATAAAAATAAAAACGTGTTTAAGAACAAAAAGTCATAACAACAAATATTTAGACGGGGACGTGTGTGAGAAACGGGAGATGACTCAATATCATTCCAGAAAAACAATACAAAAAAAGTGGCAGATAAAGTCTGGATATAAAAGATGTAGCTATGTAAAGAACGGACGCGTCGTGAGGGAGATTCTAATTCTTTGGTCGAATACTTAGAGCCTCGTAAACCATTACCTTAAGAAAATAAATAATATTTAGGATAAAACATTCACCCACAAAGTTAACCAAAAAAATGAAAAAAAGTTTTATCGTGCTCACCTCCGTCGTCTTCCCCTTAAACTGCCGATACCCGACCTGCTCCGCCACAACCCACTCCTTCACACACTCATACGTAAACTCCGATATCAAAACCTGATCCCGACTCGACATATCACAAATCCTCGACGACGTATTCACCGTATCCCCAATACAAGTATACTCTAACCGTTGCGAACTCCCAATAAACCCTGCAATCAATTCTCCCGTATTCACTCCAACTCCAATCGATATCGTGTCTTTGCCTTGGCGTTTGCGTTCTTCGTTCATCTCGCGGATCGTTTCTTTGAATTCGAGCGCGGCGGCTACCGAACGGTATTCAGAGTCGGTCTCGTCTTCCATGGTGCCAAAGACGGCCATGAGAGCGTCGCCAATGTATTTGTCGACGATGCCTTCGTATTTGAAGACGATGCGGACAAGCTGGAAAAATAGAAATAAAAATGGTTTAGATAAATTAAAGCATCGTCATCAGCAAAACAGTATAATAAAAGACCAAACAAAGACAGAGAGCAGTAAAACCAAAGACGCGTAAATTCTATATCTAAAAACAATGACAAAAAACTGGAAAATCACTCACCCTCTCAAAATAATCATTCAACAAATTCACAACCTCCATCGGCCCAACCTTTTCACTGAAATTCGTAAACCCCCTGATATCCACAAAGATAATCGTCCCAACAAGTTCCTTTCCTCCTCTCTGAATCGGATTCCCTCTACTTGTCATTCTATCCACAACATGCGGTGCAAGGAACCGAGAAAGTTGTTCCGTGATTTTAGCCTTTTGCTCAACCTCTTTAATCAAGATCGAGTTTTCAATGGCGACGGCGGTTTGATTGGAAATGGCTTTGACGAGGGAGAGATCTTTGGAGGAGAAGGAGTTGTTCATACGGTCTTTGGAGTCGAGGTGGAGAATACCGTGAACCTTATCAAATCAAGTGCCTGTTAGTTGTGGTATTATCCGTGGAATGATCAAGAATCGACAAACGAACCTTGTTATGCGCAACGAGCGGCACGCAGATAACACTTCGAATCTGTCCATATTTAACACTCGCTGCTTTTCCAAGCATGGGATCTTCACAAGCATCCTTGGATATCAATGCAATCCTAGTATCAAACACCCTCCTCAAAATCGTACTACTCAACAAAATCTCCCGTCCCTCAATACTCTTCCCTCCCTGAGCTTGACGTAATGCGGCGCCAAGTTTCCCGTGTTCTCATCCACAAGCAGCACCACCCCACGATCAATCGGTAAAATCTCAAACATAAGATCAAGCGATTTCGCAAGCAACGGCGTGATATCATTCGTCAACGAAATTTTCGAAAGCTCATAAGCAAGTCTAAGTTTCTCATAATCCTCCTTCAACGTGTTCACGTCCGTGATCTCCGTGCCTCTACAGAAATCAGTGTCTCCATCATCTGCAGGTATTTCCGCCGACACTGTGACGGTTTCTTCGTATTTCTTCTCGGATGGGAGGATGGTGACGAGTTTCACGTTCTCGTCGGTGATGCGACTGGATTGACGGTGGGCGTTGGGGCCGCCGAGGACTTGAGGGGGTTCTTTGCCTTCTGCGACAAAGGTGAGGTTGATGGTGCCGATGGAGATGCGGTCGCCGTCGACGAGTTGGCGGAGAGTGTTGGGTGCGATCATGACGTCGTTGATGCGGACGCCGTTGGAGGAGTTGCGGTCACGGATGCAGTAGCTAAAAAAAACAATACCTTTAATAAAAACAGCCTTTGAAAAAAAGGGAAAGAAGACGTTTACCCATTATCCGTCTTTTTTACGACAGCATGATGCTTTGATATTTTGTTGCAGAGGAGGACAATGTGGTTGTCGTCTTTTCTTCCGATCGACGTTTCTTCGCGCACTAGAGGGAAATGGTTTTTACCACCAAATGAGGTGTAGCTGACGAGCTGAGCGGGTTGAGTTTTAACGGAAGATCTTTGCATTACTTAATGTTAGCCGTCTATATATTGGAAAAGGCGCATGCAGCCTTTAAATTCATGAAACCTACCTTCTGGGTGTAGTGTGGAGGATAATCTTACTCGCCCTCTGATTCCTCAGATCCTTCATCGGATCAACCGAAGACACACCCGTAACGCTAGATTGATCATCACCCCATCCAGATCCCCTCCAACATCACTTCCAGTCACGCTAGCCCTCTAACCGATGAATCTACAACAGAGTAAGGGATCGACGGGTTCCTTCCTGCCGATGCTTGAGCTGTGTTCGGGGCGCTGTAGGCATCGGGGTGGGAGGAGGAGGCGTTGGAAGAATGGGAAGCGTTGCGGACGAGATGGTGGTGGTGGTGGAGGTGGTGTGGGGGAAGGGGATGGGCATTGTGAGATCCTCCACTGTTTACTGGCATACCGTTGTAAAGATCGGAAACGGTGTTGGATCGCGAATGCGAAAAATACTGATCACGATCTCTGTCCATGATGGTGGGTTGTGCTTGCTTTTTAAACTCAAGCCTTTTGTCGGATGAATGGGAGGTGACCACGGATTCTGAAGAAGAGATCCGGCTCTTCAAGCAAGTAAACCCGAGGAGAGGAAAATGTTTGAAAGCCTTCTTGCTGAAGAAAGTCTAGGTCTGCAACTGATGCGGAGAGGCTTTAACAATGTCTCGGGCTCTCTCGTCAAGGATATGTTGACTCGTGTCTTTCTGAAGGTGCCTTCCAGTGATCCCAAATCAAATGGAAAATGCCTCCTCACGTTAAAGCAAGTTGTTGCAATGATCGAGACGAGCAGGCGACTCTATGTTTAAATCTCGAAAGGACCTGATTGAAGCGTATTATTTTGTTGTCACCTTCTGCGACGCTCGAAGATGGAAGGAAGCCCTCGACAAGCAGCAATAACGACGCAAAGAAATTTCCTTGAAGAAGGGGACGTTTGTTGTGAAACCTTGACACCGTATTATCTCAATCACAGCACCACTGCACTGCGCCTTTAGTCGCTTACGGCTCGTGCCTATATGCTGCTATGGGGATATTGGAGCGTGTCGAAGGAGTCAGAAGTCTAACATGGAAGGAATAAATCAAATGGATCCTAACTGGAACACTTTCAAATGCTCAAACTTTAGAGTTGGATTCTGCAGCTGGTGAACTGCTGACGGCCACCTCAAGCTCAAACTTTCCTGCCCAAACCTCACCACGCTTCAAATATGCTTTGAGAGAGTCTTTCCTACTCTTATTAAAGCTTGAGTAACTAAAGATTGTTTGAAATACACTCATATTAGATAATGATTTATTAAGCTTTCCGACCACCTTTATAGCTACCGCTACCACCGCGAGACAAAGCAACGTGAGGCTTTCCATTCCTAAATAACTTTCTCTACATTGATTACGAAGCGTATGCCAAAAATCATAAAAACGCGCGTCGCCCCTTCACTTTTTTCGACATCTCATTGCCTAAATCTCAATCCCCTTAAAACCTGATTTTTGACGCGAAAACATGAAGACCACCGTTTTTGCTCTCAGCGTTGCCCTGTACTCTCTCTTGGCTGTCAAAATCTCTCACGGAGCTCCCATCGGACTGGCTTCTTCAGCTGCCCCTCTTACCACAGGGGCTCCTTCCGTTCTGATCACTCCAGTCGCCTCAGACGTCAGTAACGCCCAAGCTAAAAAGCCGGTCCCTACTCCTCCCAAGAAGAAGCCCGCACCTCCAGTCAAAAAGAATGACCTTGCGAATGTAATTGCTGCCGTCCCTGAGGCGACTGCTACTCCGATGGCCACCTCTGCGCCCCTTGCTACGATGACGGCCATGCCTGACGAAGTAAACAACGCTCAGGCCAAGAAGCCCGTTCCCGCTCCCCCCGTCAAGAAACCTACTCCTCCCGTCAATAAGCCTGCTCCTCCGGCCAAGAAGAACCAACTCCCGATCGAAGTTGCAGCTGTCCCAGAGGTAATCGCCACGCCTTTGACTACCGTGCTGTCATCCGCCGCTCCCATGGCCACAGCTGCTCCGCTCGCCACGATGACTGCCATGCCTGAACACGAAATTCAACCCGAGGATGTGTCCGAAGCTGGAAGTGATGTCAAAAAACCTACTCCATCCAAGAAAATCCCCGTCCCCGTCAAGAAGGCACCTCCGAAGAAGCACCACAAGAAGCAACACAAGAAGCAGGATAATGAAGAGGACGACAAGAAAGATAGGATTCGTATCCGCATTGGGGAACGCAAGCGCCACCACCGTGACCGCGATGATGACGACAGGAAAGTCTTTGGACGCGTTCTTGGCGGGGGCGACAGCTTTGATGATAACAAGGGATTCAGCAACGACTTTTTTGGACGTAGAGACAACTTTTTTGGAGAGGAAAAGAGGGATGACGGGTTCTTTGGCGGATCCAACAACTTTGGGAACCTTGGAGCCTCTGATGCGGCTGTCAATGATGAGGTATGTCAATACTTCACGTGCAGCTTCATATTCTAATGACAAAGTGTGAGATACTGGCTGACGTTGTTTTTTGTTACTAGAATGATGTCTCGGCTGCCACTTACGGAGACTACAACCAGGCCAACTACGGTCATCAAGCAGGGTTCAGTGGTCACCGCAAGAAGAGTGACCGCGACCGCGCTATTGATATCGAGATTAAGGACCGTGATCGTGACGAACGCTTTGGGCGTGAAAGGTCCTTTGGTAGCGAGTTGGGCGACTTCTAAATCAAATCGAGCGGCCTGATGTTTCAACCATTATCTTTCCGTTATACATGTTTCACTTGCTGTTTTCATCAGTTTTTTAGCAGCAGTTCATTATCTCTATCATGTACATGGCGGTCATCGTTTGTAATTTCATGAAACTCAATAATTATCGTTCATTTCATTTTACTGAATGCTGCACGTCCCCTTTTTGTACTTATACACACGCTTACTAGGCCGTCGACAATGGGCCTTTGAATCCGCATTGGGGTATGAAGAGTAAAAAGCGCTTTGATGATAACATGAATGACGCGACGGCTGCCACTTCCGGAGACTACAACCAAAGCACCTATTGTCAATAGGGTACAGCGCGCTTTCGACATTGAGATAGAGGACCGACCATCGTTTGGGTCCTTTGGCAGCGAGTTTTGTGGCTTTTGGATAAGGTGTGGTACCTTTATATGTTTTTGACTTGCAGTTTGTCCTACCCATTTACAACCATTTTCATCCAATCAAAATCGTCAATTTTACCTATAATTGTTATTGAATATATACGACAACAAATTTCCTTCAGTGTGACGGAATTTCCCTAATATCTCTTGTATTACTTCAATGTTTCTTGTATTACCTTCCTTATTGTATTTTTCCACTTCGTTTATTTTTCCGCAAGTTGCCGCGCTTAGCCCCAACTTTGCCAACTTTATTCGAAGTTCTTTTATTTTCTCTACCATTCTTAGCTAAAACTCGAACTTTCCTTTTCATTCTAAATGTTTCTTTTCTTCGAAATTCTTCTTTATTTGTTCTAAAAGCTTCTTAAACTTTCTTTAACTTTCAACTCTATTTTTCGTGTTTTCGCCTATAAAAGGCTAGCTTCTCTCTTTGACTTCTTCAACATCTACTTCTTCATCAACATTTCTACTTTGAACAGCTTCTTCTTCTTAAATAAAAACCCTTCAAAACTCTCATCTCTCCTTTCAAATATTCCTTCAATATTTCCCCTTTGACGAACCTTCGCCCTAGCTAGGCTCGTTCCGTCACATTTGGTAGCACTTCAAAATTCCTCACTCTCTCGAGCCCTCTCTCGCTCCCTCACTCCATTTCGAGCCCTCTCTCGCTCCCTCACTCAATCTTGAGCTCTCTCTCCCTCCTTCACTCTCTTCACTTCTCCCTTCTCCTTCACAATGTCACACACACCAGAACTCCCTCAGCAAGTCTCCACCAGTGACATCGCCTCGGCCTTTGCAAGCCTTCAGCAGCAGATAGCCCAGCTCCAAGAACGCCTCAACGCCTCAGAAGCCTTGGTCGCCGCCTCTCGTCGCCTCTCACCAGAAGCCAGAGAACTTCCTGAATTCAAGATCACGTCACGCAAGCCACCATCCTTCTCTGGGGATCTTCGCAAGAAACCAGCTCACGAGGCTCAAGCAGCAATTGATGAATACCTCCACCAAGCCGCTGAAGACGCCAGGCTGTACGGCTTCCTTGGAGATGATGAAGAACCTCAGTTCAAGAACCACAAGACCTACGTCGACTGGATCTCCACAGGCCTCTCAGGACTCGCCCTCACTCAGTGGAGAAGAATCTCTCCAGACGTCCGTCACCACATGGGCTGGAGAGAGTACTGTCAGTGGATTCGCGACTCCTTCGCCTCATCACTCACCCTTCAGCAAGCCATTGAATCCCTCGACAAGATAGAGCAAAAGGGTGCCGCCACTCTTTACTCTCAGCAGTTCAACGAGCTCGTCGCCGCCATTGAAGGATCAGGCATCGTCTACCCAGAAGTCATCCTCTGCTTCAAGTACCGCCGCGGACTCAAGGCCATCCTCAGGACCAATGAAGATCTTTTCGACATTCAAGACGACCTCCAGAGACTCCAGCGTGCTGCAGAGCGCCTGGATGACTTCCACTGGAGAGAAGGAAACCACCAACGCCGCAGCAACCAGAATGATAACCGTCACAAGCCACGCGACCATAATTTTCGTTCCCAAAGGCAAGAAAAGCAACAGCACAACAACGGTCCCACTCCCATGGAAATCGACAACACCACAGCAACCCGGTCCAAGCTCACCGATCAAGAAAAAGGCCATCTACCGTGCAAATGGTTGGTGTACCTACTGCCGCTCTCACGAACATCGCTATGAGCAATGCAACGCCCCAGGAATCCGTCGGAAACAAGTCAAGGTCAACAACACGCAAGTCTCGGAAACGACAGCACCGACGGTCGGCAACAGTAAGAGGCAATCTGCCTCTCAAACCTGATCAAGACACGGCGTTGCGCGCTCCCTCGGGAGAGTCTTCACCACCTCCCGAGGTCGAGCGCGCTACACTTGACAAGAGTTCCGTGGAGGCTTCTGTCAAGACGGTTCCATCCACATCCAAACCTCAAAGGCCTCATCAAGACGTCGATCGCATCCTCAAGATCTACCACGTCGAGAAACAAGACGCCAAGAGTGACCTTCTCGTCATTCAAGGCACCATCAACGGACGGCACGCCAAAGTTCTCATAGATGGAGGAGCCACTCACTCCTTTGTCAAGGACTCTCTCGCCTTCGCCATCAGCAAACCATCCAACCAAGAAGTTTTCGACATCAAGCTCGCCGCTTCAACACCAAGAGCAGTCAAAGGACGCCTCTTTCGCGACCTGGAACTCAACATTGACCTCTACGTCACCAAGCAAGAATTCATCTCTGCACCAATCGTGTACGACGTCATCCTCGGCAAGGATTGGTTGACACGGGTCAACCCAAGGATAGACTGGACCACCAACACAGTCACCTTCGGCAACAACCGTGGATCTGTAGAGAACAGATTCCCGTCACTGTGGAACACATTTCGGCAAAGACATTCAAGCGCCTCGCAAGGTTCCCCAACATCAGACTTGGACTCATCCACCTCAAGGACATCCTCTCGGACAGCTTAGCCTCAAGCAACTCAGCACCTTCCTGCAATTCAGCTTCCTCTGGCCATCAAGTCCCCACTCATGTCCCTGCGCACGCTCCGGTTTTGAAGACCACCGCTGACGCCAACGAGAAAGACGCAAGAATTCTGGCTTCGCTTCCTGACAACATCAAGAACATGGTCAAGCAATACCCTGCAGTATTCTCAGAGTACAAAGGAATCCCGCCTTCAAGACCATCAGACCACCGCATCGACCTTGAAGATCCTTCCGCCAAGCCACCACATAGGCCAATCTACCCTCTCTCGGAAGAAGAACTCCAGACCCTCAAGAAAGAACTTGAATTCCTCCTGGAAAACGGTCGCATCAAGCCTTCGGTCTCAGCATACGGCGCTCCAATCTTCTACATCGCCCAAGCAGGCAAGCTCAGACTCGTGATTGACTACCGCGCCCTCAACAAGAACACAGTCAAGAACCGCACGGCTCTTCCCAACATCACGGAAATCCTCGATAGGTTACGCAAGGCCAAGTTCTTCTCCAAGCTTGACCTGGCATCCGGTTACCACCAGATCCGCATTCGCCCAGAAGATACCGACAAAACCGCCTTCAGAACGAAATACGGCCATTTTGAATGGGTCGTCATGCCCTTCGGTCTTGCAAACGCCCCAGCCACGTTCCAGTCCATGGTCAACAGCATCTTTCACGACTATGTTGATGAGTTTCTCATCGCATACATGGACGACATTCTCATCTTCTCAGAAACCGCCGAAGAACATGAAGAACACCTCCGCAAGGTTTTGGCTCGACTTCAAGAACACCAGCTTCATTGTCGCCTTCACAAGTGTTCATTTTTCGCCTCTCAAGTCGAGTATCTCGGTTTTCACGTCGCCAACGGACACCTGGAAGTTTTACCGTCAAGAACCCAAGCCATTCATGATTTCGAAACGCCCAAGTCTTGGACAGAACTCCGCTCCTTCATAGGTCTCGCCAACACCATTCACCGGTTCATAGCCCATCACGCAAGCCTGCTCGCGCCTCTCACTGATCTCCTTCGTGGCGCCGGCAACAAGAAACATCCTGCACCTTTCAAGTGGACACCTGAAAATCAAGCCGCCTTCGAGAAAGTCAAGCAAGCCCTCGTCTCACCTCAAGTACTCAGTCTTTTCGACCCCTCCAAGCCGGTTCACCTCTACACAGACTGGTCAGAATCCGCCGTTGGAAGTTACGTCGCTCAGCCAGACGAAAATAATCATGAAGCACCAATCGCCTACGCCTCAAGAAAGTGCAACAGCAGCGAACGCAAGTACCACCCCTACCTCGGTGAAATCCTTGCCCTCGTGGAAGCCTTCCGCACGCATCGGCATTACCTAATCGGCAGACAAGTCAAAGTCTTCACGGACCACAGGTCTCTTCAGTACATCCTGGACCAGCCCAAGCTCCGCCCTGTGCACCACCGCTGGCTCGCAGATCTCCTCGCCCAAGATTTCGTCATTGAGTGGACTCCAGGCAACTGGAACACTATCGCCGACGCTCTTTCGCGACGCCCTCACTCCAAAGATGCAGCAACAGACCCTCACATCAGCCTCAACGCCATCACCACCATCACCAACGACATCCTGGACGCCATCAAAGAAGCCTTACCAGAAGATCCCGAATTCAAGGAACTTGAACAGTACTTGGACGACACCATCACCCCAAAAGAAAACTTCAATCCTCCGCCGGTACCCAAGGAACGTCGCACTCAGATCAACCGTTACCTTCTCAGTGGAGGACTACTGTACTACAAAGCCGCCAACCAGTACCGCCTCTTTGTCCCTGCCGCCATTCGCCAAAGACTCCTCAATCTCGCCCATGACGACGGACCAAGTATTCACGGCAACTGGGAACGCACAGCAGAAAAACTTACTCGACACTACCACTGGCCAAATATCCACAAAGACGTCGCCAAGCATGTACGCCGCTGTGACTCGTGTCAACGCAACAAGATTGCTCGTCGCCTTCCATACGGTCTTCTCGAGCCTCACCAAGTCCCTGAGAACCGCTGGGAAACCATCTCAATGGATTTCATGGGTCCCTTACCGACAACACTCAACACGGGTTTTGACACCATCATGGTCATTGTGGATTCGGCAACGAAAAGAGTTCACATTCAGCCAACCCTCAACACCGCCACCGCCGGAGACATCGCCGACATCTTTGAGAAAGTCATCTGGAGATACCACGGCCTTCCCAAGACAATCATCAGCGACCGCGACTCACGCTTTATCAGCTTCTTCTGGAAAGCCCTCATGAAGTCTCTACGCGTCAAGCAAATCATCTCTTCATCCTACCACCCTCAGACTGACGGCCAGACAGAGAACAAGAATCAGTGGATCATCGCCGCCCTTCGGGAATACGTTCACTTCTACCAAAACAACTGGGACAAGTACCTTCACATCGTCGAGCACGCCATCAACGACACCGTTAACTCGTCAACAGGCTACACACCTTTTATGCTGGACACTGGTCGCAATCCTACCTCACTCTTGGACCTTTCACTCAATGTTCAAGACCAACTGAGCATTCGTGACCTTCAAGCCTTGTACAAAACCGCCAAACTCGCCATCCAGCAAGCCCAAGATCGCCAAGCCACTACAGCCAACAAGAAACGCCTTGAAGACCCCTTCAAAGTTGGTGATCTGGTCCTCCTCTCAGCAAAAGACGTCTTACCACCAAACGCCCAAGGACGCCCTTCTGCCAAACTCGGCCCTATCTACACTGGTCCCTACGTCATAGAAGAAAAACTTGGTACTTCCTACCGCCTTGCCATCCCTGAATCATGGCGCGTTCACCCAGTCTTCCACCCAGAAAAACTTCGACCATACTACTGGGACTTCGACGGCCCTCATCCTCTGTCCTCCCTGCCACAGTCTGAACGACGCGTCGAAAAACTACTTGCCCTTCGCACCCTCAAAGGTCAGCGTCAAGCCCTCGTCAAATGGCTCAATCACTCGCCGATCTACAATACCTGGCTTCCCTTTGATGCTGAACTTCGTGCACGCGTCAAAGCTGATCGAGAATTCTTGGAAAAAGACGTTGTTATCCCTGCAAACTTTGAAGATCTTTAACACTTTTATTTCTTCTTTTACATGTATTTCTTTAACTTCTCTTTCCTTCTTCTTTTGAAATTCCTTGCATCATCGCCTTCACTTCGCTTAGGCTCTTGTAGGGGGGTGTGACGGAATTTCCCTAATATCTCTTGTATTACTTCAATGTTTCTTGTATTACCTTCCTTATTGTATTTTTCCACTTCGTTTATTTTTCCGCAAGTTGCCGCGCTTAGCCCCAACTTTGCCAACTTTATTCGAAGTTCTTTTATTTTCTCTACCATTCTTAGCTAAAACTCGAACTTTCCTTTTCATTCTAAATGTTTCTTTTCTTCGAAATTCTTCTTTATTTGTTCTAAAAGCTTCTTAAACTTTCTTTAACTTTCAACTCTATTTTTCGTGTTTTCGCCTATAAAAGGCTAGCTTCTCTCTTTGACTTCTTCAACATCTACTTCTTCATCAACATTTCTACTTTGAACAGCTTCTTCTTCTTAAATAAAAACCCTTCAAAACTCTCATCTCTCCTTTCAAATATTCCTTCAATATTTCCCCTTTGACGAACCTTCGCCCTAGCTAGGCTCGTTCCGTCACATTCAGATATCAAATAGGGCAGATGGCCGAGTTGGTCTAAGGCGTCACGTTAAGGCCGTGATCTCTCCGGAGGCGTGGGTTCGAATCCCACTCTGCTCACTCCTCTCCGAAATAGTCTAGTGGTTATGATCCCGCTCTCTCACAGCGGTGGCCGGGGTTCAATTCCCCGTTTCGGAAATTAAGCCTTTTTCATTGGTTCCATGGTGTAGGGGCAGCACTTCAGATTCTGATTCTGGCAACGCGAGTTCGATTCTCGCTGGGACCTATCATCAAGCACTTTAGCTCAGGGGAAGAGCGCGGGGCTCATAACTCCGAGGTCCCAGGATCGAAACCTGGAAGTGCTATTTTTTTCCTTCTTTGTCTTCATACACGTTTTGAATGGCCATCATCCTCTTTCTCTAATGAATTCCTGTAAAAAGGCAAGATTCGGACTGGACGTATCAATACTTACCTATCCGATATTCTCTGTTTATGTGTATATTGTCGTAATTGGCTTGGTTCGTCCTGGCAGATCCCAGAGGTCATTATCACATGCATCTTTCCCATCAAATTAATAATTAAAGCATCACCATCATCAAAGACCCTGTCAATTCACGAACCCATCCACTTCCCATTACCATTACCGGATACAGCTGTAAGGTATATATTTGTATCGAGAGGCTCTTGCTGCAGGCGCCAGCTTCCCATTTGTTTTGCATGATGAACAATTTATCTGGCCTCACTCGTGTTCGGATCCCAAAAGACTCCATGTAGTCGTCATCCTCGCATGCGTCTTTATTGCACTTGCCGCTGTGGTGACCGTTGTCGGTATCTTCAACAAACGCGAAGTATGTTACAGTAGCATTTCTCGTTGTAACCTTTAAACTAAAGCTATTTTCCCAGGGCCATAGAAAACGAAAGACCGAGATCTCGAGCCTAACTTCTGATACAATCTTTACCCCCTCATCAGCATCCGTTTCAATATCTACTTCTCTCGCGGAAAGCGGTTTTGAAGCGACCGATTTTAAGCTTCCATGCTCAAGTCACAACTTTGTAATGGTGGATGTATCGGTGTCAAGCCTGGATTTGGTAAACAACGTTTTTAAGCTGAAAGTCGATTTCAACCCATGCGGTGATTTTGTGGAAGCGGCAAAAGTTGCTGTTGGACGAAGTGTTGTGCTTGGAGTGCCAATGACCATAAGTTTTGGTAAGGATTTCAAGCTGCGAGTAACTTATCATCCCCACTTTTTTAGATAACCGAATTTATAACTTTACGGCGGGGGCGCCGATGGCTTCGCAGGATTTTGTTGCTTATTTTGACGGAGGAGGTAAGGCTACGTATGTTGAGTTGTGCTGACTTTGCCAAAAGATATCAACAATTACCCGTTTGATCGGTATCGAGTCAATAAGCTATTTGTTGAAGGGGAGTTTTTTAATGCGACAGAAAAAGGATGCAGACAGTTCCAATTGCGCTGTTTTTCGGTGGTGGGCTTTTAACGTATGAATGTCTCATCCAATCTTCTCAATTAATATTTCCAGTTACTCAGTTGAAGTGGATGCCCTCGAAGACGTTTCTGGGGATTCCTCCGAAAGGTGGGATCATTCGTCTTGACTTCCACGTCACCCGATCCGTCACAACGATCATGTTCTCAGGTCTAGTCATGATCATTATGTGGGTTCTATCTCTTCTTTCATTCACGATGACTGTCACGCTTTGGTCGAAAGGAAGGAAAGTTGAACCTCCCACTATAGCGTTTTCCGTTGCGCTGATGTAAGTGGCATCCCGCTCAAGCTCGCGAGTTTTAATTGATAATAAAGGTTCGCTCTTCCTGGAATACGGAATATTCAACCTGGGAACCCGCCTATCGGATGTACTGCTGATACAACGTCTTTCTTTTGGGCGATGGTTCTTTCTGCGGTATCATGTAAGTTTGAGTATGATCGTATGAACTAACACGGTTGACGTCGCTAGCTGCATGTCTCATCGTCAATTACATCGTAAAATATAACTTTGATGAGGAGCTGCAGGTCGAGGACAAAAAGGTTGATATTGCTACAAAGGTACCTACTCAAGGCATTTCTGCAGTAGTGTTTGAAGAAACCACTGCTAGCGGCACCATCTGAGTTGAAAGGCGTGTTGATACATATTGTGAATAAAGCTTGTCACTTCGACTGACAATTCTCAATGAAATGACGTGGTCGTCATTAAAGCTCAAACTGTTCTTTCCAGCCCTTGTGCTGAGTGTTTTCATCACCGTGCTCGCAGCCATAGTAGCTGTGGTGGGGGTATTGACACAGCGAGAGGTAGAAGCTTTTGTCTTGATGTATTCTAAGATGTTTCTTTGCAGAGTCAACGCAAGATATCAAGCGATCTTGGAACCAGCCTTGAAACAGCGACGAAATTCCCACCTGCAAGTCCAGCCCTATTAAATGGCCTGATTGATGCAGGCTACTTTAAACCGGGCTATACAGGGAGCATTTTTACGAACTACAGCTTTATAGCCGTTACTTGTTCTTTGACCAGTGTGGATCCTCAGCTCGCAACTTACCGGGTTTCCCTTTCATTTTCACCGTGTGGAGACTTTATCGACCCGTTAAAGCTGTTGGTTGGCCGTAGCGGTGTACTATCAACACCTGTTAAGATCAGTTTCGGTGAGTTTGTAGCAGATAGAAAGAAGGAGTGGGTGGAGGTTGAGACAGTCGGGGACTCGCAATAAAAACGCCACCCGCCTTTGACTCACCCCCTTCCATTATTATGCAGATTCTAATTCCAAAATGAAGACAATAGGGTGTATGGCTTTCCTGCAGGCTCAACGATGGCATCACAGGACTTCACTGGACACTTTGAGACCGGCGGTAATACTATACTTCTTATGCGTGGACAATGCCTTTCTTAACCGAGAACTGTACATGCTTTATTGCTAAACATAGACATCAACATGTATCCATTCGACCGATACGCAGCCACAAGTTTATTCATAACGGGAGAGTTCATCAATCCCGGCACTAACGTGACCTTACCCGTTCCGATAGCTTTCACGTTTACTGCCCCAGTTTTAACGTGAGTGAATGGCAAGCTGTAAGCATCTTCAGCACTGTCTCATCGTCCTCGTTTAGATACGCCGTTCGCGCTGACAAAGTTAAGGATTTATCGGGCGATGTTCTCGGTGGCTTTTTCATCCAACTCGACTTCAACGTCATGCGCTCCGTCACCACCATCTTTTTTTTCGACCTTGGTGATGATCATCATGTGGGTATTATCGCTTCTCGCATTCACTGTGGGGACTACGGTTTGGTTGAGAAAGAAGAAAGTGGAGCTGGCTTCGATTGGGTTTTCCATGTCGTTAATGTATGTGACGTGTTTTTGTTCACTTTGTTCATATTTTACGCGATTTAACTCTTCGGCGCAAAAACCTTTTTTAGGTTCGCCCTTCCCGGAATCAGGAATGCTCAGCCCGGTTCACCTCCAATAGGATGTACCGCAGATATCGTATCTTTCTTTTGGGCTATGATACTTGTAGCATCCACAGGTGATCTCAAATGAAGTTTCTGACGAAGAGGCTAACAGTATCGTAGTTTCTATGCTCATCTTCAACTACATCTTGAGGTACAACTTTGATATACCAGCGGTGAAACTGCCAAAGCCGAATGTAGTCGAGAAAGAGCAGGAAAAGCCAGAGCAACCAGTACCTACTTCTTCTTTACTTGTTTCGCCAAAACCAAAGGCAGCTTAAAATCACGCTTTTAGGAGTTTGTAGTTCGGTCTCATCTCCAAATAAATATAACGTAATCGAATTCGTTCCGATAAAACGTACACCGTCAAAGTCTAGGATGTTCGGAGTAGATCCCATCTCGATGATTGCCGCTTCCGGCTTCCAGAATCCTTTTAGAACTTGATGTTATACTCATCATGGTCAAGAGGTCCGCTGTTCTCGCAACCATCATCGGATCCTTGGCTTTCATTGCCACGGTCGCCATCGTTGGCATTTTCACACAACGAGATGTAAGATATACCCGTACAATCCTTTTCCGACTCACATTTTCAGGCTCAACGTAAAAAAGACCAAGAGTTTACCAGCTTAGTAGATTCCACAGTTTTTCCTAGAGCAAACCCAAGGCTCATTAAAGAGTTGATCGATGCTGGGGCTTATTCGCAAGACTTTACTGGGAACCAGTTTACCAATTACACGTATATATTGATCAAAGCTGCGTTGACAGGGGTGGATCCCACACTGGGAACTTATAGGATTCAACTCACGTTCTCTCCATGCGGTGACTTTGTGGATCTCGAAAAACTTGCTGTGGGAAGATCCGGAGTTTTGGCGACGCCTCTTTCAATTAGTTTCGGTGAGCTTTTATCGGCCACTTTCCCCACTGCAACTAAGGCTTATATTAAAAAGACAGCAAAATGTATCGATTCCCTGCTGGCTCACCCATGAACTCACAAGAATTCTCAGCACCATTTGAAAGTGGAGGTTTTACTACATGCTATTTCCTTATTTAACCTTAGATAGATGTCAACAACTACCCCTTAGACAGATACGTCGCGAAGGAGATATTCATTACCGGAGAATTTTATAACCAATTTGCAAACGCCACTCAACCCGTTCCCATTCTCGTAATCTTCAAAGCCCCAATTTTAACGTAAGGAGACTTGTGATTAAACCGCACATCTCGACTTGACACTAAAGCCAAACAACAGATTCGCCGTCACTGTCGACACTCTCAAAGACCTTACCGAACCGATCCCAACAGGCAGCTTCATTCAACTTGATTTCAGCGCAACTCGAACTGCCACAAATATCTTCTTCTCCTGTTTCGTTATGATTATCATGTGGGCTCTATCACTCCTCGCGTTCACTATGGGGTCAACATTATGGATGAGGGCTCGAAAAGTCGAAGGAGGGGTCATCTCAATTACTATGGGTTTGATGTAACTTAATACTCCACGTGAACCCTAGTTCTAATCATATGCAGATTCTCGCTTCCAGGCATTCGGAATACACAACCGGGAAGTCCGCCTATTGGATGCAACGCGGACGTGATGAGTTTCTTTTGGGCAATGTTGCTTGCGGCTTGCACGGGTTTGATGATTGTTTAAGATCTAAGCTGACGGGATTCTAGCGTCCATGCTGCTTGTGAATTATATCATGACGTCGATTTTTGATATTGAACTCAAGAAAGCGGTCGTTGTAAAACCGATAGAGAAGATGGATCCAGTGGCGGCTCCTGCGTCGCCCCGTGTCAATCCAGTATAACCCGCACCGTGGTTTTGCACGTTCTGCAACAATAAACAATTATTCTCGGCCTTTGTTTCGTTCCAATTTATCTTCGCAAGTTAACTTTCCAATTGCTTTAATATTACTCCTTTATTATAATCTTAAACCAGAAACACTATGTATACCCCATAAAAAACAGATTTACTCTCCGAAGATTCGCTCTACACGGCTGCGCCTAAAACGTATATCAAAATTAACGCAAATTCATCAAACTTACAACATGTCTGAAACCCTGGATATACACCAATCGATCCTGGATAACCTGTTTCGTTACATCACCTAGAGTCGTCAACACCACCACTTAATCACTCTTACCTTTCTGCACCGGTCTTTCCAAGTCAAACACGCCATCGCTTCCCATCCCATTCACTAACACGCATAACGCAATTGCCACAGACCTATCTTTTCCTATTTAAAGCTCAGCTATTCAAAAACATAACCCGAGTCTTTACCTTGCATGCAGTGTATGAGAACTTTATCTTTATTTTGGAGATGAGTCATGATGAATGCAAGCGCGGTTGGTATGTGTTCGTAAAATGCATGTTGTCCTTTCTTGCCTTCAGGAATAGGGAGGTAGAGGTAGTTTTTGGCAGCGGTGTGAGTGGGGTATTCTGGTGCGCCGCAGTTCACGACGGCATTGAAATGGGACCAGCAGGTCGTTGGGTCACCTTCAAACCAATGTTAAATATTTACTAGGTTTCTCTTGAGGAAGAATTATTATGTCACTGACCGCTCTTTCGATTTCCAATCGCGATACCCGTTTCCCCAATCCAACTAAAACTCTCCTTCCCATCACCCTCGGTTTCTACGTCCCCCTCCTTCTCTTTGACCAACTTTTTCACAATCGCCTCACACTCCTCCGCAGATGCCACCTCCATCAACCTCTCCCGATTGTTCCAAAACGATACCGGGTCCAATCCCTAAACAATATCAGCCATACATTCAAACCACAGAAGCCGCACTCACCATTCCCCAAGCCTCATGATCATCCCCGACCCTTGCACATAGCAATACCCATCCCGTCTCTCAACACCATCAGGTACCGCCTCCGAAGCACTCACAAGTACAACTGGATAAAAATCCAAATCCGCTAAAGTCCAATTTTCAATGGAACTTGCCGGTGTTATCCAGATTGGACGGAGTGGTTTTACGAGGAGGGTGGAGATAGAGGTCATATCAATGGAAGGAGATCGCTGAGGTTTGATTTAGTTTACGTTAAAACGGTTGGGGTTGGGCGCTTACAAGGGTTTTTCGGCGAATAAGGGAATATGAGATTGGATGTTCGTGCTCTGTTCGTGAAACAGATGAAGGGAGGGTATGAAGACTCGTATCCCAGTTTTTTCTTTGCGTGCATATCGATGGCGGTATTAATCGTTGCACACCAAATAGGTATGGTCTTTGCCAAGCTATCCGGAGTCTTTTTCCATGGCGTGTGGAATCCACTATAATACATCTTGCCAGATTCAGATTCTATTCTATATTCTTTCGTACCCTTCGTGTACGGCTATGACGTCCAAGATATGACGGTTGAGCCGCCGCATGTTAAAGTCCCAATTGTTGTAGTGGCCGTCAGTGGATTTGAAGTACACGGATTGGGGATATGCCTGTATGAAGATTAGACTGGCAGATTTTTAGTGAGCTTACTTGGGTTGGATTGATGTACCAGGATCCGCATCGTTCGTTGGCAATGAGAGGGAGGTGGGGGAGGTGTCGAGAGATTTGGGAGATGAATGTTGCATCGTGGTCAATGGAGCGGAGGCGGTTGAGACTGGAAGTGACAAGTTAAGCGACTAAATAAGGAGACGATGTGATGCTGGGTTTATCCTACATGTTGCGAGTGTCCTTGCGGATCTCTTCTCGTTGTTGATGGAGGAGGGACATGGCCGTCCTTGTCACTTTTTTTTTTCTTTTCAAACACGAGCCGAATCAACTAAGTCCGATGGGGGGCTTATATTTAACACTAAATTGTGAAGTAAGTGTAATAAGCCCCATTAAGCCCAAATTGCCGTGGTGAGAATCTTTGGGGCTTCAGCCGAATCACACACTCGATATAGAGTCAACTTTGACATCTTCGGATTGTTTGTTATTGAGACCAACGGCCGTAAAACATGCTCCATTAGCCTCACCGCATCTGAGCCGTCAGAGGACTTCCCACCCCCCCCCCCCCCCCATTTAAATGATTTTCGGTCTATAAAACCCGCATGCCAACTCCAAATCTTATGTCCACCAGCTTAAGCACATTAAACAAATTTCTTCCAAACTTCTCAACCATCCGCACCCTTTTTCTCCACTCAAAATGCATCAACTCTTTACTCTCTTCCTTCTGCTCACGGCCTCCGCCGCCCTCCCAGCCCCAGACCACCCCACCGGCCTCACCGTATTCGACCCTCCCTCCCTCACCCCTCCCCACAACGGTGAATTCATTGGGTACGCCTCAACCTATGCCGAATGCGCCTCCCTCACCCACCGAGCCTCCGACGACAAGAACACGGGGTTCTGCGACAAACTCCCGCTTTACGATGCAGAGACAAAGAGATCGTTCCATGGGGAATGCATGACGCGGTTCGGAGAGTAAGTGGATGGGTATACGTGAATTGTGCGCTAATTGAGGCTGGTTGTTGTTTGTTTTTTTTTGGTCTGTAGGGTTATTGACGCGTGCGTTAGAAACTTCGATGAAAAGAAGGGGTTGTTTGAGTTTAAGGTGTCGTTCGAAGTTTGCAAGTGATGATGTTTGGGCGGATCAAGGGCTTTGCAATGTGATTTTCATTGACGATTCGCGTTTTGTAACCAATTCTATTATGGATAAATACATCATGATCGTATTTAAGTTGCATCGTAAAAAATGAACCTTCCTCACCCGCGCCGGAGGCTGCATTGACATATCCCAAATGTACCCATCCACAGAGCGACCTAATCCCGGGGGTTGAGATCAACTACAAGCGCCACAACGATCACTCGATTATTGTCTCGTGAAGTGTCCGAACACGGCATGTTCGCCTTTCTGATCCTTTGGCCTTCTTTAAAAGCATAAAAAAAATGTAACGCATATCGCAACTTCGGATATTTAGAATGCAAAGATATATAAAAGAGGCATCAAAATGAAAACTAAACCCAAAAAAAAGGTATGGAAAACGCGGATGGACTACAGAAGGCGACGCCCTTAAAATAAACGAAGTAATTGGCAAGCTCTCTTTTAAAAGAACGTTGACGGGAACATCAGGTCCGCATTCCAAATTCCCAGCAAGCAGTTGTTTTCCCACTTCACACGACGCGCGTGTGAGATGACGTCGTTTTTGAGGGTGTTTGTACTCTGTACGTCTTGAATTTGACGTTCCAATTGGCTAGTGAATATTTTTCTTAAAAGATCAGCCGTTTTTCCACTCCCACCCAAAAGAGAAGAATAAGTTGACTCCAGCGAGGCTTTCCAACGAGTCGTTATTGCTCATCCACTTCACATCGCACCTTGACTCGACGGCCATCTCTCGAGCCATCAGGGTATACGACTTAGCTCTCTCATCCCCTTAACGCGCTCGCGCATCCAAAAAGAATAAGAGAATCCGTTTCCATCTTGAAAGTACGAACAAAATATGGCTTCTGTTGGACCTTCGTTGGCAGATGCTGGTATCACCATGGAGAAGGACGTCTACAGGAGGAGGAATTCCGAGGCAAAGCCTGCTGCAGAAGCAGTAAGCCGTGAAGAAGCACCAAAGACATCTGGGAAGCGTTCTATGGGAGAGAAGGAGGATAAGAAGGAGGTCTGGTGGGCAAATGGTGCTTTTGTCGTTTTCGCACATGTAGCGGCATTACTCTCGATTCTGCTCTATACACCCAAATGGCAGACTTGGGTTCTCACTGCCATCTGCATTCAACTCTCGACCATGGGGTGAGTTTTCATCTTCATGCACTGGCCTCCCTACTAGAGTTTCGTTCGCTTATCATTCATGTCACCTTTCGCATAGAATCACCATGGGATACCACCGTCTCTGGAGTCACCGATCTTTTAAGGCCGGTGTTTTCTTAAGGACATGTCTTGCCGTGATGGGTACCTTGGGATTCCAGGGTTCCATCAAGTGGTGGGTGTTAAGGCACAGACTCCACCACAGGTACACTGACGACCCCGTCAACGACCCGTATGCGGCCACGAAAGGATTCTGGTTCTCTCATATGGGCTGGATCTTTGAAAAGCCTCTCTACACAAGGATGAAACTCGTCGACGCTGCCGATTTGAACGCCGATCCCAGTTCGTATCTCTCCCTTTTGCCGATTGGATTTACTCGTTTTTTGTAATGATCGCTGACGGGCTTGTTTGTTTGCAGTTGTACGATTCCAACACCGCCATTACCCTTACTTGGCCCTGTTCTCTGGATTCGTTGTTCCCACCATCATTGGATTGTACTGGGGCGATGCTTTGGGATCTTACCTGTACGCCGGCTTTGTCACTCGTGTCGTCGTTTGGCACTTGACCTTTTGCATTAACAGGTAAGATTTGAATCTTCTTGGATCGGCAATAGCGAAGGTTATATGCTGATCAATTTTTATTTAAGCTTTGCTCATTGGATTGGAGAGCAGAACTTCTCCACTGAGATGTCAGCAAGAGGCACTTTCTTGCTTGCGCTCTTGACCAACGGAGAGGGCCACCACAACTTCGTAAGTAAACAATATACTGCAATCTTTATTTTTGCCTCTTGAGCATCCTTCCCATAATGACGCTTTTGAAATCAGCACCACGAATTCCCGAAGGACTACCGTAACGGTCTTAAGCCTTTGGACTGGGACCCCACAAAGTGGCTTATTTGGCTTTGTGGAAAGCTCGGCCTTGCTTCCGACCTTTACACCATCCCTGAAAATGAGATCAAGAAAGGTACTTTGCAGGGCACTTTATCTTTCTTCCGTTTTCTTTTTTCCTTTTCTTTTATTCACTAACCCGCATTCTTTTTCTGCTATATATGCTAAACATAATTTTCTTTCTAATAAGCCATGATCTTGACTGCCGAGAAAAAAACCAACAGACTTCGGGAAAAGGTGAACTGGGGCCCTGACATCTCCCAACTTCCCACAATGTCCTTATCCGAGATGGCAAGAAAGGTCTCCGATGAAGGCAAGGAGCTCATGGCCATTGACGGCTACGTTCTCGACGTCTCTGAATTCAAAAACCGTCATCCTGGTGGAAGTAAGATCCTTAAGGGATACTATGGCAAAGACGCTACCGAAACCTTTTTCCGCGGTATCTTAAACAACCATTCACTCAGCGCAAGGACTTATGTTGAGATGTTGAGGGTGGCGAAAGTTTCCTCAGCTTAAGTCAGTTTTTCCCTTTCTTGCGGTTTGCTGATGCTGTGATTACCCTAAGTTGGTTTTTTCCCCACCCCTTTTTTTATTCCCGTCTTTACATGATTTGTTTTAAATTTTATCGCACTGGGGTGTTGCCCGTATACTATAGTGTCTATTACATTCAATGATGCCTTTCTGTTTCGAAAGCTTGAAAAGTGATGCTTTTGTGTTTCCATCCTGCTTAATTTTGGTAGACACGCACTTTTGATCCTGAATCATGCATCGCATATCCTATTACCGTCGATTTCTGTTTTCGCCGACTTTTAGTATCCTTCGTCATTATGAGGCTGTAAAATGAGTGTTAACAACTGAGTACGAGTGCGGATAATTAAGCGCGTAAAGACAATGTTTTAACCTCAATAGCATCACTCATTATTAAATATTAACAAGATCTGCACAATACGAATGTCTTAGAATCCAAATTAGAAAAAAGAAGGAATAAAAAAAGCCCAAAACACAAAATGGCTCGCCACATAATATAAGTAAAGGGGAAAGCAGAAGCAGAAGACAAAAAAAGAGAAAAGGTAAGAACTTCCACCTTTAAACTCGCTGTGATCACATAAAAATGGCAGAGGTAAGTGGAAACAGGAGTGGATAAGAAAATAGAAAACATCCACCGAAAGGAAAAAAGCTTCCCTCGCCACTCAATCCCCTTACAAGGGTATCGGGGCAAGTCGAAGCATCAGCCAAGGAAAAGAAACAAAAAGAATAAAGCACATTTTCTTTCGAAACAAAGACGCGAAGAAATCGTTTTGTTCTACGCAAGCGTACGCGTAGACGCTTCTTGCGGCAGCGGTGCTTGCTCTTCCATTTTCTTTGGCAAGGGAGCTGGTGCAGCCGGAGCGGCTGGTGGAGCTTCAAAATTCCACTTTAAAATGTAGTTCACCATAAGCAAGGAAGCTATAATCCAAACATTCAGCCATGTGTTAACAACAAAAGATAGCCTCACCCGTCACAGCCGCAAGAACCATTGCCCAGAAAAACGAGACAACGTCACTGGTACACCCTATAGGAGGGGATCCAGGCTGAATGTTTCGGATTCCCGGAAGCGCGAACCTAGACTTTATTAGCGGTTGAAGGTGGAAATGTGTGCTTACATCAATGCGATAGAAAATGCAATGGTGGGAGGTTCGACCTTTCTGTTCTTCATCCACAATGTGGAGGCAAGTGTGAAAGCGAGAAGCGACAGAACCCACATAATGACCATGATCAATCCTGAAAAGAATATGGTGGTTGCTGACCGGGCGACGTTGAAGTCGAGTTGGACAATTTGGCCGTTAAGAACTTCCGGAGAGATGTCTTTAACGGCGTCGGGACGGACCGTCCAACTAGTAAGCTCGTTAATATAAAAACATCGTTAAAAGCGTTTTACGTCAAAACAGGGGTCGTGAAGAAAAGGGCGAGGGAGATAGAGTTTGTACGGTTGGCGGTCCTGTTGAAGAACTCTCCTTCGGCGTATAACTCTGACGCGACGTATTTATCGAATGGGTAGTTATTGATGTCTATTAAAGTTGGTAATGGAGAGCAAGGAAAGCTATACCTCCAGACACAAAGGCATCTACAAAATCATGCGAAGCCATCGGCACTCCAGCGCTAAAGTTATAAACTTTGGTATCTTCACAAAATTAGTCCCGTCCATCGGCCCTTCATTCGTCCACTCACCAAAACTAATACTGACAGGCGTACCCAAAACAGGGCTCCTCCCAATAACCGGTCTCCTTGTATCTACGAAATCTCCACAAGGCGTAAACGCCAAATTAAGTTTATAGATTCCATTGACGACATCCAAGTTCATCACTGATGCTGAAATGGAGATGAAACTGTATTCAGCGCAAGGATGGCCGTTGTAGTCATTGTCAAAGTATTCATCAAGGGTTTTAGAGAGGTTACGGGAGGGAGGGAAGATGGTGGAGTCTTCGATGGTGTTGAAGGCGGTATTTTTTTTGCGTTGGCCCTAGGGTGGATGTGATTAATAAAGTTGGGTGAGATGCTGGACGTACTTCTCGGCCATTGAGAACTCCAACGGTGGAGACGACAGCTATAAGGATGGCGATGAAACCAGCTACCACAAGCAGCGGGAAGAATCTTTTGAACGCTGCAGAGGACGGCATGTTTGGGGTAAAATTAATGAAATGGATCCAGCAATTTAGTAATCTTGTCCGAAACCTTGGATCACCAAGCGATGGTTAACAAGGGCACATGGTCAGGGTCATTTCCGACAAGGACTCGCGTAGTTCAGCCCTCATTCGGTCATAGGTAAACCGCAAAAAGGGAAAAAAGAAAAAAGTTGGGTCTCGGTCCCTCCGAGGGTCTCGCGTTAATGAAGTTGCACTTTGCATGCACGAAAAGAGCCAAAAGCAACATATATATTTTGAAGGTAAGCGAGGTCAGCATATCCACTTGTCAGCCATTGGCACACTATATTCAGTTCTTCGAGCGAATCACTATAACAAGAAAGATAACCACACCTATCTTGCAACCCAAAGAATAAACAAATGCGCTTCCCCCACAGCCAAATAAACATCACTACAATGCTTATAAAAGAACTTGATAATATCTAATAGCCCCATACGGCAGCAGATGTCACCGCTTTAATAGTGCAGCGAGGTGGCAGTGTGAAACTACGGCCTCCTACCACGTATCTGAAGGTATGGTAGGAGTTTCGATAGGACTAGTACCTTCTAATGGTACATAGAAGTCTACACATAAAATAAATAAAGTTTAGTGTACTTGACAAAGATAAACAATGTCCAGAGCATGAAAAAATGGAGCTCAATGATGATCAGCGGGAATAAACGAAAGGTAAAGGGAATAAGGGTGGATAACAAGCACGGGACCAGAATAAAGGATACTTAGCTGCGGTGTTTTCAAGTAGGTCTTCCTACAACCATTTTTGCCCATTCGTCGATCATCGGCGGCCGGTAAAGGCGTTCCTTAGCGTTCCCGGTGCTAAGGGCAATCTCTAAACCCGAAAACGACGACGACGAGGGGAAGCTGCGTTGATACTCCATCTCACCGGCCGTGAGCCGAAGGGGGGTTTGCTGATCGGGGCTTTAACAGCAAACCGATCACCCAACGCCACGGAACATACGCGGTGTGTCCGAGGACCTGACGGAGGCACCTTCTGGTAAGACTACTCAATACTAACCTTGGTGCCAGAGGTAGGCGCGTGTGTATGCGAGAAGACCTGGACCTGGACCTGGACAGGACTGGGGACAGGTTTTGGGATGGGACAACTTCTCTATCTTTATTTTGTAAGACCCTCTCGCTCAACATAAACATAAACAAAGAATAAATAAACATATAAACAATGGGTATAAATGAGCGAGAGGATAAAGAAGAGATATATACAAAATAAAACAAAGTCCCAAGATACAAAAGGGCGGTAAACAGGGAAAACCCGACGGCGACATATATACAATGCCGTGGGAAAACCTGAATACCGTATAAGGTAAGTTAAGACTTACCATGACGAATCCTAAAGACTTCGTTAGTGTACAAGCAGGAGGGGGTAAAAGGAAAAGCCGTACATATAGCATCTTGGAAATATGCTTACGGTGAAATATCATTTATTGAATATTTCACAGCAGAAGTTGCAGCTGTAGCATTGACTGCCTCATCTAGATTTTCATTCAAAAAGCGCACAACTTCAAGATGACCGCGTTCTGCTGCCATATCCATTGCGCCTGATGTGCAGCCTTCTTGACGATTCTCATGCAAATAGAGTATAACATCGAGATGACCTTCGCCTGCTGCCAAATCCATCGCTTCTGTTGTGCAGCCTTCTTGACGATTCTCATGCAAAAAGCGCACAACTTAAAGATGACCGTGTTCTGCTGCCGCATCCATTGCTTCTGTTGTGCAGCCTTCTTGACGACTTTCATGCAAAAAGCGCACAACATCAAGATGACCTCTGCCTGCTGCCATATCCATCGCGTCTGATGTGCAGCCTTCTTGACGCCTTTCATGCAAAAAGCGCACAACATCAAGATGACCTCTGCCTGCTGCCATATCCATCGCGTCTGATGTGCAGCCTTCTTGACGCCTTTCATGCAAAAAGCGCACAACATCAAGATGACCACCGGCTGCTGCCATGTCCATTGCTTCTGTTGTGCAACCTTCTTTGCGAGTCTCATGCAGGAATTGAACAACATCTAGATGTCCCTCACTGGCTGCGACAATCATCACATCCTCAGTCCAAATCAGTTGGTCAGCCCTTGCATTACTAGACAAATCAAGAGTTTGTTGATGCAGCCATCGAAGGAACTCAAGTCGTCCACAAGCTGCTAATATCCATGTGAATCTACGGTGCCAAAGCCCCATTCGATATAACCAGCAGAGCGCAAGATCTGTAGTTGCTTCGAGATTGGAGTATTTGTTAAACCTTTTGGCAATATCCTTGGAGACCGGGAAAAACGGTGTGTTTATGCCGAGGTCATCAAACGCTGACATAGGGTCTTCAGGATGGAGAGCGGGAAGGTTAAGCCATATCGATTCAAGTGTGACAGCAAGTGAGAGATCATTGGTGAAGCGGAGGATTGAGCGTCGAATTTCCACAGGAAGTGGATAAAGGGGGTGGGTGCGATGCATTGATGAAGCTGAATGTGTTCTGATGAAGGGACAATTGCGAGGTATAAACTTTAGCTGTGCCTTCGTCTCAAATAATCATAAAAAAAATTATCTGCGATCAAAACTGATCTGCCCATTTGTGTGGGTGAATTTGTGTGTGTGAAGCCTATTTTTATGTGAAGCTTAAGCAATACCAAATAATTTTTTTGATGTTTTGAATATATGCGTGTTGATGAGGTAGAGAGTCAAAACCCCAATCGACATTATTTATCCTTAAATAATCTCGGGCGTTACAGTAGCCCATCGAGATGGCGAAAAGAAACAGAAAAGAGGTTGTTCCCACTTCGAACAAAGAACATAAAGGCATAAAAAAAAAAAGGAATAAAATCGTACAAACAAAATAAACTAACCATGCAAAAGACCAAAAAAAAAGCGCGGGTAAAAGTAACAACATGAGTAATTTAAGCCTTAACAGCAGCCGGCTCATCCTCTTCGGTGGAGGCAGCCGCAAGCGCAACAGTAGGGCTTGAGGGGTTTGTAATCTTGTCGTGGAAATGACGAAGAAGAGTATCCACTTCCTCAATACCGAGAGGCTTGATGTCAGCAAGGTTCTTAATTTGTGCGGTCACATCCTTGACTTGCTCGTCGCTAAGGGAGAGGCCGAGTTGTTGGACACGGTTCTTGACGGCGTTCCAGCCAGTAAGCCTGTGACCAATGGACACGTAACGGGTCATACTGGAGAATGGAGACAAAGGATCAGTAAAACATTGACGTGGAAAGCTAACGGAAGATAATAAAACGCAAAACGGATATCTTACCCAAAGTCCTCGGGCTTGAGGATCTCGTACGTGCTGGGGTTGTTAAGAATGGCCTTGGCGTGGATACCAGCCTTGTGAGTGAATGCGCAGTATCCAGTAATGTAGTTGTTGAATGGTACTTGAATTTGCACAGCCTCGGCAACCAAGTTCTCAACATCGCGCAGCTTGTCAAGCCTGTACTTCTTCATGACGTAGTCCTTGTCGGCAGCATACATCCTGGCGCAGAGTCCGCCGAGGGGAGTGATCCCGTTCCTCTCCCCGATCCCAAGAACCGATGTGTCAATGTGAGTGGCACCAGCCTCGAGAGCAGCATATGCGTTGGAGATGGCGCATCCAGTGTCATCGTGGAAATGGCACTCAATGTCACATGACACGACAGAGCGAAGAGTCCGGACAAGATCGTATACTTGACGAGGGTTGGCACATCCGACAGTGTCAGCAATACCAACACGGTCCACTCCAAGCTTGTCAACAGTGCGGTAGATGTTGAGGAGGTCGACGAGGTCGGACCTGAACGAATCTTCAGATGAGAAACGGACTTCGAGACCCTTGGACTTGATGAATGTAATGACCTCGGTGGCCTGCTTGATGATGTAGTCGATGTCCTTACCGTGGGAGAATTCACGGAGGTACGATGAAGTCCCAATGACAACGTCAAGACCGTCGACACCCGTCTCGACGGCGATTCTTGCATCGTCCATATGGCAACGCACGTGGGTCAGAATCTGGGATAAGAGAGACAAACGTAAATATCGATTTAAGGCAGTCAAAGTGAAAAAACCAACGCGCTTTATCAGGATCAACATATTTACCTTGGCCTTGAGACCGAGTTGACAGATTGTCTTGCAGTCTGCGAGGGATTGGGCGGAAGCAGCGGGCGAGGTGATTTCAATGTATTCGACACCATATTCGTCTAGTGCCTTGGCAATCTTGACCTTCGTCTCGGTGTCAAAGAATGCATTGGCAAACTGCTCTCCCTCTATTGCAAACGCGTTAATAAACATGAAACATGGCCGAAAAAAAAAGGAGGTCAGTGGTCCAAGACAAAAAAAAAAAAAAAGGATGTTTACAAACCTCTGAGGGTTGACTCGATGATGGAAAAGTTGCTCACGCGGGACCAAGGGTCAGAATACCGTGGCTGGTAGATTGATCCTGCGGTCGAATTCCTTGCCTTCTTGTTTGCGGCAACCTCAGTGTCGTCATTTGCGTGCTTTCCGTTTGCTCTTGTAGACATTGTTGCTGATGCTGATGATGGTGATGTTGATGATGTTGTTGACGATGTAGCGACGAGTTGTTGTTTGGCGATGGCGATGGGAGTGGTGGTGGAAGGAGCAGCAGATGAAGGAGCAGGAGGCATGGTAAGTAATACGTTTTGAATGGTAGGGGTGAGGATGATGGAGCACAGGTAATAGATGAGTAGATGGATGGATGGATGTGGTATGTATGCGTATAGATGATTGAGTGATGTCTCGACAGAGAGCTACCTAGACAGATGGATGCCGTAGAGAGGATAGATATAAAGGGGGGTGTGGGAATGAAGGCCTGTATTTATACCTTTTTTTAATTTGTAAGTGCTGGTGATTGAATGACTGACTGACGGAGATGAAAGTCAGATGCAACGTGAATAAAATATGGATCGGTGAGCAGGTGAGTTAATATAAAAAAGCTTTCTTTCTCTTATTATGTGCAGACTATCACTGTCTCTTCTGACAAGGTTATTATTTAATAAAAGAGATGAGATTTTTGAAGAAAAATATATTAAATATAATTAGAGGCAAGATGCTGCACTTTGATTGGATGAGGCTGAATTGTTTAGGGGTGATGGTGATGAGGTGTCACTGTCAGCATTCAGCATTAATTGACAACTGCCCCATCATCTTGAAGACGAGATCCTACGCGTATCTAAAGGCACTGTGTCGTAGAATTGACAAAGGAACGGCTATGGGGCAAAGCGATTGCGGTGTATTAGAATAGACAGGTTTTGTTGTAAGGATCTGCCTCAACTTGAAGTCCTTTTGAGTCGAGGATAAAGAGCTATGAACATTAAATGCAACTATGAGAGGACATACTAAATATATTTCAAAGTGAGGTCACTACAACCCTCTACCCAAGTAAACAGGAAAACATGAAAATAAGAGATCACACTCTACGCAAGGAGAATGACAGTTGATCATGACACAAAACGACTAAACAGAGAGCCAACACAGACGAGCCTTATTCATTTCCTTCGCTTTACTGCTGCTTGCACTATTGAGAGTAAGATTGAAGGGGGATAAAGTTACATTAGTAAACATTTTAAAGAAAAGTCGAAGTTATAATAGATTGTGATCAAAAATACCTCAGGGGGCTTCTCACCATCTCCACCAGCAGCGCCTCCCGCGGCACCATCCTCATCGTCCTCGTCAACATCATCGTCATCATCGCCCTCTGCATCATCCTCGCCGTCCCATTCACCATCATCTATTTTAATAGTTTAGACTACACATCGAGCTTTGCAATAAAGAGGAATCACGCTTAAAGAAACAATTCTCACCACCCATGAATCCATCCTCAAATTCAAGAGCCCTTCCAGTGAACCAGTCAACAGCGTGTGGGATAATCTTCTCCTTAATAATCTCTCCAATCTCGTAGTCAGACTCGAGCTTGTCCTCGGCCTGACATGGGCAGCATACAGTAAATATCCTGAAAGGAGAATCATAAAAAAGTCAAGGTATACTCACAGCCGCAGCAGCCTCCTCGTCATCTTCATCGGCGGGGTTCGGGGGCTTGAAGAATGAGAAAAAGGTGGGTGCGGGCACTGTCTTCTTCACGTTCTTGTCTTGTTGGAAGCTGTTCAACACAGATAAGTAATACATTAGTACTTCATCCCAAAGAATAAAATAATTAGAGTAATAGTGAATGATGTAATCACCCTTATGCCTCTGCTTCTTGATTTCAACAGTTACGGAAAGGTTCTTGCCCTCCTTCCACTTGATGTCACAGCCCTCAGCACGGTCGTAAATGATGTCGCCGAAAGAGTTGTCAGTTGAGTTGATGAGGTAGTAAGTTTGGTAAGAAGGGTGTTGGAGAAATAATCGTTCTCTGCAAAGGTGAAATCAAGCTTGAATCCCTATAACATTCAACCAAAATACATCACCGTATATTAGTAAAAAAATTCATATTAAATAATCAGCAAGCAATTCAATAAAAGCACTCACGGGGTTGTCTTCAAGGTACGCAAAGGTGATGTTTGTCAAGCTCTTCAAGGCCTCCTCATCAAGGTCAGTGATCTCTTCAGAGATCTGGGGGTGGTTCCTCAGAGCCGTTAGCCAAAAGTCCGGAACACCCTTGACTCCAGATCCGTCAGCGGGGGGAGGTCCAGCGGGTCCAAGGTCATCCTCATCATCGTCCTCCTGGCAGATATGTCAGCAACATTCTTTAAATATGATCAATAAGTACCTTCTTCTCGGGACGCTTGCTCTCCTCATCAGTGGGCTCAACGACTCCAGCGATAATGGCCGCACGCTGTCTTAGAGTTAAATATCGAACTCTATTTTATAGAATTTCCCACCTTCTCATACAAAGGCTTGTATTGATGCAAGTACTTCTTCTCGAGTGCGAGAACCTCCTCCCTGAACTTTGACTCAATGGACGCATGTTGGTCCTATATAATCGCAAGAGTTAATATTCCATTCAAAGATCACCCCCTATTCTAATCTTCAAAATGACGTACCTGGAGGTTCTGCAGAGCATGAAGCCTGCGGTTAACTTCGGGGGCAAGTTCGGCTATATTGAAAACAAAGTGTGAGAAGTGGCATGCTAAAAACTCCAAAAGAATGCCATGCAATACGTAGAATGCATTCGATTCTGAATAACATTCATGATAAACGGTTTTTTCTTGTATGCATGGAATGTCCGAGAGCAGAGGGGTTGGATCAACTTACATGGGACTTCGACAATCTGGGACTAATTGACAGGAAAAAAAAAGAAAGAAAAAAGGATCCAGTTAGTTAGCTGACGGTAAGATCCCTAGCTCAAAGTCCTGCAAAGGCATGACATGGGCTCTGGAGAGGATGAGCGGGCTGCATACTCACCATCTTTGTAATTGAATGAAGGGGAAGGGTTCCTTTCACTTTTCAATTATTGACGGTGGTACACGTAACGACAATCATTTTGTTACATCCCAAACCTGACGACCTATCCTGAAATCCCTTCCCTCCATAAGATATGTTCGACCAAACCTTCCGATGCGCCATCCTCAAGATTCAGTTTCGAATTGTTGTAACGGCTCTTTCTTTCCAGCCTCCAAAAGTTCTTTCACAAAGCTATGGCCGTGGGACCACCGTTACCTACACCTTGGACCTAGATCGAGGTCATATTGCCTTTACTCAGTCGTAAAGGTTTGAAGAACTTTAGCCCTAACAAGATAGGGTGAGGCGTGAAGAACGGCGATATGCCAATTTGAAAAGTTTTTGCGATCGGAAGGTACACGTACAATGCTGCAGAATATGCGGCAGAGAATGGGTATGATGTTATTTTTCGTCCGTTTCCTGCATAGAATGGAGGGGAGTGGGCCTATGATACCCACGGCGCGCCAAGGCCATTCTCTACACATCCATCATTAGTCTGACCCTTTCGGATACGCACATTCATCGGTTATGGACTAATCCCTTGAACTTGTATCTTCCCATTTACCGATAACTATACTATGCAGTCTTTCATCCATCATCCGAATTTCCATGTGCGGGATGATCCTTGGGAGGAACGAGAGCAATAGCGGTTTTACCAACATCAACATGAGGTCCATTTTATTCAAAAAGATGTTGAAAGAGCATGTCATTTGATAGTCCAGTCCATCATTTCAATGGTTTGTCAAATTTTAGTCCAGCATTTGTCAAAATTTCTTCACACCATCGACAGCATAACTGATGGGCCGTCATTGACTCATTGCTTTTTTGAATCCAAAACTCGCTTTGTCTTCCTTCCAAACCGCAACAACACCAGTTTAAAACCCCCAAAGCCAAGAAACTGTTAAATTAAACACAAAACATACCGTTGACTTTCTTTTCTGGCTCGAGAGCTTCACCAAAACAACACACAAAAAAAAAAAGAGATAAGGGATCGAAGGCGACCAAAAAGACGGCGTATGAATAGCACTTCCAGGTTTCGATCCTGGGACCTCGGAGTTATGAGCCCCGCGCTCTTCCCCTGAGCTAAAGTGCTTAATTAAAAAAAACTCTGCCCGATGGAAAAAACGTCGGGACCTGTTCGGTCTGTCCCTCGTGCAGACAAGAACAAAGATGATGACGGTCGCCCACCAAAACGATCGATATCAAATGAAAAGGACATACCTAAAGCCCAAACCAAGATCCTCAAGTCGGCCCACAGTGCGACAGTCGACGGCATCCTGAATGAGGAAACGATAGAAAACGTTAACATCACAGTCGATGAGGAAGAAACACAGGATGCAGAGATGGATGAGGTAATCAACCCACTCCCCCCCACCACCCCGCACCCAGAGGAGTGGCACACACTTCAATTTGTGGGTGGACGACTCGTAGGACTAGCGGAAGTACCTGCGAGCGTTCACTCGGATGCAACAAGGAGAGAACAGGAAATACTCGAAAACATTGGAGCCGCACACAACCCCAATGACCTCAAACAACGAGTCACTCAACTGCCACCTACCCACATCACACCGAGAATACTCAACAAACTGTTGAGCATGATGGGACCTTTAGTACAATGCCCACACTGCAAAGGAAGTTCACATACCCTTTGGGAAGAATTCGGATCGGATGGAAGAGCAAAATGCACTACTACACAGAAATCGGACATGGACAAGGACATACCATGTCCGGGACGTCTGGACGCTACTTACCTATGGCTACTATGCACGGGACAGTCCAAGACGGGAAACACTACACAACTTAAGAACATCTTTCAACGTTTATTCTCCACGATAACGAAAAGAAGGGCGCCAACAGCTAAAATGAACCTTGAGGCCGCCAACCACAAGGCAACATCAAGAATTGCAGCCCTCCTTCAAAATACCGAAGAAAAGTTAAACTTTAAAGAAGTACAAATCACGATTCAAGCACAACAAACCTACAGCAAAGGTCTTGAGGATCATATCCAACAACTCACTAGAGCGTTTAATCAAATTGCCCACGACCTCCAACAGGCACAGGTGACGTCCGCCAACGCACATACCGCCGATGGAACTTTCCGCAAGAATGATAGATCATACGCTAACGTTGCCACTCGCAGACCCACAACGAAGGTAACGCAAGCACTGCACGATATAGCCAAACTAGCCGAAGAAGAGCAAGCCGCCGCGTATCAGAAGATGTTGACCACCCGCCGCAACCCTCTCACCAACACCTTCCTGGGAAGACGCACAGCGGCTGCCACACGCGCACCCTTACACATTGAAAATATAGACGATATCAAGAACGAAGTATTAAAAGACCGAGTGGCAAGCCTTACCTCCATACGAGTAGAGAACATAACCAATATGACACCATCTGAAGCCCGCACAACTGCCGCCCGTGCCGCAAAAATCAGCCCCCGCACGATCGCTGCAGTACGTAGAGATGGCAGACAGACGGAATTCCTACTTTATAACACCAAAGAAAACGAGGCTGAAACGTTAACTAAATACTTCAAAGCCGCAAACATTAAGATACTCACCGATGACGGTTTCACACCCCACCCCAGCACGACCAAAGAAACACACATGAAATTCGTCATAAAGAGTCTTACACGAGAAGCGGCGCACACTTCGGACGTGGCCATCGTCTTGCAATACCTCCTTCGACTACCTGCAGAACATCGCAACCAATACCGCGAAGAACTAAGAGCTATCACAACAACAACAAACAATAATGGGCAGAAAGGCCCCCGACCACAAATGAACCACAACCTACTCACCATACACGCGGCATCTCTCAACGTAGGGGGTTTGGCGAACTCCATACATGAATGCCGCGAACTCCTCATAGCCAAACAATTTCACTTCCTCGCAATCCAAGAAACACTCGCAATCCCAGGACAAACCTTTCACCCTCATAACGAACTATTAGTACTAGAACACAGATTAACTCCCCTCCCAGGAAGAAAACGCAGAAGCGGTATTGCAATAATGCGACACCCAACAGCCACTGCCGCCGAAGACTTCCGACTTCTCGAAACCGACACTCAGGGAGATTACTTGTGGTTCCGTTTCAAAGATTCCATCAACATCGGAGTCTTCTACCTCAACCCAACCACCAAACCCGCAAGAGTCGCCAAAGCCCTATTTTCCCTCGACAGACATACAACATATAAGAACACACCTACCCCAATGTTGATCCTCGGCGATTTTAACACACGTTTCGGGGCAAAGTTTGGAGACACGGCACTCTCCCCACTTTGGCGCCGGAACATACTGTTAAGTACGCTAGACAAACACGGAATGCAATTCATCAAACATGGCGCTCACATCAACAAATGGACATACAACAACAGTGGACGCACCTCCGTCATAGACCTAATGGCGGTGACAGCGGATATTAGACAGCACACAAGCAAAATGAGCGTCGACCAAACGGCAGCAGTAGACGTACTACATCGAACGATATGGGCGACGGTCAGGGTAGCCCCACCACTGGCACCGGAGATGGCACCACCCGACGCCTACTCGTATCGACTAGAAAAGCTACTAGAACCAAATACGCTGGCAACGTATAAGGCTCGAGCCGAGGAAATGGACCCCACAGTCGCTACAAACATTCGTTTCGCTGTACGGCAGATCTCTGATGACATAGAGAGGGGGCTTCCAATATCTGATGAGACCTGCGTACGACAACTCGATACAGCACTCGAGGTAATGAAAAAAGCAATAGATGAACTAGCATTAGAAATAATAGGAAAAAAGAAGATAAAAAAATTCAAAGCGGCGACGTGCTCGGCCTGGGACGAGGAGGTGCGCCAATTAGCCAGGGTTCGCAAGGACCTGCAAGTTGAACTGGACAACACGCAACCTGGCACCCTCCTCCATCAGGAACTGAGACGGCGACTGGCAAAAGTCAAAAAGGCAAAGAAAAAAGCAATGAAAAAGAAGCAAACAGAAGGATATGAAGATTGGACAGAGACATTACACACCCTACCAACGGCAACTGCGACGAAATTCCTGGCGGGGACTTTAAGACGCAGAAACCGACGGCAATGTGCATCTCACCTGCAAGGTCATGTAGATACGTTAGAAGCGGTCCGGAACCATTTCCAGAAAGTATCTGCGGACCCTGACCCGAACGCACCTGAAAATCCTCCGGCGTTAGCGAACATACCAACCCATCGGCCAGCCCCCTTTACACAACACACCAAGAACGAAATAATGGCAGCCATAAAACGCACACCGACGGGAAAAGCTTCAGGATCAGACGGAATCCGCTCAGAGCTTCTTAAACCGATCATATCCGTCGTGGCGGGGTGGTTCCTCATCATTGCGGATATGATCGCAAAAGTAGGCATCACACCCACAGAATGGAACACTATGTTAGTCCACCCCATATTTAAAGTCGGCAAAGGCAAACCACACGAGGTCGACAAACACCGGCCCATCTCTCTCTCACAAGTCCTCCGAAAAGTGTACGAAAGACTAATTCACCCCCACCTCGACAACCCCGCACATGGAAACGGGCTCCATCCAGCACAGGGCGGGTTCAGATCTAAACGCGGCACCGCGGACCAGGCAGCAGTACTCCAAGCTTTGATCGCTAACTCCAACAGAAAGGGCGGAGGGCACTGGATATGCTTCCTGGATATCAAAGCCGCCTATGACTCGGTAGACCGGGACCTATTGTGGGAAGAACTACAACGAAGAGGATATACAATGTCAATAATCAGCATACTGCGGAGCATGTTCGACCGATGTATGGCTAAAGTCATTATCAACGGAAGAATGAGCACCGCCTATTGGTTAGCTCGAGGGCTCATCCAAGGATCTGTACTTAGCCCTATACTCTACGCCATTTTCATCGACTCAATGACAAGAGAATTCGTCATACTCTTTGGGGCAAGGATAGTGATATATGCCGACGATATTGCCGTACTAGCCGAATCAGCTGAAAACCTCGCTGAAATGCTAGAGTTCCTCTCAAATACCAGCATTACACTACACTTCCGCTTCGCACCGGAGAAAACAGAGGTACTGCCACCAGAGGAAGCCACAAACGAAGAAAAAGCCCTCCTTACACTCTACGGACAACCAGTCACATTCGCCGAGTTCTTTAAATACCTAGGATTCATATTCACATCAGAAGGCTTCGATATGATGGCACAAGTCCAACACCGACTCACCAAAGCTCACCTCAAACTGGCAGAACTCCGACGTCTCGGTTTTAACGGCAAAGGTTTCTCTGGCAAAACCGTGGTCTGGGTATACAAGGTCTTCATTAGACCGGTACTAGAATACGGCTTCCAACTCACCGTATACGACAACACCGCCATAAAACTCCTAGAAAGCTTCCAATATAAAGCCCTATGTACCGGCCTGGGCGTGGCTGGAGGCACATCACAGAGAGCAATCCGCCGACTCGCCAATCTTCCACTACTCACAACACGCAACAATCTACTCGCCACTCGCACACGGGCCCGGTGGCGGGACCGCAAAGATGACCTCTCGTTTCTCTCCTCCTCCATATTCCCACTTGAAGAAGAAGTTAACCTCACCCACCCAGTCGAAGAAACGCCTCTCTGGAACAAAATGAACACCCGCCGCAACCATCACCCTCTCACCTACGACTCTTGGGAAAAAGCACTGATGCTCCAAATATCGCCGATAGACAACGCACCTCCCATCCCTAGCCTGGCGGAAGACTATCGCCTCCACGCTGCCGTTAAAGATCACAAGCAGCTGAACCAACAACTCGCACTCGCTTTCAACATGAGGGACAGACCATCAGCTATACTATCCGCTCGCCTCCCCATTACAACCAAAATCAACCGACGACGCATGCTACTATGGCGCCTGGGTAACTTACCCGGCCACCCATATCGAGAATGCCGCCGATGCCTCACCACCATCGGCGTAGCAAACGAAGTAAACCGACAGCACGCCAACGAGTGCTCCGGGGCGTACTTGTGGATACCCGAAATAGTCGAAGGAGCCAAACCACACGACTGGATCCCAAACGAGCACCCCGGGATAGTCGACATTGACCACCTGCTTGACATATTAGACGCCATCCAAACATACCCACCGAAACCATTAGACGACTCTCCCGCACTCATGGCAGCCTGGAATGCCAAATGCAACGATATCGACCAGAAGGCCTCCCCCGTCTGGAAGGACGCGGCTAAGGCCATGAACGCCGTCGTCGGCAAGCTTTTTGGGTGGAGGAAATCAGGGGAAGATGATGAGAATATTTAAAGGAATCAGAATATCCTTTCATACCTCATCCTCCTCTGTCACCCATTATAGACTCAGACCGCGACCGCGTTTTACTATGAGCCGGGTATCAGCTGTCCCTCCCGGTCTCCTCCTTTTTTTTTTTTTTTTTTTTTTTTTTTTTTTTTTTTATGTTTATTTTATACTATACCTTCACTCTGGGTTCATGTCGCACCTAATTATGGTTGGACGATCATTACTTGTATAGTCGGGTTTCCCGTTCACATCCCATACCGCAACGCTGGAACCACTATCGATATTGTATCCCCCCCCTCTAGTCAAGGCCGTCACCCTCCCTCTACCCTACGTCTGTAACACCTACCCCCTACATCTATATTAGTGTACCGGTTATCTAGTGCCCTGCCTGTAATGGGCTATACGGGATGGTTTTGTTTTGGTTTTTCTTAACTTTATTATTTGTAATAATTTTATGTTTACCCCCAAAATAAATACTATAAAAACAAAAAAAAAAAAAAAAAAAAAAAAAAAGTGCTTAATTGCATGGACGAAATTCCGTCTACTTTGCATACATATGGGCATCGCGATGACATGGGTAAAATGCGTTTGATTGGTCAAAATGGGGCAAAATTTGCTGGAGGCGTGTCCATTCAGTCCATCGAACGAAAAGGAAGCGCTGACGAAACCTCGTCTTCATTCACTGCCGCAACACTCTAACACGTCGATAGTCAAGTATCTTTAAGAAGAAGAGAACTGAACAACATGCGCAATTCTCTGAAGATGTGTATAAACGATATCCACATTATCGAGCAAAACAGAAAATGAGACCGAAATATATCAAGTACGACAAACTTTTTTGTACTCCATGCTTAATAATTGCACTAATAATATAGAGTAGTTTCTAAGAATATTAATTAGATATCCTTATCTTTCTTTCATAAATGCTTTTCAACGCACCATCGACTTTTCCCCTTTGCATTCCAGAAAAGATGTCACTCACCCATCATCGTCGATGGAATCCCGACATTCTCCCCCGAAAAAACCTTGAGAGACCCGCCTATCGCATCCGATAAAAGTAATTGTTTTTCGATTAATGCCATACTGGTATCATAGCATCTGATCTTTCTATTACACAGTCCATCCGCGATAAACGAAAGCGCGACCTTTGTGTTTCTTTGACAACCACATCGATCCATGCAGCTCCTCTGCCTTCACACGGAGTTTCACAGCTTGAAAGTTCATAACCGATGCATGTAATGTAAACGTTAGTCCTGTATGTGAAACGGCGGGAGAGCTTATGCCGATGGAGGTGAAGCGCTGGTACATAGAATGTATTATCGGCCGAGTGCAAGAAGGGGAAACGGCAGGTTTAGAAGCTGGGTTTTGAAGGTAAATATAAGCGGCACGCCGTAAGATTTGGAATAAACGGGGACGAGAAAGGAGTGGGCGATTAGAGTCATGTGAATGATCGAGTTAAATATGGGAGGTGCTGATAGTTGGTCCTCGGTACTGATTGAAGCAACATCAATACCAATTAATAGGCCTATTAATGAAAAGGAGCTGGGAGAATGGTCTGCTGTATCTAAATATTATCTGTTCGAATCTGCTTCTTTTCCATTTCTACTCACCATTTAAACTCTCCTTATAACTTTTCAAGGCAGCTCCTCTTGCATTTGTTGTAAACAACATTAACCGGTATGATCATTCTGCATTCCAAAATCCCGTCTATTGACTATCTGTGACGATAATAGGCGGCTCCAGGTGGCGAAAAAGGGTCGATAATGGTGAGGTTGGGTATCAAGACTTATATGGGAATCTTACAGCACGGGGTCGCGTGGCGCGTCACGCGTTAATGACGTGACGTCTTAAGGCTGGCTTGTCGTCGTTGGTGCAACCCAATCTTGAGCAAAAGGGTTTTTCTGGGTGGCTAATTTATAAACGGCCAAGCAACTGGACGGCATGTGAAGTCGACCGAGACGTCAGGCGATGTGCGTTTCTTACGGGAAAGGGAGTTGAAGGATTTAAAAGGTGCAAGGAAGGGTTATCGAGATAGTGTTGGTAGGAATTCGTATTAGCGGAATAGTTTTCGAGAAAGGGTAGAAAGATGATGGGGCATGAAATCGGAAGTGGTTCAAGATAATGTGTGAACAGAAAGTGGAAGGTCGTTTCAGGAAATAAGCAAAGGGAAAAGGGGTTGTTTATGGCATAATAATTGCCCAAATCCATTCTCTTTTTTATTTTACGCAACAATAATGGCCACAATAACGGCGTATTTGATAACCGAAACATGACGCTCAAGGCTTAGTTCGAAAGAGCAAGTCAAAGATGGCAAACAAATGCCAAAGGCTTCCAAAGATGCTCACCAACACCCTCCCAACAAGCGTCAAGCCAGAGTGGTTCTTAAAATCACATTACACAACCAAGGAAACACAAAAAAATTCGGGAGGGGGTGAAGGTTTGGGGGATAAGCCCGTCAACACGGATACGATTAAATTAAAGTAAAGAGGAGGTGAAGAGGTTCAAGGCCAGAACGCTAGTGCTGCCAAGGATGACGCAGCCTCAGCTTCAGCTTCCGAGATGGTCGCGATATCCTTTTTCACTTCCACTTCAGGCTGCTCAATGGACGATTCATGGTGCTGTTGTTCTTGTTCTTGATGAAGTTGATTGAGATGTTGGGGATGATATTGGAGAGCTGGAGGGAATTGAGGAATATATTCTGGGTGATTAGGTGGTTGTGTTGGTTGTGGGGCAGGAGACTGATGAGGAGGAGAGGGTGGCGCCCCACCCGTCAAGTTCGCCCTGATGGACTTCCCGATCGTCCCTCCAACATTAATGACAGCCGCCACTGTCCTCTCCCCCGACAATTCAGCGCAAGGTGCTTTACTAGAGAGTCCTTGCGTTTACAAGCAACCCCACACCGAGGACAGCGGTGCTCTCGTTCCTCCGAATGAGCAGTACGGCGATGTCTGTTCAAATCATGGGATCTAGCAAACGTTGCAGGACAGACATCGCAAGAGTGGTCGCGGCGGTCAGAGTGTGTGACAAGGTGGGAGTGGAGATGGGATTTTCGGGTGAAAGGTTTTTGGCAGTGGGGACAGCGATGACGGATCGGGGCGAGGACGCCAGTGCGCTTGAGGATTTTGTCGGAATAGACGGGGTCGTCGTGGTGGACAACGTCGACACCGTAAGGATAGGTGGTTGGAGGTGTTGGAAAGGGTGGATGGGTGGCTTGTCCTGGAGGAGGACCGTAGATGAGGTGGGGATGGTGAGATGAGGGAGGAGGAGGAGGAGGATATGGGACTATGGGTGGATAGGTGTGATGATGTGACGGCTGGTACATTTGAGGTGGATGGTTATTATAAGATGGACCTGGAGGTGGACCCATGGGATACTCCTCTCTTGACATGATGGGAGTGAAGATGATGGTTGGTAAGAGTGTCAGGTCAGAGAAGACGGCGTTGTGGTTGGATGATGGAGGGCCTGAAGTTCAAGCAATGGTCAAGCGCTTATATTTTTTTGCTTTGTTGTGCGCCGCTGAAAAAAGGTGAAAATCCAAGGAAAGTAATAAATAATTAAAATTAATTAATAAAAAGGTTAAAATTTTATTGGTACAAAAAAAGAGCGAAAGAAAAAAAGGTTTTCGTTGAATAACAAAATAGATATTTAAATGGTGATCCTGAGAGCGACTAGGCTGAGAGTGAGTTACCTACTAGGTAAGTTACGTATTAAAATAATAGTAAGTTTGTGAGTGAGCAGACATTGAAGACATTGGATACCCTCCCTATCAAACAACTAGTTTATGTGCGAGGAATACCATACCTGCCAGCTGCGAGGGACCATTAATACTCATTTGAAGGAATGTCGCTTGTTTGGAAATTTGTTTTGTAATGGTTTGTGAAACTGTTGAGACCAGGTGATGATGGCGAGCATGATGACGGAATTCAAGCTATGATCTCCATCGAACTCAAGCGACCAGATAGCTAAAGCAAGAAATCAATGGGTAAGCTCTAAATAATTTACTGTACGGAGAATAGTATAACCTCTCTACTTTGAAGGTTACACGCAATTAGCAAGAATGGAGTTCAAACGCACTGCGGCGCATCCTGGTAGTTAATCGCAAGTTGTAGAAATAATATATTGAATGGCGGTGGTGTGAATTATTCAATAAATGAATATTCACTATAGTATCTTGTTCCAAAAAAAACTATACGTATAAACCTACCTTTACCCCTTCCTGTTTACACGTACCAAGTCCTAGGACCGGTCAAGGTAAGCCTTTTCTTACCTTATTTAGTGTTTAGGTTTTCCCGCGGCTTTGTACATAGTCGCAGCGGGTTTTTCCTTCTCATCGACTACTTATGTATTTTGGGACTTTCTATATTTATATGTATTTATCTCTTCCTTTTCCCCTCGCCTTTTAACACCCTATTTACCTTTGTATATGTTTATTTATTATTGGCGAGTGGGTATTACAATAAAGGTTAGAGAAGTTGTCCCATCCAAAACCTGTTCCCAACCCTGTCCACGTCCAGGTCCAGGTCTTCTCCAGTACACACGTGACAACTGCTGGCCTAACGGTGAGTAATGAATAGTCTTACCTATAAGTGCCTCTGTCTCGTCTTAGGACACACCGCGTATGCTCCGTGGCATTGGGTGATCAGCTGCTGCAAAGCCCCGATCAACAAGCCCCCCTTCGGCTCACGGCCGGTGCGATGCAGTGAAAAGCAGTTCCTCCTCATCGTCGTTGCTACGGGTTTGGAGACTGGTCTAAGCATTGGGATTGCCTAGAATACGCCCTTACCGCCACGATTGACAAAGGAATGGGTAAAAAAGGTTGTGAAGATCTATTTCAAGAAAGCCTGGTTAAGTTACCCTTCCCGTTCCTTTTGCCGTGCTTGTATACCTATTTCCCCTTTACCTTTATTCCCGCTGATCATCATTGAGCTCCTTTGTTTCATGCTCTGGACATTGTTGATACACTGTCATAGTCACTAACCTTTTATTTTATGATATGACAGGTTCTAGGTACCACTAGATGGTACTAGTCCTATCGAAACTCCTACCACACCTATGGATACGTGGTAGGAGGCCGTAGTTTCACAGTGGGCAGACGTATTGTCCAACAGTAAACATGAAATGATTCAACATAAGGGAAAAACAAAAAAGTTGCCAGGTCTCAGCAAGTGAAAAAGCACAAGTCAACAACATTTGTCTTCTAAGCAAAATCTCTCACGGCAGGCTACAACAATACCCCTCAGATTACCTTCAGCATCCAAACAGCATGGATTAGGAAAGTTAATGACAACATGGGATATTAGATAAACTGGTGCTTATGGAGGCGATAAAACTACACCCAGCCAAGATGAGCTTCTTCGAGAGCTTAAGACATAAATTTTTGCCTATCTGGCATGATTCCCTTGAGGGTTGAAGTAGTTTAAGTATTGTGTTGTTTTTGTGTCACACTGCGCAAGCTACATGTCTAGGAGTGGGAGTATAGCATAAATAGAGCGTCAATAAACAAGATAGAGAAAACACACGTGCAAACACTAACTGCAGTGATTGCAAGCCAGGTAAACTAATTGGAGCAGGATGGACTGTTGCCAGCCTTAAGTTTGGTGTGGTGACAGTAACTCTAAGGTAACCCTTTTTCCGCCATTGCGTGAAGGGGCTTAGCAATTATTGAGAACCAGTTGGCGTCTATTTTGAAAGTCCCCACTGCTGCCGGAAAGAGCAAGCTTGGCTCACGACACTATTCTTCTGCTCCTTTAGTTGCCTATCCTTCCCATAACAATCATGATCCAGCAATTTGAACCTACATGTGTTTAGCCCTGAAAATGTGATCCCTGGGAGGTTCAGAACAAACTCTACTTAACAGGCACAAATGCGTTAGCACTTGTAGCTCTTAAGTCATTTGATAATTACCTTACGCTCCTTTACCCCTTGTCTCGCCCCTGTGAACTTATGAAGCAACTCCATTAAACAGGCATAAGAATGCAAGTCCTCATAGCTCCTAGGTTAGTTCCTAATTACCTTACGTCCTGCCACCTTTTGTCTCTCCCCTTCTAGTCTACCCCGCATGCCTTTGTTAGCCCTCTTATTTTGCGCATGGAGACCTATTCTGTCGGTTGAGTTGACAGCTGTGATCTTCTCTTGACCCATTCCTCCCTACCTAGAACCTCAGCGTTCAAGGGGACGCCGTGACAATTGTCAAAGGCCTCAGGCCTAACTATACACTTTCCTTTATACAAGAGATTCATTTCTTTATCTAAGTGTAATCCTTCAGCAGGATCCTTTACTAGGCTGCCAAGGTGATATACGCTCACATAGGCTAATTGTGTCTTCCCATCAGAGGGGGTAAGACTGACTCTAGAGAAAGCGGTGTACATTTGAACTCTATCAGGTTCATTTTGGGTTCTCCAGAAGAATTTGGAGTGTTGTCTTGGAAAAGCCATGGTATGTACCAGGTATAAGGCGTCCAAGTTATATTTGATGAGTAGATCCCCAGCCAGAAGACAATCGTCTCTGTCGGCGCGTGTCTTTAAGCCATGTGCTGCTTTGGATAAACGCTGTGTAAGAACGTGTTTCTGAGTAGCGTACATAACAGCCACGCGAGGGAACTCAGATTCTTCCTCAACAATGGTAATAGAGGTATTTACTAAGAGTTGTGGTTCTTGTCCGGCCCATGTAGACGGGTCGGGATATTCTTCCGCAAAGACATCGTCAGTAGATATACCAAAACGAAGGTCTGCGGGGGTTAATGGGTCTCGCCCAAACATCAACAAGAAAGGAGTCTCGTGAGTAGTGGGATTGACTGTCGTTCGGTACGCGAACATGATGTACGGCAAGATTTCATCCCAATCATCGTGGGTATCTTGGTTAATGTATGCCCTGATCATTTGGCATAGTGTTTTATTAGTCCTTTCAACCAAACCATTAGCCTGAGGCCAGTAAGGTGAGGAGAAGGATCTTCGAAGTCCAAGCACTATGCTAACCTTCTTCATAAGTTCACTAATAAAGGGTTGCCCCTGATCCGAGTGCAGGATCAGAGGTATTCCAAAACGGCAGAAGCATTGCTCCACTATTATCTTGGAGACGGTGTCAGCAGTTATATCAGGGACGGCAAAAGCATCGGCCCATCGGGTGAAGTAATCAGTCAGCACAACAATATACTTGTTTCCGGTTTTACTTGCTTTAAGTGGTCCCACAATATCTATGGCGACGCGTTCCCAAGGCTTATCACCTAAGGGAACGGGTTTTACAGCTCCAACTCTCCTAAGAGAGTCTTTACATTTTTGGCACGTAGAACATCCACGCACATAATTGATAAGATCGCGATGGATAGTAGGCCACCAGTACCTTTCGAGGGTGGTGGTGAGCAGCTTCTGTGCACCAAGGTGACCACCGGTCATGATATCATCATGTATTTGTTCAAAGGCAACCTGCCTGAGCCCGCGCGGGACACATAAAGCTAATCGCACAGGCGACCTCTTTAATAAATATTCTTTACGTGTAATACGCGGTAGAGAAGCTCACCGCGTATAATGCTATGTTGGCATTTTTCAGAACCATAGCTTTCGCTTTTCTTCCTCAGGTAAAGTTCCATCTTTTAGGAATTGGATAACTTCGCTGAAGTCTTTGTCAAGTAGTTGTAGTTTGAGAATTTCATCAGACATCTTCCCAAGTGCGAAGAATTCATTAGGTTCATCCCCATGCTAACAGCGCCGGGGGTATCTTTTTTGGCGTTTGAGTACGCGCATTTTTATTCTTCCTTTTGCGTAGAAGCCTCGTAGGAGGCCCATCGTCAACTTCAAGTGCAGGCAATGAGACATACTGGTCAGCTTCGTATTGTGCAGCGTCATCATTGCTTAAAGTAAGTTCGACGGCGCTGTGTCAGTGAGGCCGGCTACAAAGCGGTGCTCAACAGTCCATTGCAGAGTATTCTATAGTCAATGAAGGCATAGTCTATCCTCCAAACAGCTTGGTAAAAGTGTTGGGGGTCATGCCACGTGTATCCTGGTAAGTTAGGATGGCATTTTCGGAATCCGTCAAAGAATCCGAGTCTAAGAAAGGCGTCAAGCCATGATCGTTCATCATAACGGAAACCAGAATATCCATGGAACCTTGCGGGATGACGGACGTCAAGTGAGGTATGCGCGATGTTAAAATCGCCTAGAACTATGGTTTTATCTTTTTGGAGGAGTTCCTTCACAAAGTCATAAACTCTGCTTAGAAACTCCATCTTATACTCTTGTCTATGATCGTGGCGTGTGCCATTGGGTGCGTAGATGTTAACTAAGTTGAGCCCAGGAAGGCAAAGGGTAAGGCAGCGACCTTCTTCAACGAAGTCGTTGCTTGGTGTGAATGAAGTGCCCTTGAGCACCGAGATTACTGGTATGTGTTTGCGGACTAAGTTACAACACCATTAGAACCGTCGCGTATATCGTCTGAATAAACGTTCCATTTTGAAAGGTTATGAAGTTGATCCCAGAGCTTTCTTGCTCCTTCGCCCATCTTTGTCTCTTGAAGACATACAATGGAGTAATCCATTTGCTCTAGGTATTCGCGAGGAACTCAGCTTTGTTATAATCTTCATCTTCTTTTCTGTGTTTGTAATACTTTTTGCATAATGCATGTAAGCTGTTGACGTTCCAACTCGCCATTTTGAGCGAAGTGCTCAAGAAAGGGGAAGACCTTTCCTCAGGAGGGAACACTCTTGTTAATAGGGATGGTGCATAGTCAAGCATCATTTTTGGAGGGACGGCGGGCATGCCTCGCGTCGTAGGTATGTTATAGAGCTCTTGTAACGAGGGAGGTTCATTTTTATCAATCCTTCGTTCCATCAGAACATTGGGGATTTCATGTACTTCAACAATGCGGTAGGCATAGTGCGTGTCCAGGTAGTTGCCGAGACCATACTTATCCGGTTGTGGATAGTCGGCACTTCCTGGTGATAGTGGTTTTGCAACGGTAACAACGTGTGAAATACACCCTGGCAGGGTTTTCTTCCTTACGCCATTATCGTTCTTTTCCGCGTCAGGAATCTGGCAAATCCAGAAGCTAGATATGCCAGGGAACTCCTTCTTGTGGTATTCAAACTCTCGCTGACCTGTCAGGATATCCTGGAGTCGCGAAGAGCTCATTCGTAAGATAAAGTTAGATTCTAAATGATCTATCTTTTGAGGGGAGTAATCAACGACATCCTCTGGAGTAAAAAGTTGCTGTGGAGGTGAGTGGTTGATTACTCCATTCACAAGACATTGATGACTATCATCAAACTCCCGTTTTTGAGAGAAAGATAAATTGTCAAGGGTGGGCGGGTGGGTTATAAGTTTATTCATCCGTTTAATGGATGTTTTTCAAATATCGTCATTGGGATATGACGCCAATGTGATTCGTTAACAAAGTCCAAGGAGATATTGAAGTCAATAGGCTGCAAAGGTTTGTTCAGTTCATATACACCGTGAACAGGATAGGCATATTGAAACTCGGTAAGTCCCTTGTTGAAATCGGCATTGCCGAGTCCTACATTATCGGTAATTTCGCCGGGGAGGTGAACAGTACCTGTCTGCACAACAATGTGCAATGCGGCCTTTGGCTTCATTTCCATTATCCAAAGGCGTTGGACGCGTTGAGGAATAAGGTAGCTTAAAAAGATGAAGTTCTTAGACCCAGATCGTAAGGGAACGACTTGGTCGCTTTCAGTGATGATTAAAACATCTTCTTGGGAATATTGTAAGTCGTAGCGTTTGGCTACATCTTTATGTTTTTGTGGTAAAGCTTTGTTTTTCTCTTTCGCGTTTTTTACCGATGTGGGCGCGGGAAGAGTCAGATATTATGGATGCGACGGACTCGTCGGATTTTATGATTTCTTCTGGCTTAAAAGCCCGTGATAAGGCGTCGGCAACAGCCTGACTTTTACCTGGTATGTGAACCAATTCAATTTCATGCTCTTGAAGCGCGTAAGCCCATCGAGCAAATCGGCCCTTCAGATCGCCTTTGGAAAATAAGGGGATGAGAGCAGAGTGGTCGGTTTCTATACGGTAGGGTTTATGCCATGTATAAGGTTCAAATAAGTTAGCGGCCCATACCACAGCTAGACCTTCTCTATCAGTGTTTGAGTAGTTTTGCTCAGCTTCATTCAAAGTGCGCGAGGCAAAGGCAACGGGAAGGTAGATGCCATCTCTATTGATGAATAAAGCGGCGCCAATTCCATACTTGGAGGCGTCACAGGAAATAACAAGTTTATCGTCTGGGAGAGGATTCGTTAGCTGAACCTCGGACTTTAATGTTTTGATAAGATGCCTAAAGGAGGATTCACAGGAATCTGTCCAAGTAAAACTACTTTGTTTCTTCAACAAGTTGTAAAGTGGGAACGCGACTTCAGTGAAATTGTAGACGAAACGTCTAAAGTAATTAGTGAAGCCCAAGAAACGTTGGACATCTTTACAGCAGGTGGGGGTTGGCCAGTCGTCAAGCTTGGTCAGCTTATCTGGGTCTGGCTTTATGCCGTCTTTGGAGACGACGTGTCCTAAGAATGGGAGAACCTCAAAGAGGAACTGACACTTTTTTGGTTTCAACTTTAGATTATACTCCAAGAGTCTATCAAAGACCATTTGTAGATTTTCAAAGTGAGATTCGTCGTCTTTAGAGAAGATAATAATATCATCAATATAGACCATGCAATTTATCCATTTCAGTCCAGCAAGGACCATGTCCATGCACCTTTGAAAAGTGGGTGGGCTGTTAGTTAAGCCAAACGGCATTACAAGGTATTCATAAAGTCCGTCAGGAGTGACGAATGCGGTTTTATGTCGGTCTTCTGTCGCAACAGGAATTTGCCAGAATCCAGAAAGCAGATCAAGCGACGAGAATATGGTTGACCCGGCTAATCGGTCGAAGGTTTCGTCAATCCTTGGTAAAGGATATTTATCTTTTATAGTTATTTCATTAAGACGCCTGAAGTCTGTGCAAAACCTTACAGTTCCGTCCTTCTTTTTGGCGAGACATACAGGGGAAGCGTAAGGAGATCGTGACTCTCTTATGACTCCCGTTTTTAACATTTCGCTAATATGATCGCGAATGATCTTAGCACGTTCCAAACCCACAGGGTAAGGAGGCATGTTAGGTGCTCGCGCATAGGGTTTAATTTCAACAGTATGCTTCCCAGGCGATTTATCGCCAGTTGTGATATATTCTCGAAATACATCAGCGTTGTTTCCTCGTTGAAGGAACTTCACTAAGGCGTCAATTCGTTCAGGGTTGTTTTTAAGGTGGTCCAGGTTAAACTTGGTCCAGATATCTTCAAAAGACTGAGGGATCATATTTTTAAGATAGTCCATACGATCTTCATTCGTAGTATCGTGAGGTTGGAGGCGAGAAAGAACTTCCTCTTCTTCCTTAGATGGTTTTAGAAGGTCGATGACCTCGTTATCCGTCAAAGCGTTGAGGTCTGAGGGAGGTAAATTAATGCTTTCGTTGGCGAGAGCAGTTTGGTCATCTGCCTCATTGTCGCTTAGATCCATAAGGGGATCATCAATTGCGGGGTCGGTCTTCTCCATCTTCCGAAGCTTTTTGAGAGTTTCGGTAGGTAAAGACCTTGGTATCTTAGTTGAATGTCCTTTGCTCGTTCTTTGATAACGGCGTCGTTCTCGTCGAGAAACCTTTTCAGGCTCCGTCAACAGAGAATAGTGGACATATAAGTCGTCGAGAGACTTTATTTTCTTATTTATTTGTGCTTCTAGCCATAAAGACATAAGCATGGATTCATCCTTTTGAATCTCGTCTGAGATGTTCAGAACGAAATCATTGGATTTCTTAACTTCGTCATAAAGACGTCCAAGTTCCATTCCAGCATGTATCGTAGTCGGTAAGGACCCGGTGTACGTGACGTAGAGAGGGAAAGGTTTCATTACGACATCCATTTCTTCTTCAAACTTGGCTTTCGCCTTTTTGTTCCACTTTCTTTTAACGGCATGAGCAATCATGCCATCAGGGAAAAGATCTTCATGATCAAAGGTAGTAAACTGTGGGGCAATATCCGATAAATCGCTCCGTGGACACACATTATATGTGTAGTTGGGGACGTCGGGAAGACGGTCTATCTTACACATTACCGCATGTGTCATATCCGACTCTAAAGTGGTGTCCTGGACAGCAATAACGCGTACAAAAGGTGAAGAATTACGATAAGTAAAGCCTTTTGAGACCAGCTTCATAGGCGTGGTGTAATGGGAGACTTTGGGCGGTATTGTTTTGTCAAGTGGCCTTTCAGGCTCTGAACATTCGTCATCGGTGAAAGAGCACTCACTCGAGGAATAAGGTGACTTAACAGAAGCCGTCGAAGGGGATTTCTGAGTACTATTGTCGTAGTAGTAATACCGCACAATGTTTTCGCTGGCAAGTAAATCCATACGGAAAGCATTTAT
>JAHLKC010000045.1:0-261570 GCA_025449115.1 Chytridium lagenaria
GGGTGTGCCTATGCATGAAGAGCCTCTACGGACTCGTACAAGCACCAATGTGTTTCAACACCGACTTAAACACGTTCCAAGTCGACGAGGAGAAAGTTTACTCGCTCTGCGGCGGATTCATGTCTTTACTACAAGCGAAACGGCAAGGACCTCACCTTGAAGGGGTCTATGTTGATGATATCATAGAGGCATCAACAAGTAAGGAGGAGTTAGATCGATCAGAAAAACGGTCATGAGACGTTACCGAGGTACAAGAGCTCCAAGTTTTCGATACGTTCTGGGGTGGAAATATCGTTATGATCGTGTAAAAGGGAAGATTGTGGTGCTACAGGAGAGATACATCGAAACGATGGGTCAAAAGCTGGAATTACTGAAAACTCTTTTACACTATACCCCAATGGACGCCCGTCAAGAAACTCCTGAAGAACATGGAAGGCCAGATAACGAAAACGAACGAGAATAATCAAGGATACTGACAGTACACTGGATCCTTGATGCATGCCATGATTGGGACGCGACCAGATATCGCGTTTGCACTGGGTATGGCCGCAAGATTCCAAGAGAACCCTTACCCTGCGCATTGGAATGCGCTTTACCGCCCTTGCGGATATCTTCAGCAAACTAAGCAACTGGGGATTCAGTATTCAAGAAGAGAGCAACTAAAATTGGGAGGATATGCGTGTTAGGTTTCATCTTTCTAGTTTATTTTACTTACCCGCATTCTCTTTTATTTCACTAAGTTCGTTTATGCCCCCGCACTGTTTCCTGCCTAAATTTCTGAGTTTAAATTTATTATTCATTTTGCTGCTAATACCATTTGTGTCAGCGTTAATCCCCGCACGTGAATCCCCGCGCGTGATTTGATTAAGTTACTTTACATGTTTGTTTTTACGTTTACCAACGTATATATTACATACTTAAGTACATTTGCGTATGCCATGGCATACCTGCCGATAATATTTTGGAGCAATAGCATTAAACTTAGGGCAAATATCTAGATGCCTCCATTAGATTTTTGGAGACAAATATAGTTTAAAGCACCAACAATTAGAATAATTTTCCCAAAAATAGTTTTAACCTTCAGAAAAGAACATGTATACAGCGTATGCAAACGTTTACACGCAATATGACATGCCCAAATACTAAACTTTGCTCAAAATTGTAGATGTCTTCTTCTAAATCTTTTAATGAAGTTAGGGTCAAATGACATTGAGACCCAACCAAATTAAAATATAAGACCTACTACAGTATTTGGATTCAGGTTTAAGTCAAATAATTATATCTAGTCCCGTTAGTAGCAATTGCCGTCAATAAAGTTTCTCCAACCCACTACTTGTATATATCGCTAGTTCAACCAAAAAATTTGTAGTAGACTCTTTTCTCTAGATAAATCACTAGTGTGAAACACAATGGTGATGGTTTCAAGTTGCTGGCGCGCTTCGTTCTTGCAATATACCTTTCTGAATGCAATTTTACTATAAATTTAAATGAAAAGTTGACTATAAATTGAAGTGAAAACTAATGTAAACAAAATCAGGTTTTGATCAAAACTCAAATGCCAACAGACTTTATTCAGCAATATGTATTATGCATACTGAAGCATGCACTGCAAATACAAAGGTGTTTCATAATATAATGAAGGTTTACCTTTTGTGGTTCAACCTCTCGTTCTTTCAAAAAATTGTTAACACTTCCATCCTTATAATATTAAATGTTCATACCTCTTCTTCTTACTTTCAACGCGATAGACACGTTCTTGGCTACAATAAGAAACGCTTTATAAAATAAAAAAAAGGAAGCAAATGGCAATAAGCAAATATAGACAAAAGTATACATCTATTTATAACAGCATACCATTGCATACAGCCGCAGCCATAAAAAGTGTTAAATGTTAAAGTAGATGATAAAAGAAAATATAATTAAACTATAAACCTACCCAACGTAACATGATGTGTTTGCTGCTTTGGAGACTTTGGCAATTGGGTTGTTGGCGACGTAGCTACATTTAATTAGCGTAAGCATAATTTAACTTCCTCGGTTTGCGACAGGGGTTACGGGGCTGGTATGTAATTAAACATAATGAATTAATAAAGTAAATAAACTATAAAAATGATGATGGGGTCTCCAGAGGTGACAGGGAGCTAATAACGATGAAACTTCCATATACTGATGTTAACTTAATTTCCCAATACATATAGAAGGTGGGGATTTACAACAGACTTAACTTATGACCCGTCAATCCCTCCTCCTTTGTATCATAAAACAAACATAAAATAATAAAGTTTAGGGATTAACGCATCCTCAAATGGAATGAGGAGCTCAATACAACTGACAAAGTAAAAACTTAAAATAACGCGTAAACAAAACAAAGTTCGGGGAAAAACAACTTAGACGAAATACGAATGTGGGTGAGTAAAACAAAATAGAAAGATGAAAACCGCAACAATCCATGCACAGTTTTTTTAAAAAAACTAGAATACATACAAAATCCACAGACTTGAAAAGGGATATCTTACCCTTTCCCTTATACGACGGCGAGGTTATCTAACCTTTTCCAACAAAAACCTTGTGCGCGTACTTTGGCTGTATAAGGTTAACAGCAGCAGCAGTATGTTTTGGTATACCATGGTATACATATGTACGGTCAAACTCACCTTTTCCAGCGGTCGGCGACGGCTTCTCCGTTCTCTCCATCTCTTCTTCAACATGAGCCTCCACGTCAATGCGCAATTGAGACGGAATCTTCGCTGCTAAATAACGCACACAGAAGAAATTAGAAATCAGCACCGCATGACATAAACAACACTCAAAATACCTTTAACCAAACGTTCCTGTTTTGGCTTGACGACCTCTATCTCGAGCTCTATTCTTGTTAGTCCGATAAGACACTTCACATACCTTTGACGTACGATGCCAGGGTTGGTTCATACTCTTCCTTGACATCACTCGTCTTCCTCAACAGGCTTGCTACTGAACCTGACCTTTTCGTAAGGAGCAGGCTTTTTTCGTGGCAGTGGCTCTTGCTTACGTGGCTCATCAGGCTTATAAAAATTAGCATATAAATGATTAAATTTCATATACCACAACAACGACCTCCGATTCTTTGTCGGCCCATTTAAATAACATTATTGTCTTTGTCAATGAGATGTCCAGTAACTCGGGGGCTATCTGCAAACCAGCTCTCTTTGAAGGGCTGATGTATGCAGATTTTGCCTGGTTGCATCATTACATAAACTTGAGGTTATACTACCTTTGTAATCTTCAAACGTAAACTTTCAGCACGGCAAGACCAACCCCCTAACCTTGGGAGGAAGTCAATCAATGCTGCAATCCTGACTTTCTCCGTGAGCAATACATCCGTGGCTTTCTTCTTCACATCAGTCAGGCGATAAAATCGCGTTCGTTGCAACTCCTAATAGACTTTTACCATAATAAGAATTGGCATAATAGCTACCATACTTTTGGGTTGCCGTAACCGTTTGCAAATGATAGTGGCCCTTCGCACCGCGTTTTTTTGTTGCTGAACTTTGTTGAGGTTGCTGAATGGTGGCGTGGGAACCGCCAAAGACTCTGGTATATCTTTTCCGTGGTGTCCAGTTTCATTATCATGGTAACAATAAGACCACGGATTGCATGACCATTGGCGCTAGTACTTTGTAAGTGGTCCTCCAAATGCCTTGATGATGTGACGGACTCCATCTCTTTGTCACAACATGGGCAATACATTTTTTGCAACGATTTTCTTTAGTGTTACTGTAGCAGTGGACTTCAAGTAATCCGTTGAGTAAAAGCATCTATCAGCGTTACATACCATTGTATACTTTAAATGTAAGATAATTTGCATATTTGCTGTGAGTTATTCTCTAACCAGCCAATCCACTGAAATCTACGTAAGCCACAGCATACAAGTGTATACCATGAATTTCTATTATATTTCAACAGATTCGGTTTGTTTTTGTACATTAACACAATGCAGCTAAACAATATCAGGCCAACAAGCCAAACGTTTATCAATGCAATGCAAAGACATAAAGGGTATTTACAATAAAACAGATATATTTACATGCTTGACGCTTTGACAACAAATTTTTTCTGGACTCAAAGAACATGGAGAAGAACGGTAAAGTTCAACAGCAACAACTGCAGAACACATATGATGATGGTGAATACATTGAACAATTAGCCTTTGATGTGAAGTTCTCTCTATGGCCCCTCTGCTAAGCCTTGGCATACAGAGGTAGAGAACCACATAATGGGTGACAAGACTAGTGTCTAGGAGGTACTTCTAGATCAAGAGTCAAGCCGTATTCTTCTGCCTTTAGTGACAGCTGGGATTTTAGTTGCTGTGGTTCTGCTCTAAAAACTAATCTAACTGAAGTAAAGGAAGGAAAAAGGAAGGAAAAAGGTACTCAGGCGGAGATCCAACGCGCCAGAGTGGAAGAGTCATCAAGGAAGGAGTCCATCCCGCTCCTAGTAGTGTACAAGGCCACGTAATCGCCGCAATAAGCCGTTTTAACATGTTCTCATCTGATCTCTTCTACCTAAGGTCCTGCTCATGCCGGACTCCAACTCACAGGCAACTAGATAGCCAGTCATCGCAATCGAGAAAAAAACAGAGGTAGTCATACTACCCCAAACCTTCAAAGGAATCATGCCACAGAGGTGTCTTTCCAGGGCTCAGGCCTTCTCAGACACAATGTCTTGGTTCAAGGTGTAGTCTTCCCCAGCGGCGTAATCTCCGAGCGCCCACAGGTACAACTAAATAACACAGTATTGAAGAACAGAAGAATGAAGAAAGCATGGCCCAAGGGCAGCCATTCCTGGATGTATGTGTGGGATCAATCCAGGACTATAAAGGTGCACGTAAATCTATTCAACTTTCTATAAATAATAAAACAACAAAATAAGAATAAGGGCACAATGTCTATATAGCGACGCATTCATGCCACTTGGTGAGGTTATCTTATAATCCCACATTGAACGTTATTAACTTGATGTCTATATACACAATCTATAGATTATGATGGTTCAGGAAGCCCTGAGGATCCAACTTACAGTGAAGATGATGATGAGCCAACTCAGAATGAGGAGATGGAGATTGATGTGTTAAATGAAGACTCAACTCGTAGTCAAGGACTCTCATAAAGATATTGCGAATGGTTGATAGGAACACTGCCGCACGGGGAGACACTTCAAATGAAAACAGTGAGTTCCATGCTTGACACTCTGAACTTGTTGGATCCTGACGCGTACTTAGAGCTCAATAAAGACAAATGTATATATATGATCACTTATTTTATTACATTGGAAAAACCTCGAGTTTTATACTAAGAGCTGGCACAGTCGGCACAGTCCTAGCACAGTCGGCAAAGCCGCTGTTGTCATCACTGTGCCTGCACAGTCGCAGCACAGTTCCCGCACAGTCGATGACATGGAGAATAACACGAAGAGCAAAAACCAAGTAACTAAACAAACAGTAGAAAGACCAAGAGTCATTAACCAACATAATAGCGAAAACTAACAAGTGCATATAAGTGAAGATGTAAAACCCAACATTCTCCCCCTTACATCAAACGCTATGTCTGACTCAACACTTTATCTGGTCAATCCACCAAATCCACCATTCCCATCATCCTCCGAAAATTCTCAAACTTTCCACGAGGTAAGGCTTTGGTGAGAGCATCTGCTGGCTGATCATCCGTCCAACATGCTCAACTCTGATCAGTCCCTGTCTGATCCTATCCCTCACAGCGTGAAAACGTAAGTCCACATGACGCGATCGAGAGCTGATTTTCGCGTTTCTGGGCGACAGCGTTGGCGCTAGTGTTGTCCCCGTAGATGACAGGTGGAATGTTGAAGCTGTAGCCAAGTTCATCCAACAACTGAACTATCCAGACCATATCTGACGAGGCCTCACTCAATGCCACGTACTCAGCTTCTGAACTAGACACAGCTACCGACGTTTGCTTCTTGGATCCCCACAACACAGCTCCCCCATTGAGTGTTATCACATAACACTCACAGACTTCTCCCATCCTCATCATTACCAAGGTCTGCATCACAATATCCAACCAGTTCCAGCTCCTCCCGAGCTGAATACTGAATCCCAATGGTTTTCGTTTGTTGAAGATACGCGACAATTCGCGTTGCGCAATTCCAGTGTCCAGACTGAGGAGCTACTTGGTACCGAGCTACCATTCCCGTGGCGTAAGCAATATCAGGTCTGACTGAGACCATTGTATACATGATGGAGCCGATAACTGAACGGTAAGAGGTGCCCTCCATCTCATGAATCACCTCTCCCTCCATCTCCGCCTGTATCTTCACCCCAGTCTCCATCGGCGTCTGCTTGAGGTAGTTTGATGGCACCCCAAACTTCTTGATGAGCCCATCAATGTAGTTCTCCTGCTTGATGCCCAACTCCCCCTTCTCCCTGTTGTAACGGACTTGCAATCCAACTGCAATTCTAGGCTCCCCCTGCGCTGTCGACCGGAAAGCTCTATTCAAGTCCTCCTCAAAGGCCATAGCTTCCTCAACAGTTGTCGTCGCGAGAATCACGTCATCAACATAGATGACCAACAGAGTAAGCTTCCTTCCGTTCCTCTTCCAGTAGAGGCAAGGGTCCGACTTGCACTGCTTGAAGCGCTTTGATCGAATCCACTCATCAAAGACCTCATTCCATTCCAGCGGTGCTTGCTTTAACCCATACAAACTTCTCAACAAACGACACACCATGCCCTCCTTTCCTTCAACCGCGAACCCCTCCGGCTGCTCTATAAAGATCTCAACGTCTGTCAACTTCCCATTTAAGAACGCTGTCTTCACGTCAATTGTCTGAGCTCCAACCGCTCATGGCAAGCTACGGCAAGGAAGATCCTGATCGTTGACGACCGAGCAACTGGTGAGAATATCTCAAAGAAATCCTCCCCCTCTTTCTGGCTATATCCCTTAGCCACGAAACGCGCTTTGTATCGAACAACCTCTCCATGCTCTCCTCTCTTGCGTTTAAAGACCCATCCAGACTTGATGGTCTTCTTATCGGTAGGTCGAGGAGCCAGAACCCATGTTGAGTTCTCGAGTAGAGACTTGTACTCGTCCTCCATGGCTGCTAGCCATTCCTTGCTATCTGAGCGACTTGATGCTTCTTCATAGGTATGTGGGTCTTCATCGAGTTCCGTGTTGTGCGCTGTTGGACGCGGTCCCACCGTGAACCACGCCAGATTCCTTGGCTTTGGAATGCGAGAGGACCGCCTTACACCTTGAACCAGAGGTGATCTTTCTGCTGGGGACTCTTCTCCAGGTGAGTCTTGACGTGTTGATGGCGTCCGTGGTGTCCTCGGTCTCCCTCCTTGAGGTGTTGATGGTGCCGAAGAAAAATCGTCCGCTGACCCATCATCTTCTGAGTCTACCCCAGCTCCAGCACCTCCAACGTTCTCATCACCCTCATCTTCAGTATCACTGTCCTCAACCTCACTGTCAAGTTCCCCATCACCGTTGCTTAAGTCATCCTCAGATGAATCTTCATCATCATTCTCTTCCCCCAGCTCGTTGTTGGTCTTCCATTCCGTCCAGTCCCCACGCACCGTTCCTTTGTAGTCAAGTCCGAGTTTTGTCTCGTCAAAAATCACAGACTTGCTCCTCATCACGCGTTTCCCTACTGGATCATACACCCGAAAGCCCAAAGGCTCATAACCCACAAAGACGCCTTTCTTCGCGTTGTACTGTCCCTTCTTCCTCTGCTGCTTTGGCACGTGCATGTAGGACGCACATCCAAAAATTCTAACGAGATCAAGGTGCGGTTTCTTTCCCGTGAAGACTTCATAAGGCGTTATCGAGTCTGGATTCGACTTCCTCGGTGAGCGATTAACGAGGTATGTAGCCGTCATCACTGCCTCTCCCCAGAACTTCATAGGCAGGCCAGAATGACTCAACATGGATTTTGCCTTCTCCATGAGAGTCCGATTCATTCGTTCTGCAATTCCATTTTGCTCTGGCGAATACGGCATGGTGTAGGTGAGCGTGATCCCCTTCGCTAAACACCACTCCTGAAGATCCTTGTTCTTAAACTCCCCACCGTTATCAGCTACAATCTCTCTGAGCCTGTCAGGCTCCTGCGAGAGTACGGCCTCTTCAAGCTTCTTCGAGTTCTCACAGTAATCGATACTTGTGATTCTCCCACCAGTAAGTCGCTCCGCTTCTTCTTTGAACAGCTTGATGTACTTGACAGCTTGCGACTTCTCCTTGAGCAGGTACGTCATCGTGTATCCAGACATTGAGTCTACCGCCACCAAATAGTACTGAGCCCCTCCAATCGATTTTGTTGACATAGGTCCAGCAAGATCAACGTGAACCCTCTCCAAGGGCTTCTTTGATCTCTTCTCCTTTGACGGAAACGACGCCCTGGTGAGTTTCCCATCCAGACACCCCTCACACAGAACACCTGAGTCGGTTCCAACCACCTTGACTCCCTTTGCCACCATTGGCAAAGTTTTGACGTTCTTCATTCCTAAATGACCCATTCGACAGTGCCACGTGTAAACGTCATTCAGAGCCGAGCTCTTAACCCCCGTAGTCGTATGGTTTCCCTCAGGGTTGCCCTCCGTCAGGTAATATAGGTTGGATCCATCCTTCTTGAATTCTGCAACCCCAACTCCTTTTGCTGACTTGAGAATGTAACCGCCCTTAACAGGATGCGCCTCAAGACCCTTTCCACTGGCCATCCCAAGCGACACCAAGTTCCTCTTAATGCCGGGCACATACAGAACGTTCCTCAAGATGATTGTTGACGGTTCTCCATTCACCATCACCTCCAGTTCTGCATCCCCCATCCCTGTCGCGTCGAGCTTTGTTCCTGACTCTGCCGTTCCAACGCTGCTTGAGACGTGACGAAAATTACAAGACATTCTCGATTGAACGTCATATGGTGAGTGGCTCCAGAGTCCATGATCCACCTCATGTCCCTATTGTCTTTAGCTGTCACCGTGAAATTCACCTCAGTGGTGAATGCCATTGCTGATTCCGCCGTGTTGACTGATCCCTTCTTCTTCTTCCAGGATCCCTTCTTTTTCTTCCACTTGGGTTTCCCTCCCTTGCTGCTCCCTTCACCCTCGGTGTCGGAGTCGTCGTTCTTCTTCCTAGACCAGCAATCTTTCTTGAGGTGTCCAACTTTCCCACAGTGGTAACAGGTACGTACTTCCTGTTCCTTCTTCCCAGGTCCTTTTCCCTTTGCCGGGAATTTCCCATTCCTCTTCACGAAGAACGCCTCCATCTGATCATCCCTTCCCTCCTTGTCTCTCAGCTTGGTCTCAAAGTCCAAAAGCCGCCCGACCACCTGGGTGTAGTCGCCAACAAGATCCTCATCCGCCTCGATCGTCGTCACAATGACATCAAAGCACTCGGGAAGCTTTGTCAATAGGTAAGAAGTCTTCTGCTCTTCCGATGTGGAGTGACCGGCGGCAGCTTGCTGCTGAACGAGCTTTGAGAGAGTGCTGATGAAATCGTTCAAATCCTCTCCCTCCTTCATTTGCAGCTCCATGAGTCGGCGCATCAAAGCGTTCCTATTTGAGTGAGCCTTGCGCTCATAGGACGTCTCCAGAGCCGTCCAGACTGCTGCTGACGACTCCAGGTTCTGCACCAGAGGTAATATTGAATCCGTGATCCTTCCCTCCAGTTTTGCCCTTGCCTTCTCATCTAACTCTTCCTCCTTCTTCCTTTCCTTTTTCTCAGCTACTGTTGGAGCATCCCTGTCAGCGTATGGAGTGATCCCAGACTCAACAATGTGCCAGAGTCCCTTTGCCCTCAGGTAGGTCTTCATGCGATGCTTCCAGATGAAGTAGTCTTTGCCGTCAAACAGCTTTGGCTTCTCAGCCCCGTCTTTGTCGTCTTTGCCCATGGTACGTGTTGTAAACCTCGAAGTGCTACCAAATGTTGGATCCTGACGCGTACTTAGAGCTCAATAAAGACAAATGTATATATATGATCACTTATTTTATTACATTGGAAAACCTCGAGTTCTTATACTAAGAGCTGGCACAGTCGGCACAGTCCTAGCACAGTCGGCAAAGCCGCTGTTGTCATCACTGTGCCTGCACAGTCGCAGCACAGTTCCCGCACAGTCGATGACATGGAGAATAACACGAAGAACAAAAACCAAGTAACTAAACAAACAGTAGAAAGACCAAGAGTCATTAACCAACATAATAGCGAAAACTAACAAGTGCATATAAGTGAAGATGTAAAACCCAACAGAACTAAGGACAACGTGAACGATCAGCAAAACACCAACATAGACAATAAAGCCGTAACAGATCCCTTGTAGACTCTCTTACAGCGGCATCTCCTCCTCCTCCTCCTCCTCCTCCTCTTCCTCTTCCTCTTCCTCTTCCTCTTTGGCAAACAATTGCTCACCCTCTTGTGCACAAAATTTATTGTCCCAAGACCCGTCAATCCAAAGGAGAGACTAAGGTGGGCACAATGATCTTACAGCACCGCCCGCGTCAGCCGCCGAGTTTCTTGCCAAAACGTTACCGCCTATACCACGTCCTGGAAGCCGCGCACCATCAATGATATCTTGAAGTTCCCTTGCTCTCGAGTTGGCGACGAGATCCCACAGAGGCCAAAGTCCAAAGCATCTCCAACGGATGCGTTTCAATCCATTCCACACAAAGACAAACATTCACGCGGGAGAGGTGAAGGCGAATGGCATTGGCAGGAAAGCGAAGACGGGAGAGGAGAACACCGAGAACAGTGGAGCCGGGTGCTTGAGGAATAGAGAGCGGCAGGGTGGGAATTGCATTGAGAAGAAAGGCGTCGACTTGAGTACACACCACCGCGTGGTCTCGGCTAACCTCGGCATCGTCATCATCACAATTGTAGCAAGGTTGGTGGTAAGCAACACGTCCCAACATCCAGTAGGCGAGAGCATTGAATTGGTGGCGATGAAGGGTAGAGCCAGACGCTAGGAGATGATGACGCCAACCACGAGCCAAAACGGGGAAAGCAAGGCCTACACGGGAGCCATCGTCACAAAGGGTCGTCAAGGTACGGTGAGCAATGTCAAGAAGGCTGAGGGGAGGCGGTGTGCTGAATCACGAGGTTGGCCGGCACCTTGAATTGCGATAACAAGACGAAGAAGGTTAAAGACAATATTTTTGGAGAAATGGAGCAACAAAGGGGCCAAAGAGGATTAATAAAAACGATAGGTGGATGTAATAGAACGACGACAGGGAAGAGGTGACAACATTGGCACGTGAAAGCGGTAAATACGCGCGGCCAAGTGACCAGCGTCATTGGTTTGATGAAGACGGAAGAGGAAAGCAGCATTCAAGGTGTGGTTGCGCGAGGACATGGGGACAATATTACAAAAGAGGTGAAGAGCAGGAGACTAGTGGAAACAGGGACAGAGAAGATAGATCTAAGTGCGGTGGATTGGAGACTTTGAAGAGGGGATAATTCAGAATTGTTGAATACTTGTTGTTCACGGGCTCAATTAAAACAAGTTAAACGCACTTTTTTGCTCGAACAACGTTCTTGATTTATTTCAACTCAAAACACGAGTCTTTAAATACTGAAACAAAACGAACAAGTAAAGAGGAAAGACAACACAAAGGTAAACCTATCGGAGACGCGTACACTCACGCGTTAAACTCCCCACTACAAAGATAAACAAATCAGAGAGCCTTGACGGAACAAAGGGAATAAAGGCTAGAAGGGAATATCCAATCACAAACAGGTAGAGTTATAATTAAACTGGCATAAAGAAAATAAACCAATCAAGGAAGGTAAATCAAAGTGGGAAATTCAGAACGAGTCCAGAATGTAAACGAGAAGTCCAGTGGGCGTGTTCGCGCTCAACTCTAACAACGCGTAAATTCCAGAGCACTCTAGTGTTGCGCCCGACGCCGCGGACTAATGGTGCGAGTGATCCTGACGCGTCCTCGTGAGTCAAGTGAGCGAACCCAACATTCTCCCCCTTTCGTGAACTTTACTCACGACTTCTCTAGTTCCCCCATCTCTGAAGCATCATCATCAACGACTACCATCCCCACGCGTTCACGACACCTCTCCAGGTCTCTACGCGCCAGCCCCTTCGTGAGCATGTCTGCAGGCTGTTCCTTGGTTCCAATGTGCTCCACCTGAAGCAAACGCTTGGCAACGCGATCTCTTACCGCGTGAAATCGAAGATCCACGTGTCGCGTCCTCGAGCTGATGATGGGTTCTTTGCAATGGCCTCTGCTGCCGTGTTATCACACCAAAGCGTTGGTGGATCGTCAAAGAGTATCCTATCTCCTCCAGAAGCTGCTTCAACCAGATGAGTTCCGACGATGCCTCACTCAACGCGACATACTCGGCCTCTGCGCTGGAAACAGCTACTGACGCTTGTTTACGCGCACCCCACATCACAGCTCCTCCATTCAGCATGATGACGAATCCACTGATTGACTTCTTCTCGTCCGGATCGTTCCCAAGATCCGCGTCGCTGAATCCTTCAAGCTTCAACTTGTTCCCTTGACGCGAATAGCTTATACCCAAGCTACGCGTCAACTGTAAATACCCGACTAAATCACGAGCACACTCCCAGTGCTCGTGTCCAGGACGCGCCTGGTAGCGCGCCAGCATTCCAACTGCAAATGCCACATCAGGACGCGAATTAACCATCGCGTACATCAATGAACCGACCACTGTTCGATAGGCTAGTCCCTCCACTTCTTCCAATGGAGTCTCGTTGTCTTCAAACGCGTCTGAGGCGCGTTCCTGGCCTTAGCGGAGGCTTCTTGAGATGTCCTTCAGGCACCCGTAGCTTCTTCATCATCGAGATGATGTAGGCCTCTTGCTTGATACGCACATGCCGCTCATGTTGATTGTAGCGAACTTGGGTTCCGACCGCGTATCTTGGCTCCCCCTGGCTTGTGACCGTAAACCGACGCTTGAGATCGTCTTTGAAACGCGTCTGCCTCTTCCTGATCAGGACACGCGTGCACTAGGTCGTCAACATAGACAACTAGTAACGATAACCTCTCACCGTTGCGTCGGTAGTAAAGACAGGGATCCGAGAGCGAACGTGTGAAGCCTATCGAGATGAGAAACTCATCCAACACCTCGTTCCATCCAAGAGGTGATTGCTTCAAACCATACAAGGTCTTCAAGAGAAGACAACCCAGTCTTCCTTCCCAACAATCACAAAACCCTCTGGTTGCTCGATGTATATCTCCTCCTTGAGATTGCCGTTGAGAAACGCCGTCTTGACGTCGTATTGGCGTAACACCATCCCCTCGTGAGCTGCCACCGCGAGTGCTGTCCGAAAGGTCCGCTCCTTTCATCACTGGCGCGTAAGTCTCCAAGTAGTCCACGCCTTCTTTCTGCGAATATCCTTTCGCAACGAATCGAGCTTTTCTTCTTTCCACGGAGCCGTTTTCCTTTCGCTTGTAACGGAGCACCCATCCACTCTTGATGATGTGCTTGCCCTTTGGTCGAGGCACCAGACGCCATGTCTGATGCTCCAGCAACGACTGGTACTCCTCCTGAAGCGCCTTCAACCATTCTTCTGAATCGACACGTCCCAACGCGTCCTCAACGGTTGCTGGATCTGTCACATCCTCGTCACTCATCACGGTAACGGTGTGTGCTGCAGGATTACATGGAGCAGGAGCTTGCTTTCCTGGAGCTTGAGCCTTAAACCATTCTGCATTTGCTGGCCTCCTCTCTCTCAGGGAATAACGACGAGTGCCTTCCTCTGCTGGTGGTGTTGCTGGTACCGAGAGACGTGAAATGCTGCCGTGTAGCGCGTTGAGGAGTCCTTGTTGGCGAGGTTGGCGCGTCTTCGAACTCTTCTGACGCGTCGTTCTCTTCCTGAGCATCCTCGACATCATCCTCCAACGCTTCGCTGTCTTCACTGACCTGTGACGCGTTATCTCCATCATCCTCAGAGCTCAATGACTCATCTTCGGAATCCTCGGAGTCTTCATCGCTCCCCCAACTCCCTGAATCGCTTCCCACCTTGTCCAGCAGCTTCCTGTGTACCTTCCAGGTGGACACGTCTGCGTCGTGTCCTTCCCACACTCCAGTGTTCAACTCGTCAAACACAACAGTCTTGCTGCGCACTACTTTCTTCGTGACTGGGTCATAAAGGCGATATCCCATTGCCTCATATCCCAAGAAAATGCATTTGCGCGCGTTCTTCTCCATCTTCTTCCGTCGTTCCTTTGGGACGTGCGCGTAACATGCGCAACCGAAGATTCGAACGCGTTTCAGGTTAGGCTTCCTTCCCGTGAAGCCTTCCAGAGGTGAAATCCCATCCTTACGAGGAGATCGATTGTACAAGTACGTGGCACACGTAACGGCCTCTCCCCAGAATTTGTCATCAAGACTCGCGTCGCTAAGCATGCACTTTGCCTTCTCAATGAGCGACCGATTCATTCTTTCCGCAACACCGTTTTGCTGAGGCGTGTAGGGCATGGTGAACGTGAGCTTGATGCCTGTTGAATACTTGTTGTTCACGGGGCTCAATTAAAACAAAGTTAAACGCACTTTTTGCTCGAACAATGTTCTTGATTTATTTCAACTCAAAACACGAGTCTTTAAATACTGAAACAAAACGAGCAAGTAAAGAGGAAAGACAACACAAAGGTAAACCTATCGGAGACGCGTACACTCACGCGTTAAACTCCCCACTACAAAGATAAACAAATCAGAGAGCCTTGACGGGAACAAAGGGAATAAAGGCTAGAAGGGAATATCCAATCACAAACAGGTAGAGTTATAATTAAACTGGCATAAAGAAAATAAACCAATCAAGGAAGGTAAATCAAAGTGGGAAATTCAGAACGAGTCCAGAATGTAAACGAGAAGTCCAGTGGGCGCGTTCGCGCTCAACTCTAACAACGCGTAAATTCCAGAGCACTCTAGTGTTGCGCCCGACGCCGCGGACTAATGGTGCGAGTGATCCTGACGCGTCCTCGTGAGTCAAGTGAGCGAAACCCAACAAGAATCATTAAGGGGACGGAAAGAGAGACCGTATTCAAAAAGAGGACGAAAAAACATTTATAAAAAAAATTGAAAGAGAAGGCCTCCAACCCCACGCGTTTATCCCCCGACTGCGAAAGAGACTAATAACCCGGCGTGCTTTGGTCGTCCGTTTTATCATCGACGCCGCAATATCCACCCCAGTAGACCCCATCATCATCCCTAGAAACCCTGCCAACGGTTGTGGATGCAACACCACATCCCCCATCTCAATCGTATCCACTCCCTCCGCAACCAAGACCGACTTAGTCGGTGCATGCTCAATCCCCACCTCCTTCCCCCACTCATAGCACTCCTTGGCTAACCGCTGCAATGTCGGTAAGGTCGTCGCAAAAATGGTCGTATCGTCAGCTAAAAATAAAGAGTTAAGGCGGCATCCCGCAGTGGTAACAACAGGAATGTGGGGAAGAGAGCGTAGAAGAGCAGGAAGAGGATTTATGAACCAAAGGAATAAAACAGGGGCCGTCCGTGTTCCTTGGAGGAGACCACGTCTTACAGGGATGGGGTCAGAACGGAAGCCAAGAACAAGGAGGTAAGCAACATTAAAATCAAATAAACAACGAAGGAGAGGAACAACAGAATCACGGGTCTCTGTCTCGAAGGCTTCACCCCCTAGGGAGTTAACGGTAACGCAGGCAAGTGAGCAAACCGGGACCAGAGCAGGCAGCGGTCCACAGTATCGTGGGCGGCCTTGATGTCCAGATACAGCGTCTTAAGTCCAGGGTTGTGTTGGAGAATTTCATGTAAGTTGGAATACTTGATCAAGGCAGGAGCGGTGGCTGCGGAAACCGCCCTGAGCAATATCAAGGTAAGGTTGGATCCTCTTATCCATGACAGGTCTCAGAACAGCTTCAAAACAACTTGCGAATAACGGAAATAAGAGAGATGGGGCGGTAGTTGGCGACATCCTGGTTACTGCCCTTGTTCTTGAAGACCAAAGCCACGTTAGAGACCAGCCAAGAGGACGGGACCGCGTTGTATATCGCCACCAGGTTGAAGAGAATACGTAGGGGGTCTGTAACGATAAGGGAGGCTCGTGACAGCATCTCGCCAAAGATCTCATCGGCACCTGTTGCTTTTTCAGAGGGTGTCGGGTGCAACACTAAAGCCATAATATCATCGGTGATCCAAGCGGGGTCGGGGAGTACCCTACGTGGAGCCTTGGGGTCGGTTGCGTCAAGGAAGGCGTCATCAGGCGTGGCAGTTCCAGTAGGTGCGGCTCCAAAAGTTGTCTTGAACTGGTGAGTGTACTCATGTAACTTAGCGGGGTCCAGACCACAGTGGGAGCGTTGTTGGCGGGACAGATGACACGACAGTATCATGCTGCAACTTGGGAGGAATCCATTGGCGTGTTGGCGAAAAGTCGAGTCCGGTGAATCTTGACGGCTTGTCGTAAATGCGGTTGGCTTCAATACGGTAACGCCAGCGTTTGCGTTTAAGGTGGGGTGGTGATTCCGCGAAAGCCACATGTGCCGCTTGAGCTAGTTCCCGCAACGCCACAAATATGAGGAGTGTCAAATCCCACTATGTGGAGTCCCGCCTTTAAACTTAAATCTCCCCACTGCGTAATCGGCGGCCTCCAGTATCCACGATGTAACAGCTATAGAGGCCTCATCCACAGCAAGTTGTCTCTCATCCCATCCCAACCTCGTCTGCGCTACACGTCGTGCACCTGCCGTAACCCAAGCATTCCCAATTGCGTCATCAAAGTATCCCGATTTTCTTCCAACCGTGACTCGAACCCTCTCTAATACCTCCCTTCCAGTTTGCGTACGTCTATTTGCGAAAAGGCCGGTTTCCAGAAAGAAGTGGGGAGTGGAATCTCTAGAGTGAGGAGTGAGTGGTCCGCTCCCCAGCGTAATTCTTCTCGTGTACCACTAATTCTGGTACCAGCGGTAGGGCTAAGTATTAACAAAGACCAAATCCGTCACTCCATTGCCGTTAAATGCATGCGTCGTCCATTTCCCAGAGGTAGGTTCCAACCGAGTCCACTCCGGGTTATCCATCCAACTCCTCATCCACGACTGTCCACCCTCTATCTGGCCCCACCATTGTATCTCCAGTTAATGCACCCATCCTAGCATTAAAGTCCCCAAGAACCACCACCGGCGAGGTGGGGTATCTCAGCAACCCCGAGTCCCAGAACGTCGAGAACGCAATCAGCATGGCTGCTGACGCAGCCGCGTCCCCCGACAACGGTGGTAAGTAACCAACAATTATCACCAGAAGCCCAACCTTAACGGCGGCCCATTTGCCACCATCATCATATCCCAACACTTCCACCCCCACCTCTCTTTCTCCAGGATCCACAATAAGTACACCTTTATGGCCCCGAGGACCTGTAGCTTGGCCAGGGACGTGTTGTTACCGTGGTGGAGCAGCGGCGTTAACCACCACACGTCGAAGAGGAACCCCGTCGGTAGGTGTCAACCAGTTTCAACGACCGCCATGAGGTCAATATCTAATGAGGTACATACGTCAGTAATTAAATCAGCCTTACCACTTAGTCCATGGGCGTTAATGAATCCAAGCCGCAAAATATGCTGCAGGTCGTCATCAGACATTAACAATCGCGTTAATGTCTGTTGCTGCATGATTCACTTATGTCGGTGTCCACGATCTCAGTCTCATCGTCTTCAAATGCCTTGAAGCGGTTGAATGTTGACATGGCAGCCGCGGCAGGTATAGCAGGGACGCGTTTTGCAAGCTTCCGGGGTTTGGCTAAAGGCCGTTCTTCATCGTCCAGTGATGGAGCGGTTTCTCCAAACACGGCTGCTGCGGCTTGGCGGTTGCGGCCCATGGCGTGTTCTCGAGCGGCAAATCTCACTTCTTCAGCAAACGTCTCATCAAATCCTTCCAAGCATGCCGCTTTTATCTGTTGTCCACCGTGGTGATACATAGCTTCAAGGCGTCGAGCACAATTACGACGACTCTCCGCTTCTCTTTCGGTCTTAGTCTTGCTGCCAGCTACCACTAGGACAGGCACTTCTAGAGGGTTGAAATCAGGAAGCAAAACTCCCTTGGCGGCTAGGCGAGTGCGGATGTCGTCAACTTACTGTCATCACAGAAGAAATAAACAACTGACTGCCCGACAAAGCTGATTTCCAGGACGCCGGTCTCAATGCCTATAGTAAGCAGAGCGTTACGAATGGTAGCATAGCGGAGAGGGCCTTTGGCTCACCCTCTTTGTTTAAGTAAGTGTGAAGCAGTCCAACAACCGACGAAACGCACTTTCCAATGTGAACTTCCCTGCACAATCCTGTTCCCTGCACAATCTTGATTAATAACAAATTCTTTTTTTCGACGGCATTGGGAGCATCTCGTTCCAATGGTGAGTGCAGCTTAACATTTCATATACATTCCTACCCCTGTATCTAGGCTGATAACATGAGTCGAAAAATAAACGCTGGCAATCTCTTATTAGCTACTTACCCGGGGGCTATGGCAGCCAAGGCTTACGCCTCACAACGATTTCAGCAGCATGTTCTAGATGAGAAATGGCAAATGTATTGTGTTATACACATTAACCAACGGAAGCTGTGGTATGCCATAGTATGTTGAAATATACAGCAGAACGTGGTATACCGCGACATACTGTGGTAACCATAGTATGCTGCAATATACAGCACTTTACTGCAGTAGAATGTTTAACCGCGCAGCACAATGCTGTACATTAACGCATACCTTGGTATACTTATGTATTTCTGGTTTTATAATAGGGATGATTGTTAACGTTTAAACAGGCTTTGGGATTAGACAGCTGAAAAAATTAAATGATTGCTACATTGTTGGCATTGGTGGATCAAACCTACAGACCGCGGCAGCACAAAATGACAGTCTTCAATTAATGATCACGAAATTAATAAAATACAGAGGACCATGATATCCAAATACGCGTTTTTACACAAAGCGCAAGACAAAATGAAAGACAGCTTCGAAGCATCGCTTTTTCCTTTAAAAGCATTTTGGACAAATTTGACAAGAAGCTCAACGATATTGGCAAAAGGCTGGATTTGTCATTCAAAAGTGGCAGCGGTGCGTCTTAATTTGAATATTGTTTTATTATATTTGATTTGGTTTGAGTCTGGAAAAAAGAAAAAAACCTAACCATAATTAATTAAAAAGGGATACATCCAAGGGTCAGGATGGCCCCCATTGAACAACAAGCTATTCCTGGTAACAGCCAGACATCAACACGTGTGTCAAGGCCATTACCGCGCTTTTCGGAGGACTAATTGCCGCCTCGCCAATCCAAACGCTTTAGAAAATTAGCAAGTCTTTCTCCCGAAAAACAAAGAAGGACTCGGAGTACTTCCAGAGGCTACTCAAGGCCTTTGTCATCTAGAGAAATGACCGATCAAGGTCTCGAACTGATTACAGCTCTTTAGAGCGCGGGAGTTCACCTATGAAAATTCGTAAATACAACTCAAGACATCTCGGAGAAACAATAGATATCGATGATATGTAAACGCAATCATATGAACAAATGACGTGAAAATATTCGTAAAATAGTTAAGATGTAATTTTAATGTAAACAACATAAGTACTTATGAACGTGATTGCGCAAACAAACGTACATCTATGCGCATAAATCTGCGATTGTAAACGCAAGCGTAAGTTCACGCACAAAAGTCTGCAATTGTAAACGCAGGCGTTCGCTTACGTATGTACGTCTGCGAATATGTATATGATTTAGGTATATCTACCTGTAGATAACCAACTGATGAAATACTAGTCCCCACTAAACCCAATGAAGAAAAAATTTAATATCATCAGCCAATCTATTGCCCATCACTAGCTTCCATAGTCTTTTACTGGCTTTATGATCTACATATATTGCCAAATCTTTAAGCTTAACGGCATCACGTTGAACACAAAGGAATTATCATTAATTTTTCTCCCTTTCTTGAGACTCCTTATGTGGCGCTCATAACTAGTATTGATACTAATAACATCTTTCCAAAATTGACAATTACATAGTTCAAGGTTTAAAGCTGTATACGGTGGTATACCATTTAATGAATTCATTGACAAATTGCATTTGACAACAATTTGACAACTCCTAAGTACTAAGTTCAAGCCGCATACAGTGGCATATGGCTACAAACTTCCATGACAATTTGTATTCAAGAAACAAATTTAACGGCGGGTGGTCGAAAAAACTATGAATACTTGTTGTTCACAGGGCTCAATTCAAGGAAAGGTAAACGCATTTTGCTTGAACAATGTTCTGATTACTTTGACTCAACACACGAGTCTTTAAATACTCAAACAAAACAAACAAGTAATGAGAAAAGACAACACAAAGGTAAACCTACCAGAGATGCATAAATTTACGCGATTCGTTCTTTAAGACAAGGTAAACAAATGAAAGAGCCATGACAGAAACTAAGGTAATAAAGGCTGAAAGGAAATGTCCAATCACAAACAGGTAGAGTTGAAATTAAACTGGCATAAAGAAATTTAACCAATCAAGAAAAGTAAATCAAAGTGGAAAATTTAAATGAGTACAGACAGCAAATTTTAAGTCCAGTGGACGTGTTCTCGCTCAACTCTAATGACGCGCAATTTCCAGATCACTTGAGTTGCGCCGGACACTGCAGACTAAAGGTGAAAGTGATCCTGACGCGTCCTTGTGAGTCAAGTGAGCGAAACCAAACACGGCTTTCTTTGGCCTGCTTCGCTAGCGCGAGTTATGCTCTCCCGCCAGTGATTTTTCCCAGTGCCTGGCACCTCTCCTGCTCTTCTGTCCTCTTCCTCCCTTCTGTCTAAACTCCTACTTGCGTCGAACCCACCCTTACCAGCAGCAGGACTGACCCCTTCCGGAAAGGTGCAGTCATCACCATCGGCCTTGCTGCCACGGAAGGGCCTTGCGCCGTCACTCTTCTCCGCCACCTTGTCCTCACCTACCCTCACTGATTCCTATTCCCCACATTTCCGCCTACCCACCTCTCCCTTCACCCCACCCACTAAGACGCGCTTTGTGAGCCAAGTCCACAAACTCCTTGAATGCTTCGGGAGATCCCAAACACTACACCAGCCACACTTCCGCATTGCTGGCCCCTTCTGTTGGGTTTTGCTCACTAGACTTACAAGGACGCGTCAGGATCACTCGCACCATTAGTCCTCAGTGTCGGGCGTAACACTACAGCAGGCGCTAAATGTTCACCAGTCACCACCACAGAGTTTGGATTCGACACTGAACTTCTCAGTGATGGTCCTCTCCACGGAGGAAGTACTCTTCCCCAAATTGAAATCTTTGGCGACAGTGGTGATGACGGCCTGTGAGATTATTGGATAACCTCACCAAGAGGCATGAATGCGTCGCTTATATAGACGTCGTGCCCTTATTCTTATTTTGTTGTTCCCGTTCCATTCTTTTCCCTCTCGGGGTTTTTCATAGTTTTTCCCCATAGATACGAGAGAGGTTTTTATAGAAGGAAGGGCGGTCGACGTGGTATGCCAACTTATGACATGCTACCACATTGGTCGAGATGCCTGTTGTTGTTATTTGATTCCCCTTTATGTATTGTTTTATTATTTGTAGAAAGTTGAATAGATTTACGTACACCGCTTTAGTCCTGGATTAAGCCCTCTGCACATTCAGGCCAGCCCCTGGTGGGCTGAGCTATCATCTTTCCCATTTTTATTCACTATTGTGTGTTGAGTTGTACTAGCGGGTGCTCTGGTTAGCACGCCGCCGAGGGAGACTGCGATCCGAACCAAGACATTGTCTAAGAAGGGATGAGCCGGAGCCTCAAATCTCAAAGAGCAGAAATGAAGGTCAACAATCCATCTATTAACGTAATACATGAAATGGAAAACACTTATACAACCCAAAAAACAAACAAAACACAGAACACACAGCTTTACACGGCGCCGATACCTCGAACGCGCGTAAAGTCTATGTCACCTCCTTCAGTAAAAACCCTATAACATAAGGGAAAAGAATAGAGGATTTCGTGTATTTATACTTGGGACCGCGTAAGTTGCGTCCATTTACGTAAAGTAATAGGAATCACTTTAGTACTTAAAGTGAAGGTGTGAAGTGAAAAACCACTAGAACTTCACACTCCACTCACTTTTCAACTCAAAGGCGGCACCTGTGGTAAGAGTCAATGAATTCGACATAAGATTATTTGATCCGGTATCAGCAGAAGTCCTTGCAAAAGACGGTCCTGCCGTCGTATCCCCAAGAAAGACAAGGATACGTCTTGTAAGCGTCGGAGCACCACCATCCAAGGACTTGTATCTCGAAGTCGCTGAGCCTGAAGGTATTGAATACTTGTTGTTCACGGGCTCCAATTAGAATAAAATAAGCGCACTTTTGCTTGAACAAGGTTCTTAATATATTTTGACTCAACACACGAGTCTTTAAATACTGAAACAAAACAAAGAAGTAACCATAAAGAAAATTTAACCAACCACGGAAAGTAAATCAAAGTAGGAAATTCAAATAAGTCCAGACAGCAAATTTTAAGTCCAGTGGGCGTGTTCGCGCTCAAATCTAATGACGCATAAACTCCAGACCACTCTAGAGCCTAGTGACTTGCGGTTGGCGTTCAAGTGGTCGTCTAGGTCTTTATCGCCCACGAGGTCGATTTTAAAGGGTGGAGTAAGGGAATGGATGGGAAGGAAAGACGGAGAGGGTGGTGGGCTCGGAGGTGCGTTGTTTTATCGACAATGGCTTCATCTCCAAATCAACTTCTGTAAAACTGATAGGGTGGCAATGATGGACGTATTCTATTAATTCGCGTGCGGTGGGAGAATCAATGAGATTACTATCGATTATAAATCACGTATTTTATACAAAAAAAAAGATGCGACCTTGACGCGTTGATGTGTCGAATGTGAAGACTTGTCTTGGAGATGAGGGTTTGAGAATTTTAGAGAACCTCCAAGGCTTTCCCATCTCCTTCTCGAAGTCTTATGAGTACAGGAACATGCTTGCATATCAGGAAGAAAGTGGTTGAAGGAAGGTTTCCCCTGACCGTGACAATTCAGGGGAAAGAATCTCTTTGTCTGCAGGCAGGACGTGTGGAGGATACAAGTGCGTTGACTGCAAGGTTTCTTGAAGCCGGTTAAATGAGTGTGTGTTGGATCGTGCTGCCTTTGGTGCTTTATTAAAGAACGCCATGAGATTCAAGTTGTTGACAAGAAACGGTTCAATCTTATCACCTCGATACGACTTACCTTCCTTCGAAGAGAAAGTGGTCAGCTGTGTGAGTCGCTCCAACCTTGACAACCTTGACCCTCGTATAAATCCTGATCTTGATACGGGAGTTACTCAATGGGCCTTTGTCGACACTGGACTTACCGATCAAGCATTAACTCCATTTCTTGAAGATTTGGTTGACCCTACACCATATCGCGCTTTGTTGACGGCGCCTTTGCCAAAGATAAGAGTGAGATGATTGGAACGGTGACAGGCAAATGAGCTCTGAGCCCCTTGCTCATGTCAAGCAAGAGTAGACTCCTACTGGAGAGGTCGTGTCTCAGCGCAATTACAATTCACGAAAACATTAATTTCGGTTTTACTAGGCAGTATTGCGCAAACCTTGCTAATGATGGTTTTGTGGGGCGGTTAAATTCCGCCATGCTTTTTCCCTTAAAAGCTATCATTGTGGTAGCATCAACGTTATTAAAAGTAAAGGAAGGTCACGAACGAATGCGGTTTCCCACAAGTGCCTCGTGTCGGATTATTCTCTCCAGCCTCAAGAAAGTCTGCACTCCACAACACAATCAACCAACCTATTATGTCATCCACAGACATAACCAAAGCAGATATCAAACACTCCTGAATCTGATGACGTACACTGCCGCAGTATCAGGGGTGGCCACGACCTTCGACAGATGACCAAACACGGCGTAGTGATAAAAAAGAAGACACCTTGTATTATTGTAAAAAGGGGCACGCATATATAATAAATAGGGCGTCTCTGTTCTGGTTAAATGCGCAAAATTCTCAAAATTTCTCTAATAATAATGAGAAACGGTCGTAACGGTACTACGGAGTGAGAGGGAGGAGGGCAGTGCTGCGCCGAGAAACGCTCCTTAAAAGTTATTACACAGCGAATCTTTCAAAAAATGAAAACTTTGTGATTCCACTGAAATTCCACTGAATTTCTTTTAATTTCCTGGCAGAAATAAATGGGGCCAATTAATTAAATTCTAGCCAATCAAAAATTTGAAAATAATAAAAATCGATTATTGGCTGCAATTTTGGAAATCACCAGGAAATACGATGGTTTATCACAGGAAAGTACATGGAACCCGGTGGATAATTGTAGACGTTAAGGTTATCTTGTGTAATTAACGGGAAACCGCAGGGAAATGACCGGGTTTTCTGGGTGAAAATATAATGGATATTTTGGCCTTTGGGGGATATAATGATTTTTATTTTCGTAATAATAAATAAAAGGCTATAACATGAACATTTACTCGAACCATGTCCCTCCAACATCTTCGGTTAGCACCAAGTATGGTCCCCTTACCTTCTTCATTGTTAATCTATACCTTGAATGATAGATCTAACTGCATTAATAAAATAAACATGGCGATAGCAAAAACCTTTTTAATGTGGAGTCTGTCGCAATGCTTGAGTTCACACATTTCCTCCAGCCAACTAAACATTTGTTAGATTCTTTAACATCAATTGGTAGGCTGGCCTAGGTTGTATCTATATAGTTAGCTAGTTGTTGGCTTCTTCATACCTTTCTACTTTTCTTGAAACAATGCGTACGGTTTTGGCTAGGATCGGATGCAGACTTGGTTTCAGAAGTAACGTCGCTATCTTTGAAGTTATAAGTTTGAGTGCATTCAATGAGGATACCTTCTGTAGTGAATAACGGCATGAGGGTTTGAACCCTCGGGGGGGGGGGGGGGGGGGGGGGTGGGGGGAGGGGTGGGATGGCAAAGTACACGAAGGTGAGTAATGTTGGAGGGATGGTCTAAGAGGGAACGACATATGCGGATATGTGGGTGATGTTGGGGATTATCCTAAGATTTTTTTTTTTGCCTCAAGTGAACTTTAATTTTTTTAAAAATCTTCGACGAAAATATATTCACCATGTTATGCCCTGACAAATAAGTAAGGACAAGTAGCACAAATAATCCAACCAATCAAATAGATTCTACACTCTGTACAACACTGGAAAGCTCTGGGAAAGAGGCAGGAAATGGCGAGGGATCGTTTGGAGAAGTTCGCTGTGTACTTATAAATTTATAATACTTTATGCTTATGATATGCAAAATGACATAATCATCTCTCGTCGACGTCATTCTAGCGGCATGACAAAAACATGTATATAAAGCCTTCCCCTCACGACGTTAGGTTCTCACTGCACACACCATCTCACTCCACCTCTTCTTGATCTCAACAACCTCTAATGGCCGCAATCATGCGTCGCGTCATCGTCGGCCTCGCCCTCGTCTCATCCTACACCATGGCCTCCCCCGTCCCCAGTGACGCCAGTGGCCCTGGCCCCCGCCCTTCCCCGCACCCATGGGAAATTCTCTACCCTGGAGTCGACGACGGAAACATCATTACAGTCGGCGGTGCCTCCCTCCTTGATAACGATCTGATTGTGATGGCCAATGGATACAAATTGGTTCACTACAACATCAAGAACGCCACTACGACAGTCATCCAGTCACCCTCGGATTACATGTTGGATGCTTGGGGTGCATCCAAGAAGGAGATTTGGGCTGTCGGTTCCATGGAGCTCGGATCCACCGCTGGAAAGGTGGGTCGCTTCAACGGAGATAAGTGGGAGGATTACGCCTTGTAAGGTTTTTTTAATTATTTCTCCGTTCTTTTTGTCGCTCCGTTGTGGGTTGTGTACTAACGTCTTTTGTGTCGTTCCTAGGGGCTTCACCATCCCTCTCGGCGTCACCTTGCGCGCCATCTATGGTACCTCTGCCTCCAACATCTGGGCGACAGGGGGCAGCGGCGAAATGCCTGGAAGTGGTGTGGGCGGCAAGACGGGTGTTGTTCTTTTCTTCAACGGTCGCACCTGGACAAAGGTCATTGACGCTGGCATTTACTGCACTGGTGTTTCCGTTTTTGCTCGTGGTAAGGACGTCTGGATTGGTCTCGTGGACGGTTCCATCCTTTACAGCAATGACGGTTTCAAGACTCGTTCCATCATTCCCTATTCTGGAAGGGGATTTGACACGGGTGTGAACAAGATGTGGGCTTCCGCGACGTCGGATATCTACATTGGCGCCAACATTGGGTTGTACTCTATCAAGAATGTTGGATGCAAAGCCCTCTTGGTGGGACTCGCTCTGGCGTAGATCGTGCCAGAAGATGACTCTCTTGACAGATGGACCTGGAGCATCTGCTCTTGTTGGAGGGTTCCCTGGACTTCCCGAGAATGTCCTCTACACGTTAGTTCAATTGTTCTTTATGCCTCTTTTCTCTTTGAATCTTATGTTTTTTCCTATCATTTCTTATAAATTAACTTTACCTTTTATTACAGTGGCAGCTCTGGAGGTTACTCTGCTCTCTGGAACGGCAAATCCCTCGTTCAGGATCCTGACTCCCCCAACCGTAACATCAGCCAATCTTACTACAGATCTATCATGCTTGCTGCCCCTGACGCTCAAGGAAAGACTTACATGTACGCTATGGCCACCGACGCCTTCTTAGCAAGGAGACAAGTTTAAGGAAAGCAAATTGATGCTTGCTTTCGTTGGTTGTTAATTGTGTTTTTGGTTTTTGATGATATCTTATATCCCATGTTTTATTGAAGATCGCGGGGCATGTTTTTGCCTCTTTCTTCATGGTTTTCGCTAAGCGTTTGCCTGTGCGAACTTGCTTATTTTGCAATTACGTTTTATTTTTTTTCTCGCATGGTGTTTCGCACGTTTGAGGGCTTTTTACAATAAAATATATATTATATGCATGGCTAAAATACCTCTATTTGGGGTTGAAACATGAATTTCTGATTTACAGGATGCAAACCGTAAATACTCTGTTTACTTGCGCTGGGTACTGATTTGCAACAGCGGAGAATATACAAACTCAAACAAAGCCTGACTGATTCCATTCTTTGGTGTGGCCCTCGGCAGAGTCTTTTTTTTTTTTGCATAATGTCCTGAACCATCTCGTATGCCTTGCGGTAAGGATCATAGGGTTGAGGCTCTCCCTTCTCGGTAGGAGGAAGATGTTGATATTCCTGGGCCGTCACACCCATGTCTTGCCATCAATGAAGGCGCTGCTCTTCCTCCTTGTGATTTCCTCTAAAGCGAAAAGGCGCCCCCGACATGTGGATATTATTCTCAGCGCAGGAGACAGCGATCTTCTGCGGCGATTTGACTGGCCCTTTCTTTATTTGGTAAAAAATCTTTAACATACTGGAAAATGTACTGAGTACCTGCAACGTCGCTAGCACTCTGTCGCTTGTGGGCGTGGGTTGGCTTTGGAATGTGGTGAAAAAACTCCATAAAAGATGTAAAAAGCTTGAGTGTATAATGTAAAAGAGGTCCTTTGCGTCATCTAACTATTTCCAAAGACCCTCCACTGAAGAGAAAAATCACAGGACAAGACGGTAAAAACTGACTTAGGGTGGAGTTCAAATTGGCTTATTGAGGTACGGGAGCCTCTTTTCAGCGGCATCAGTGTACCTCCATGTTCGATTCTCGTGTACTCATCTTTGACATCTTCAAAGAATACCTTGAGGATTTCAAGATATGCCTTTGCAACACGTCTCATTTAAGGATGATGTCTTTAGGATGTATGTTTGTTAACGACCGCCTCGCGTAATACCTTAAATAACCAATAATGTAGGAAAGACTTGCGTAATGAACCAGGCTGAGCAAGTGACGAATAAAGATCTCAAATAGATTCGCTGGGCCTTTCCATCTCCCCTCGTGGACTGGAACCCGAGTGGCCGCTTTTGCACGAAGCATCATGGATTTCTTGACTTCAGTTACCATCCATACCAAGTTTCATGCATGCTTCGTATGAGACCACCTGCCGGACTTGTCTAGGATTCTGGGATGTTGAAGTGTTTTCCTGGTATGAAGTGTACAATTTGTCTTTTAGTTGATTTATACTTTTCCTGTAGCTACACATTGATTTAAAATCAAACTCTTGAGCTTACACAAGAAGGATTAAATTAGAGCATATTATATCATATTCTTAAATTTTCAGTAACGTTAGTTAACTCGAATCATATTGTTCGCGAAAGGAGCGTGGAGCATTTGACTTTAATAAGAGAATTTACAAAGGGGAATATCAAGAACACAGAAAATCTGATAAATGCGTGATATTTGATTGTGATAAAGCAACGAATGAATATTATGTGCAAGGCGTGGGGAATTTCAACGAAAAGGAAAAGAAGAAAACTGCTCAATATTCAACGCTTCGTTGAGCACAACGTCTCGCGTTTCTCCCATAATCCCGTTTCTGCTCTGCGTTGCCGAAAAACATGGTCGTTGCTCGAATGTTGACGTGGGTGGCTGGCGAACTAGAAAACGTATTAAATTTCGTTTGTAAATATTTGAAGCCACCTGTCTGGATCTCTCTTGAAAAGGCGGAGGAGGGATGTAAGATGTTGACGGACATCTTCTGGGCGTTTTACGCTTAATATCAATGGTTAGTAATGCCCCAAGCAAAAAAAAAAAAAAAAAAAAAAGGTGAAGCCCAACGTCGGATGAAAGAAAGGAGAGTTTTCTCTCACGTGTAGTAAGGTACGCCGTCTTTTGTGATATTGGGATGAAACACTTCGACCAGAAATCGTACTCGTGGTAGAATGTCTGGGAAAGAGTTGTGGAAAAGCATTTTCACTTGGAACATTCCGCCTTCAAAATGAGTCCCAAGAGAACCCAGAATAGTAAGGATCCACACAAAAGGGTTTTTGTCTTCGAGTTCAAGCGTCAAGTCATCTTCAAACTCTTTAGACTCGACAATTTGTGCAAACTTTAATACAGAAGTTAATTAAATAATCAGTAAGCACTTTAAATTGATAATAGGCATTACCTGGCTCCGCAAATTGCTCGCTGTGGTTGTGTCTTCCGAAATCCACAAGGCCGAGCTCCTAAATATCAAAATATTGAGTTGCAAACACAACTTGAAGAATAATCCGGGGAAGAAACGCACCTAATCCATGTATCCGATTCAACCGTGAGAATCTTAAATATCTCTACGAGCCGTTGCTTCACTGAAGCATATTGAAATGTACCTGAGGAGCTTTTAAAAACTGCTTCAACGTGAAATGCCAACCATCCATCGTATTGCTAGCGCTTTCAAAAGGATTCTTGGCAAATCGGACACCATCCTTAACACCCTTGGCAATCTCTTTCTCGATCACATCCTGTAAGAATTTTAGAAACAATATCAGAACGTGATCAGTAAAATGTTTTATTACCATGTAGATATCGTAATAAAGTAAGAAGGCCCTCTTCGCCATGTCTTCAAACGGACTTTTCTCCCGGCACGTGCAAAAAGGTTTCTGAACTAATATCGACGTGACTGATGTTGTACTGTGTATGTCCAGAATGGCTTCTAATCGATCGCATATAGAAACCCGCAAAGTTTCTGGGTTTCTTATGTTATGAATATATCTTATGCACTTCCTTACCATGCATGATTTTCCTATTGTATTCTTCAATAACTTTGCTGTCGGTGGTATTCTCAAAGCCAGGCTGTTTCTATAAGAAAGATTCCAAGTATACTCATACCTCATTCAAATAAGGCTACAGAAAGTCAGACGGACGTCAATGGTAAAAGCACTTACTTTATCAGACATAAGAGACTGTATGGATAATAAAATGCTTAAAACGCCATGTGCCGAACTCCATTGCTCTCCAGGTTCGCCCCGCCTAACCGCTCATTAGAATAAATCTTTCTGAAGTTTAACTCGCCATGTCCCAAGGATACTCAGACATACTTTTCCGCTACGAAAAAATGAATACCTGACTACATGCTACAGCATTTTTACCTTGCGTAGATGTTTGGGTTGAACCTAACTCTTCCATTGCTTGTCGTCAACGCCAGAACTTGCAATCGTTAGCAAAGTGCGGGCAAAGTCTTAGTTACCTTTGGGGGGGTCAACGGGGTAATCATCCGGAAAATTGATCATGGAAATCCTTACAAGTAACTATATAGCATCACAATTCTTACTTACAAACATCCCAAGGCTGAGGAATGGGTTAGACATGACGTGCGTCATGGTTCAATTTCAACAAACTCTACCAGTAAGGCGACTTTGGTGGTCCCGTCAACATGGCATGCACATGCTTAATGTTATCCTCCGAGTAATGCAGGTAGATTTGGTGATCCGGATTCCTGAGAATATCTAGCAACTCCCTCTGCAAGCGTAGAATGGCTCGGTCACTCATATGTGGAAAGTTTGCAGGCTTTTTGGAACAATCACAATGCAAAAGACATTCATTCTCTTTTTGCCTTTTCTCACTGAAATTTGCCATGCAGGCAGCTGTGAAGTGTCCGACCTGTTGTTCCAGTCGGCTTTTTCATAGGGCTTTCTCGTCGGTGCGAGATGCATCCATTGAAATTGGATTGGTAGTGAAGCGTAACCCGGTTGTTCTCCGCCCGCTGTCGAACTTTGAGAGAGAATATCTCCGGTACAAGGAAAACAACGAAAGATTGCAAGCGAAGGATTTCAACTACGAGTTCTACTTCAAACGTGGGAGTGTCGCTGAACAACGATGGATGGAATCCCAGAAGTCTGCGGGTGCTGACTTTAAGCATCCAGCACCGGTTCGAAACCATGATGAAGAATTCACTAGCATTTTGGAATCATCACGAAAGAATCTCACATCCGACAAAGACGGGAATTTGGAATCATTAGACCGAAAGTTGGACAGATCGTTGTACTTGTTGGTCCGTGATGGGAAAAATCAGTGGAAGTTCCCCTCTGGTCAGCTAAATCCAGAGGAATTGTTGCATGAGGTCGGTTTTGGAGTTTACGAGAATGATCGTAATTTATTTTCTTTCGGCCCTACTGACAATGGTATATTCCGTATTAGGCAGCAGAGCGCCATTTGAAGCATCAGTGCGGGTCAGGTTTAGAAACTTGGATGGTGGGTAAGGCTCCAGTCGGACTGTCAAAGAACTCAAGTAGAAAGGTACTCGTTGACTTCGTGAAAAGCTTAATTGTTAACTCTCTTTTTTCAGACTTTCTACATGAAGGCGCATGTTATATCTGGGAAGATGGAAGCGAATGCTGATTTTATCAAGGAGCATGCGTGGTTAACCAAGGAGGAGATATTGACAAAAGTATCCCCAGAGCTGTGGGACAGCTCGAAAGATATGTTGTCAGAGGCATAAATAAAAAATGTTGTGACAACCTGATATATTTAATACCTTATTGAATTGTCAGATATAATTTGAGAGCATGGAGGACGATCAGTCAAAGAAGGCACCCCCACAAAGGCGGATGAGCCTTGCGGTTGCTCTCATGAGCTCCAAGAGACCTTCAGTCAATCATTCTTCATTCTCTGGAGCACCTCGGCCAAAAGATGACCTTAACTTAAAAAACTATGTGGAGAATCAGAGTGGTAACTTCATTTGTTGTGATGTTTATGTTTGGTATATCGTACTGACAAATCTGTATAAAAGTACAAAAGAGGCCTGGACGGTTGGGTGCTCTAGAAATGATAAAAGATTTGGATCAAACAAAGCAATACAGTAATGATGGGAGAGGATCAATGGCGGCCAACAGAAACACTTCATATGAGATACCCAGATATGAGGTGAATTGTTGTCAACACGATTATTCATCATTTTTAGAGATTATGAAGGGAGCGATGCAAGCTTAGACATATGGGGGAAACTGAATATAACATCGACTGTGCAGGATTTTAGATCTTACCACCAAGAAATCCCGCATCCTGCTTCTGTTTTAAATTTGGTGGCAGATGAACAGGATCGAGATATTTACACTGTATTTGACGAGCTGTGCAATGAGCTATTGTGTGCATTAGGAGATTTCGAGGCCTCGCTTGAAGAAATGACAATATGGAAGGATGACTTTTTGACTCAAACAGTGCGTGGCATTTCATCAATTTCAAGTATGGACGCTGTTCCTCTGCTAACATATTTTATTAAATTTTTAGGTACCATCCAACGTTAAATTACAATTAACGCTTCTTTTCTCACGACTTTTTAGAAGGTGAGTTTCGTATAAATAGTAAAATTAAAACTTATTATATAGTAAATCTGAAATGCATGAACCAATGTTTGAGCTCATCAAACAAGTAAGACTTTACTCTCGACCGTGGACAGGCAAGCAGTATGCCATACTGGAACTAGAAAAAGATTATAATCGGTATATATACAGTAGTACAATTAAATCTTGACGATATAGCCAAAATCATATCCTTGATATTTCAATTCGAAAGCTTGAAAACTTACAATTTCAACTCAACAAGTTTAAAAGTGAGCGAAGAATTATTCTATGGGATAGGCTGGCACGTAAAATGCTGGTAAAACTGCTAGCGTTGTTGTTTTTTTTTAATGAAAATAGGACTTCGGAGAAACTAATATCGAAGCGCCAGAATCTCGGGGGAAGAGCCAATGCGCGTAAGTCATTAGTAGCAGATTCTTGCTAATTAACAAGTGACGATGGTGCCTTGAATCTTTCCGTAGCAAGACAAATTCAGACGGCGCGTAGCCATGTGCAATCCAGGAACGAGTCGGCTCTTCACCCAGCAGAAAACCGCGCTCCTTCGCAGGCTGGAGGTAGAAGTGATGCCGATAGCGAGCTCCCATGATCGAAGTCGAAGTAGGCGTCGGACGGGAAAGAAGGGGAAACGGAGTACAACTGGCTCTGTCGCTGGTGGAAGAATTCCTGACGAAAGTTTTGCAACTGGAAAAATGTACGATACGGCACCAAAATCTACAATTAATAACTATAGAAGACGAAATCAGGGAGTACATCGCCAACAAGGATCCTTCTTGGATCAAAGAGGCGAAGGCAAAATCCGAGATTCTGAGAAAAATGCTGCGACGAACTTTTCCGGGTTATAGGCACAAACTTCGCAGGCTTCACATGAAACCCTTGTTTCATCTTCTTGATATTAAATATCTTTCCGAAACGTCGGAAAGTTTTGTTCTTCGGAAGCCTCAACCTCCGAACATGCCAAAATCCTGGTCTATGATTGATATGAGAAAGTTTTAAAACATCAAAAGGAAACAGGGCTTACTTAGAAGAGTAATAGTAGCAATGCGGTGTGGAGCCTTCAATACTCGTCCGTGAAGAATTCTTATGGGAATAGGCGTGTGCAACTTGAGAATCTGGAAAAGAGCAGCATTCTCCCAAAAGCCGATTTCGACCTTTTACTCAGATTCTGAGACGTCCGAAGAAGAGGCATCGCAATCTGAAGATGAAATCCAAGAAGCTGATTCTACGGAATATGAGGTACACAATTTTTTTTCTTATTCTAAACTCGCTCATTAAAACACTTTGTAAATTGAAACACATAATCTAGTATTTTGGAAAATATAGACACGGACATTCTCAGTGAATCTGTGACGAAATTGTCGGAGGTCTCAATGATACATCACAGAGGTTGAATTTGAATTTGTACTTCAGAAAAGCTAATTTCGAGAAGCGAGTTTATGGAAGCGAATAGTCAGAAGGGGTGGTTTTCCTTGCAAGACGTAATGGAACTTACACTGCTCCATGCCCAGCAACTTCAGCTTCTTCAATCAGAATACGAGTATGTTTCTTCTCTGAGTTTAAATTAAACAATTGTAGGGAGAGAATAACAAGTTTAGAGTCGAGCATCGAAGACCTGCGCCGCCAGCATGATGTTTCAGAGATGGAGCATGACCAAAAATCCGTCAGATGCAGGAGCGAGCACAACGCATTGCAAGAGAGTACATGCGAAGCGTGACGGAAGCTCCTCTCCCAAATTCCTGAAAATACGATGAACCCACGTACAAATAGTGAGCCATACGTTGTCGAGCCAGAGCGAGAAGACAAAACCACAGCATCGAGGAGGAAGTATAGAAAACTTCCGAAAGCAAAGAGGTCGGTACGGGAGTCTAAGTTTAGTCAACCACGCGCCCGAGCACCAGTTTAGGAAACAGGAATATTCTGTATGTGCTGAGCTTGTTAATCTTTCTAATACTCCAAAGGTTCGGAGAAAGCCTGCATTTACGAGTGCACCATTTGCGATGAGCGTAAGTTAATTCTATATTTTCTTCTGACGGTTTTAGTTCCTTGAACGCTTACGATGGTTTACGGAAGAAAAACTTAAAAATAGAAGACATATTCAAGAAAAATTCACGTCCATGGAAATGGCGGCAAATGAAGAGAGATTGGAGCAGCTTCGATTGTTAAACAAAGGAAATATGCCTGATGGTTTGATAACAATAACGTTGTTTTTAGTTAAATTAAGATAGGGCAACAACCATTCAATGCTGAGTTTTTGCCGTACCCAGGCCATGTTCCTCCGACAAAAATGCGTGATATTTGGGCCGAACAAGGTACACTATTACATTTAAACAATCTAACTATCTAAAAGGTATAGGAATACCGTGGGGTGGCCGTTTCCATCCTCAACATCAATCAGCCAAAGACAAGGTAATAGAAATGTACTGTTACAAGGCGCTAACAATCAGCAGCCGGTGAATATATTAAACCTTTTCGACGTTGCCATACGTTCCGAGAGACGCAAAAATGTAAAAGATGAATGGGTAGAGGAAACCCCAATGCCTCCTCCAACAAGAGACCCATTTTAACGGCCACGACCACGTCCCCTCCCACGTCCACGCATCCCACGACCCCGACCTCTTCCCGCCGGAGCTAAAACATATGTTAATCATATGGGCATGACATGAATAAAGTACAAACCTGCATCCTTCTTTTTTGACTTTGACTTTGGTGCATCGTCCACCAGTAAAGTGTCCAATGGAAGTGAGTCTGGGAGGATGAAGTACCGAATATTGTTTCCGCGAATACTCAAAGTCTCCAAGTTGATGGGGTCCCTGTTCCTCAATGTCATCTTAACCGTCTTCAAGTGGGTATTCATCTGCATGTCAACGCCAGTAATGGTGCCATGAACGATGGTTCCATTCTTAAGCTCGATGGAGACTGTCTCGTTCGAGCATTTCATTAAAAACCTTCAAAAAGTTAGTCGCTTGCATGGACGGATGGAGCGCCATACCGGACCAACTTCATAGTGCCCGCAGTTGCTTCGTTTTTGAGCAAATTTTTGTAGATGGGGTTAAAGCGAAAAGCATACGACAAACCAGCAAAGACAACCAAGCAGTCCAGCGACTTTTCGTTGAATGAAAAGGACGTGATACTATGGGCGGCATTTTCAAGGGTCATGGTGTTGGTGATAGCAAGACTTGTGTCTAGGATCGGAACGGATTATGATACTTCAGCGGAACTGTCTTTCACCGACCATGATCCTGCAAGAGATATGTCCATTGCGGAAGTTTTGCCATTCATACGATGGGACTCCATCTACTTTCTCGCGATCAGTCAGAGGGAGTATGTCTACGAGCACGAGCATGCGTTTTTTCCGGGATATCCAATGTTGAATCGAATTCTTGCATTTGGTTTGGAAAAGATAATGACGTGCATTGAACGTTTAAAGTGATGACCGGATCAGGAAAGACTCCGTCGGCTCTTGTTTTTGGTGTTGCAGGGGTTATCGTATCAAACGCGGCGTTCCTTTTTGCGGCCATATTTCTTTACAGGTACAACTTCGTAACCTTTACTTTTGTATATCAACTCATGTATAGTTAAACTACTCTTCAGACTCAGCCTAATGGTTTTAAAACATAAAGGAATTGCGGGAGTATCAGCAATTTTATTTTGCTTGAACCCAGCCTCCATTTTCATGTCATCAATGTACGTACCGTCTCTTTTCAAAACAACTAATCGTCAAAAGGTATTCTGAAAGTCTCTTTGCTGCATTCGCATTCATGGGGATGATGCAATTGGAAAGCAAGAAACCTGTTCGTGCAACTTTTGCGTGGATTTTGGCTTCAACAGTTCGATCAAATGGGATTTTATATGGTGGATTCTTGGGCTTACACGCTCTCACTTCATATTTTACGTCGAATGTAAGTTTTTTTATTATCAGTTTTAAAACATATTATAAGCAATGATATAACTCTTTCATCGCTATACTACAGGGCCCTTTCTTCGAAATTCTGCGGAGCATACCGTTGGCAGCCTTTGTCTTCGCTTCTTTTGCATATGTTCAATGGCAAGGATACGAAGCTTTCTGCCTGATTGAACCAACAAGACCCTGGTGCAACAATATGCCACCACTAATTTACTCCTTTGTTCAAGATAAATATTGGTAGAGAGCGATTTAAAAGCAAAGCAATTTAATATTTACAGGAACGTTGGATTCATGCGATATTGGACAATTCAGCAACTCCCCAATTTCATTCTCGCCGCACCGATGCTACTCCTCGCTTTTTTTGGAGCTAAATCGTACATTGCAAGTTTACTAGGAGGCATTAGAACAGGGGATGTCGGATTTTTGGGCAAACCAGTACTCCCCTACATTCTCTTGTGGATCATTCTAACCTTCCACCTTTCCTTTTTCGCCCACATCCAAATCATCACCCGAGTTATGTGCTCCTCGATGCCTTGCATGTACTGGTACGCAGCGCATCTCGTTCTTCACAACCCGAAAAATATTGGAAAGATTGTTTGTGGATATTTTATTGGCTATGGCTTGGTTGGGATAGTGCTGTTCAGCAAATTTCTTCCACCCGCATAAAAATATGTAAATAATATTGACAACAGAAAAGGATAGCTTCAATCGATCTTTAAATTTCTGTAAATTGTACGAATGAAGCGCTCAGCAGCAAAGTGACCCACGAATCCTTAAAAAGTTGTTACCTTACTGGATAAAGAATAAAATAGGTTACCTAGCGTTAAGTACAGCCCAAAACATGCCAGCCCAGTATAGCCAAAATACCATGTTGTTTGAAAGACACCATACATCCTAGTAGCGTTAAAAAAAGTCTATAATCTGTAATCGTTAACGTACTTGGTTTTCATGACAAAATAGTAGATAGAATATAAAAACACGTAAATAGACGTTGAGCCACTCGCTAAGAAAGCAATCCAATTCCATCGATGGTTCTCAGCGTTTAAAAGGAAATCTAAACAGCTTAGAATTGAGTCCTAAAGAATATAGCCTTACATGTCGATACAATTGCAATACAAGCAGTTGACACCACCAAAATAACAAAAACCAGCTGATAATGAATTAATATAACGTCACAAGGAGAAAGAAAGCAGATGTGTGCCGTTTACCATCATGAAACTAAACATGTAGTACTTGAGCTTCCAGAAAGACGAGAATACAAAATACATTTCGATGAAAACGGATGCGAAGGGAAGCATGCCCGCTATTTATAAAAGCCATCAGTTAGCATTCCAAGTAAACAATAACAAAATGCTGCTGTATCAAAAGCCTACCAAGCATAATAAGTGCTACCGGTTGGGTATACCAAATTTGGTCAGGAATGGGTCGCGGAATAGGGTTGATACGGCAGGGGAAATTCGGATCACCCGACCAATTTCTTCCAAGAATAACGCCCATAAGAACCAACGGAAAGACGCAAAATATCCATATGCAGAGTACCTGAAGTATTTTAGATTTGCTATTCTTGGTCTATGATTTTCCCTATAAACAAATACACTCACTGCAATCATAGATCCAAAACGGATAGCACGAGAAGATGACTTTGCAATGGCGATAAAATTGATGCCCAAAACCAGAATAGACACAACACCCGGCCAGAGACTGGAGGTTACAAAAATCAGGCGAACCCAATTCTTTCCTTCAGTCATTTAGACAGAGAGTATTACTCAAATGTTTCATACCTCCATACTTTGTGTAAAAGGATCCAGTGTAGTATCCAGACACAATTGACGTCACGGCATACAAAAATGAAGCTGATAGTGTCTTAGCTTGCCTTTATAATTTTAGTTGAGTCGTAGATAGCTTTAACGTACTCAACGTAGTAATCCCCTGAAACTGCGTAAAGAAGCACAGCAAAGACCAGGATAGCCAACTGGAGTCCAGTTCCAAGGACCGCGAAAGCAAGGTGAGATGGCTAGGACGGAAAACGTCGCCATGAACTTGTTCCATCCATATTCATCCACCAGATCTCTTTCGAGTTCTAAAAGGCTCTGTTCTTTATCATACCGGGCAAGATCTCTTTTCAAAGTTCTTAAAAGCACAACCACGACAAGACCAAGGAGGAAGACAACCATCATGAATGAGTTGAAGATTGAGAACCAATGAATCTAATGTCAATTAGCTGTGCGTAAAGATAAAATGTACCTTATGCTCAAAAAACATTTCGCTCTTTAAGAAACGCGTTTCAAATTTGTCGGTTGTGGGTTTCCATGTGACTGAATATGTAAACTCGACATTTAACTCTGATTTGCCCGCCGGTACAGGCAAAAGCTTATCACTCTCATTTTCACTCCAATTATCTAGATGGATATGAACAGACGTCAAACATTAAAACCGTTGAATAGGTCGAGGATAACAATCCAGATAGACACTAACCTGATCACCATTGTACGTGATCACAAAATGACGATGCGTATAGATATAAGCCCCGCCGTTCTCGTCATTTTCCCCGACGTAATCGTAGATAGGGAGATCATCTTTAATAGGTTCAACGAAACATTCAATAATCCAAATAATACCAATATACATTTGATAATAATAGCTTAGACCGACTGCATATCGAAAAATAGTAATTTCCTTATCCTTTAACGCCCTTTTGCAGATCGTAGCGTTCGCAACGGTTTCTGTAAATTCGTGTCAAAAGTTTGCAACTAAGTACATGCGTTCTCACTCTTAAATCCGATATCGATTCCAGAATTTGCCAAGCTTACTCCCAGTAATGCCTCTGCTAAACTCTCGTGATGATGTTTAACCTTGATGGGTCCAGGACAATAAGGCAATTGGAAGTATTCGTACGTCTCCTGTCTTAAGATCCAAGATTAAATCGCATTTCTTTCTAGCAATGATATAATTGCCCATCGTACCGATTATCTACAGGACCCACAGAGTTTACCATACTACAACCTGCTCCGAGTCCTTTTTACACAAAGAATGAGCCATTTCAACGTCAACCACTTCGCCATTCAAACAACCCAAGAGGCCAGCTAGCTACCTCATATACATGCGAATGTTCATCCGCCACCACCAGCCCGCAGAATACAACAATAAATGCGCTGATGACCAGCATCAGCATCTTCGACATCGCCGCAAGATATTCTTGTTGACGGAATTGCAGTTCGTCTCGTCTGTACGACGTCAAGAGGTGATTTTTGAGGCCTTCTCTTTTTCTCTTTTTCAAACAACCTCTTTGAGAAAAAAGGAATTGGAAGATGTTCAAGGCCGTTCTCGGAAGATCATGCCTTGCGGTGAGCACCATCCATCCGTCTACTCTGGGAAAAACCCCTCGGCTTCATCGTTTTGTTCATGCCGGAATCTGGGAGCATGCGTTTCCCATCCAGCTTGCTTCAACCAACCTATAAATGCGCATGGCAATCTGCCCCAACTGACTCTGGTTTTCACAGCATCGTACTCTCGTTAACACCCGCGCCGTTATCGGTGCTCGCACCTTCATGGCCGCCGCCCCCGCTCGCAAAGGTTTTCTCCCACCTTCCCATTTACGGATGAACTGACACCCACCCGGTTTCCTTTTCTTGAAAACTCCCCTCTCCATCAAATAATCAGACTTGATCCAGGATCTTTACCTCTCCGAGCTTCGCGCCTACAAGCCCGCCCCGTCGACGCTGCGGCAAAGGTGGACCTTGTGGACAAATTCGCTTTCCCCGCCCCTCCCCCAGTTCCCGAGGTTGAGGCTTTGGTTTCAGAGACCGCTGTCGTTGAGGACGCGATCGAAGAGGAGGAGTGGCCCGCTGTCTATAACCCTATCGATGACCCCAACAACTACCCCGGTATGGACGTGGATCTTTGGTTTACAGTTCATTTGGGGAAGAGAAAAAACATGACTGTTTATGATGTCTTTACTTACAATTTATTCGATCAATTTAGACGAGTGGGAGTACCGCACCGAGGCCGACAAGGGCACCATCCTGCCCGAGAGGTTGAAGGTAACTTTTTTGTCTTCATAAATGCCTATATTATTGATCTATTGACTCTCTGTGTTCTTGTTTCCACAGCCTTACGACTACCACCACCACTGATCGCGCCTGTGTTAAATGGTTCCGTTAAATATATAACCAATCTGAGTGGTGTTTCTCTTCATCTCCTTTCCCTTTTATTCCTCGTTTCGTTGTGTTTTCTTCCTCCAACATTACGGCCGTCTGGACCTACGATTCCAAAAAAATACTGGCACAACAAAAACTCCTCAGCACTTTCAAGTTCTTGAACACCTTTCATCATCTCCAAATAACCACAACGCTCAACTAACCGAAAGAAAAAAAGAAAAAAATAATCGGGAGGTTACAAGAGGTTTTAGGTAGGGGTAAAGGTCCTCCACCTTCAACAAGAACAATGATGTAAAATAAAAAGGGGGGAACGAACGGCATCAATCAAGACGATGGAGGGTGGTTTGGGAAGCAGTAGGGCCAAAAAAAAAAAAAAGCATAAACAAAAGCAACAAACAAGTATGGCCGTGATTTTGCAAGACTGCTTGCTCAAGCCGTCATCAAAAAGGAAGGGGGTAAACGGAGGGTAATGGGACGCTCCTCGCTATCGATCAAGTGAGAAGCGCGGTGGGCAAAAGATAAAATATAATAAAGAAGATTAAGCGCCCAATGATGATTTCACCGCGTGAAATTCACTTTTAAGCAGTGGTGGTAGGGGCAGCAGCCTTAGGGGCCGCGTTCTTGTTGTCGTAGAAACCGCCGTTCTGGCGACGGTTGCCATAGTCACCCCTATTACCGCCAGCACCTCCCTGCCCCTAGCAGAGTGCCCGCCACGCTGGTTGTCAAAGTTGCGGTTGTTAGGGTTGGCCTTGGGCCTACGAACATCAGGAACCACGTTCACACCGCCAATAGCAAAGGTCTTGCCAATGGAAGAAGAGGCCGAGGTGGAGTTGTCGAATTCAATGAAAGCCATGTTGGGCTAAATGGAGTAAGTACGTCGCGAAGGTTATAAGTGACAATACATACCTTTCCAGAAGGAATAACAACGTCAACAACCTTTCCGACCTTGCTGAAGGCCTCACGAATGGCTTCCTTCGACAAACCGTCAATAGACTTGAGGCAGATACTGCGCTTAATCACATCATCTAAGATGTAGTCAGCACACAGCTTCAAAATACAGTAAATCACAGAAAATCTTACCGGAAGGTCCAGTGTTCTGACGCTCCCCACCACCAGCGTTGTTACGGTTGTTGCGGTTATCGTGGTTGGGCCTGCGAGTAGGAACCTCACGGAACTCTCCCTGCGACTCAGTCTGAGGGCTCACGGCGCGCTCCTCCTCACCAGCGGCAACAGGTGCAGCGGGAGCCGCAGCGGCCGCGGGGGCCTTCTCGGCGTTCCTCTGCTGACCACCCTGCTTGTTCTGGTTGTTGTAACGCTGACCCTGGTTCTGGTTCTGGTTGTAGTTCTGACGAGGTCCCTGGTTACCACCCTTAGACCCGGCGGGGATTGCAGCGACTTGGCCCTTTGCGGGGGAGACGTGTTCGGGAGTCCAGTTGTGGGTGTTGGCAGTAGCAACGCCTGCCCACGACTTCGGCTTGGGGTTGGGGGTCTCCTCAGGAGCGGGGGTCTCCGCCGGGCGGGCGGGGGAAGCGTTCCTCTTAACCTCAGGCTCGGGCTTGGCCTTGGGGGCAGACCAGTTAGCGGGCTTTGCGGGAGCGACCTCGACGGGCTCAGGCTCCCACTTGGCGGGCTCTGGGACTTCCTCGTAGGTGTACTGCTCGGTGGGCTGAGTGGGAGTCTCCTCAACAGGCTGGGGCTCGGGGACTTGAACTGTCTCCTTGACGGGGGAAGGGCTTCGGACGGGTACGACGGGTGCCTCCTGAATGACCTCGACGGGAATGTCAGAGATGGATGCGTCCTCGTAGCTAATGGTAGTCTCGTTTTGATACTCGGGGATAGGGTCCACGGGGTCCTCGTACTCGTTGTCAATGTCCTCCTTCAAGAACCTGAACATGTCGTTGAAGACAAAGTATCCAGAGGGCTGCTGAGCGAGGACAAAGGTTTGAGCAAACTTATGGGATGCTCCGCCCTTGTTCGACATTTCTCCGAGAACCATGATAACAATACATCCATCGTGCGAGGGCTGGCTGTCCACGTTAGAGACGAGAACCTTGCAATCCTGGAAGTCGAGGTCGATAATCCTTTGATGAATAGCCTGCATAGAGCGGTCAGAATTTCAACGCCTCGCAAGGCTTCCTCACCTTTTGTCCCTCCTGGGTCTCGGGAGATTCTCCCTCGGTTCCGTGAATGAACTTTGACTTGGTGTTGTAAAAGCAGTGGAGCTTGTGGGGCTCCTTGTTCAAAAAGGTGTAGTACTGCTGGACAAAGAGCCATCCCACCTCGTAGCTGTTCACCTGAAGAGGGTGTGAGTTTGACCATATCGAGATTGGCATGCAGAATTTCACAGTGCAAAAAGGTCCGGATAGCAAAAAGAGAGTAATAGTTACCTTGGGCTCATCGGTTTGATGGGCGTTCAGGCTCTCAGCAGCAGAGGCGGCGGCAGCGTGGTGATTCGGGCTGGCAGACAAGGGGGCAGTCATTTCCGGAGAGAGAGACCTTGGGGTGAAGGCTTTACACAATTGGGTACCAAACGATGTCGGCGTTGGGTTTGCGTGTGTTCCAAAACAGAGAATCGACGAGGATGAGCGACTTAAGGTTAGAAGCAGTTGACGAAAGATGTAATAACAGCTGAAAGAGGTGTTCCTTCCATCCTCTCGCATGGGGAAAAAGTCCAAAACCCGCAGTGCAACAAAGCATCAACGACCTCTAATGCCACAACTCAGCGTTCACCCAACCACGCCAGGACCCAACTCCAGTGAGCCCTCCAGCACCTCCAGAATATCGATAGCAGGGCTTAACACACGGTCATGGTTCAAGGGGACTAGGGGGAAGGGATGTAAGGCCGTCAAGCTCACCTGATGAGGGGCGGATGGGATGGTGAAAGGAATGAAAAGGATTTTTTCCAAATTCTCGCCTTTTATTTTCCGACAATTGAAAAATGAATGCGGCAGTAGCAGCAAGGGTTTGGGGGGAGGGAATGCAAGCGATAGGGCCAGAGCAGGCATGAGCTCCACCTGGCTGCAATCAGGATTGGACCATGATCGCTAGTCTCATGCACCTCCACACAGAGCACAGCGCACACACAAAGAGCACATGCACATCTCCACACACACACATCCCACAAATACATCCTTCCCAATCCGACGAATCATCCCCTCTATTCCTCCTCCTCATCCGGACTCCCCAATGACCGTAACAACTCCAACTCAGCCAGTCGTTTCTGCTCCAACTCTTTATCAGCATCCGACTTGCGGATTGGCTTTACGCTGCCTCGACCTGTCCGTGCCCGCCGTGACGACCGACCAGCGTCTAGAATATTCGACGCGTCCAGCTCTGCCTGCTCTTGTGCCCACTCCCTCTGTGCTTTAATCTTTTTGCAAAGCTCTAGAGAAGGTCGGCCTGTGATTCCGAGCTCGGTAAGCATGTTGCGGAGGTATGCAATACGGTCTCGACCATTTTTGCCTTTAAACTCGACGCCCCATATCTTGCGTACACCGCACTATTGGTTTCGCGATGGTTAGTCCCCTATTAACCTCCGATTTTGGGTATGCAGAGAAACAATGTAACGGTTGTTGTACCTTGACGACATATCCTTTCAACCGTTCAATTTCTTTCGTGTCCTTTTCTGATATCTATCCAGAAGTAAATAAAGATGGTGTCAAATCAAAATCTGATAAAGCGTGTGCGAACCTCCTGTTTAGAGCCCGACTTATCCTCTGCCGTCTTTTCAGCTTTTTTTGTCCGTCTCTTCTTTTGGGGAGGCTTCTCCTCGTTTTCTTTTTCAGAGCCTTCGTCCAGCGAAGCCTTTAAATCCTTCTCTTCATCCTCCTCCATCTCTTTATCATCTCTATCTTCTTTTACATCCTCCATACCGTCTTCCTCCTCCCCCTCCTCCTCCTCCTCGGCCTCCTCCCCAGGGTCCTCCTTTCCATCCGACTCGTCGTCCGAATCCACCACGCGCCTCTTCACCACCTTTTTCTTCTCCTCCTTCTCCTTTACCGGCTTTGCTTTCACTTCCTTCACTTTCACATCCTTCGATTTCGCCTTTTCCACCTTCTTCCCCTTTTCTTTCGCTACAACCTCATCGTCCTTTACCCCCTTCTTCCTCTTTGGCGACACCTTCCCCACCTTTTCCTTCTCAACCTTATCCAACCCATTCTCCAACACATTCAATATAATCTTCTTCATCCTCGCCTTATTCGCCGTCTAGAAGAAGAAAAACGTCAACATTCCCCATTCCCCAATGTCCCCCATACCTCATCCAACGCAAACTCCTTCAACCCCAACACCCCTTCAATCCGTCGTCTCACATGTCGTTCAGTAACTCTACATCCAATGACACAAAACATTAAACGTCAAAACCCCATATTAGTCTGCACAAACCCGTCCCCATCCTTTCTAATAATGTCAACGACCACGTCCGACAACTCATTGTCCGTCTTGTCCATGATTTTGCACAACGGTTTTCTTTCCCCAAAAAAAAACTGCAAAAAACAACATGATGAACTTGATGTCCAAACGTTGCGTTCATGTTGTCGCTAAATACAACAGTAAGAAGGATCCCGATTTTTTTCAAAGTATGGGAGGGTTGAAACGGTTATTCAAACCATATCAGGTTTGTTTGCGCACACATTTTTTTGAAACGACCAAACGCTCAATGTTTATGTTTAGACGTATGATCCCGAGGAATTGAATCAACGGAACCTTGAAAAGTTTAAAAAGATGAAACCTGTTGAAACAGTGGATGTGTTTAAAAAGTTGAAGATTGATCCGTTATCGCATTACAAGGTACGGCTTCTTCATATATTTTTTTTGTAAACGGTGTTTTTTTTTTTGTAGAATGGAACATTGTTGGCGCATTTTGTGACAGAGACGGGGAGCATCAAACCTAGAGTGGAGACAGGTGAGAGTCGCAGATATATATTTTTTTAAGGTGCTGACCTTTTCATTTGGATAGGCTTATCACTTAAAAGTCAAAACCGGTTGTCAAAAGCCATTAAGCGAGCGCAAGCATTTGGTAAGGAGAAAGGATGGGCACTTAAAGTGTTTTCGCTAATAATTGGATCAGGTCTCATGCCGTACACTTACAAAGTGTGAAAACTGTGGAACGGATTGCGTTGATGGTTGGAAAAAAAGGGATTGTAAATGGGGTGGGAACGGGTTGCAAGGGAAACTGGATTTCGGATGGAATCACTATACCATGACCTTGGCAATCGGGATGTGGGGAACAGGGACTTGATGTTACTTTTTTAATGGAATAGAGAATACGTTCAAAAACCGTTTTCTGGAGTTTTTTTGACACTAGGATGTGAACTCTTCCACGTGGTTTTCATGGTGTCATTTATTCCTCAAACCACCTAGCCTTATACTTTGAAACGACACGTAAAAGACATCTGCTATCACCTAATCCAAGACTTCAACTCACTTGAAGCCAGCTTTAAAACAGTACTCAAACTCTGCGCGAAGAAACTCTACCGTGACCAAACCCAGCTAACAACCACACAACATCATAAACAAGAATCATCTTTTATATTTTCCTGAGAACGGGAATCGCTTGATTCCAAAAACAAAAACAAACATGAGACCAAATCCAAAGCGAAAAAAACGAATCAAGAGGACCTTTCATTTCCCCAAAGAGTGACAACAAAAAAAAGGAATAAGGATAAACAAACAAAGGGATTATTGGTACCATCAAACAAAAAAGTCTTCAATAAAGTCCTAGCTGAACATCAATGCGTGGGAGTGAAATTAAAATTACGTCTCTAACACTTTTCCAACACAACCGCAATACCCTGTCCACCTCCAATGCAAGCAGACCCAACAGCGTACTTTCCATTAATACGACGAAGAGCGTGGGTAAGGTGCGCCAAAATACGCGCTCCACTGGCACCAAGCGGGTGACCTAAAAAAAAAAACAACATTTAAAATCAACAAGAGAAAAACAAACGAGATTGGGACATACCAAGGGCAATAGCACCACCATTAACGTTGGTCTTGGCCATATCCAAACCAAGCTCCTTCTGCACCGCCAAAAATTGAACCGCAAACGCCTCATTGACTTCAACGAGGTCCATGTCATTGAGCGTCAATCCGGCGCGCTTAAGGGCGGAACGGATGGCAGGAGCTGGGCCGATACCTACCCCACGTAACGTGTTAGGAACGCGCTCAACAAATAATGTTGGGAAGAGATGGGGAAAAAAAAGGGAAAAAATACTTTACCCATGATGGTAGGCTCGACACCCACATAGTTCCAGCTAACGATCCTGGCAAGAGGGGAAAGGTTGTGCTTCTTGACGGCTTTCCTCGCTCGCAATGATCAAGGAGGCGGCACCGTCAGAGATACCCGAGGCGTTTCTAACAACAAAATCCATAAGCAAAACAAAATAGAGACATCAATATCAGGAGACACTCACCCAGCGGTGACGGTACCAGTCTGCTTTAATAAACACAGAAGGAAGCTTTGTGAGCGACTCAATGGTAGTGTTGGGTCTCGCATGTTCATCGTGCGCGAAAACCTCCACACCCTTCCTGCTCTTGAGCTCATAGGGGTGATTTCGTCGTTGAAGATCCCAGCCTTGTGAGCTGAAAACAGGCATTAGATACAAAGACAAAAAAAAAAAAAACAACAACGTGAAAGACGCGGAGGATAAAAAGGGTTATTACCAGCAGCCCAACGCTGTTGCGTCAAAAGTGCGTACTCGTCAGCATCCTTTCTGGTGATGTTGTACTGCTTGGCAAGGTTCTCGGCCGTGATACCCATAGGCGTCACAGTGGGGTACTGGTCTACAAGTCCATGGGCAAGGGTGTCCTCAAGTTTTTGGCTAAGAGTTTCAGTTAATAAAGGGGAAACGTGGGGGAAGGAGGAGAATTAAAAAGAGAAAAAAAAAGACTCACTCAACACCGTAACGGGTTCCAGCCCTGATCCCACGAAGCGCATAAGGCGCTTGACTCATGTTTTCGGTTCCACCCGCCAACACAATCTCGGCCTCCCCCGTTGCAATGTCCTGGACACCGTTGATGACGGTTTGGAAACCAGATCCGCAGAGACGGGTTAACGGTGAGCGCCGAGACGTGGATGGGGAGACCGGTGCGGTGACCAACGTGACGGGCGAGGTAGGCAGCATCTGAAAAGGAAGTGGGGTTGTTAGAAAAAAAAGGGCGTTGGGGAAATGGGGGGGAAAACTTACCGGAGGAGGTTTGGATGACGTTGCCGTAGATCACAGAGTCGATGGGGGTGTTGGCGGGAAGGGTTTTGGCAGCGGCGACGGAGGCGATGCCACCGAGTTCGGTGGCGGTGAGGTGGGCGAGTTTACCGTTGAAGGCGCCAAAGGGCTGGAAAGACAAAGGGGTGAGGATGTGATTTGAATGTGAAAGGATGGACTTACGGTACGCTTCGCAGCGACTATAGTTTTTTTTCGTTCGTAAGGTACGTTGTGAAAGAAAAGATGGTGAGATCACGCTATATTTGACGGTGGTTGATCATGGGATGGAAGTAGAACGCGGAAAAGGTCCTCCAAAGATCCCCCATTCTTTGATCCAGAAACCCAAACTCTGGCCCTCTCCTTCCTTCACGATGATGCCTCAAATCCTTCTCCATGATGCATGTAGTAGCATACCGCAATGCACTATGTGAATGATGTGTGTGTATTGCTACTTACCAATGTACACGTTCTTTGTAGCAGCACGGACCGACATGGTGATTGAGAAGATGGATGGATGGGAGAATTAAGAATTTCAATAGATTTGTCAGAGAGTAGTGGTTATTATTTCTCTTCTTTTTCTCTTTTGAAATTGAACGAAAGAATGAATATGAATATGAATGATCATGTGACTGAGAATGAATGAATGAATGAACAACTTTTGTACCCGCACTCTTCCGATCAGTCAGTATATACTACTTAACCTCTATAGGTACAATATATAGTATCTACCTATTACGTAACTAGTATCAAGCAGCAGAGTATATAGTGACATCATGCATCACACTCTATTGAGTCTATTCATACTTGACATCATTCATCACACTCTATTCAGAGTGTGAATATGTATTCTCAAATGCAAGTAACCAAATATTATGTATTAGGTATTTATTTATACATCAAGTATTTATTATTATATTTATACATGATAAAGAATAAAGAATAATAAATACGATATCAATATTATTTTATGAGAAATGAAATAAATATTTATTATTGGCCTGGATTCCTTCACATCAACATCAAGTCAAAAATAGACTTAAGATCAAAAAACACATGCAAAAAAAAATAGAAACAAAAAGAAATCATTCCAGTAAAGAAAAAAGTAAAAGGTAAAAACTCAATATGAGCTAAAAAAAAGAAAGCACTCAAGAGTCAAGAAAGGAAATGAGGGAGGGGGACATCAAGAAAGCAAAAACTAACATGGATGAGAGAGGCGGGGAGGAAAGAGAGGGGGGGGGTAAACATGAAAAAGAAATCCCAACCCAAACATAAGAGATAAAAACTCTACTCATCATCATCCATCTCCAACCTATCCTCATCCGACATATCCCTCTCCAAAAGCGTCTTAATCTGCGTAGTAAAGTACTTTGGCACAGCCCCAGGCGCATGCTTCACCTGCACTCCCTCAAAGTACTTTTCATACACATTCCCATCAAACCTTCCAAGCGGTGAGTTGATAATGAAATCACTGTAATTAAACGCATCCGTGAGCGGCACTGCGTCCTTTCGAATGTCTTTGCAGAGATCATTCACGAGTCCACGAACCCAGTCAATCTGTTTGGGTGAAAAGAACTCGTATTGGAGGAAGGGACCGCTGTTTTCCGCAATGTTGTAGAGACCGTAGAGGAGACAGAGTTTGGTCAGAATGGGTTTGAGGTCGGCGGGCGCACGGAGGACAGCGTCCTTGAAGCGGTGGAAGAGGTAGCCAACAGTGTGGACCTTGGCCGCGTAAAGACGGGCTTGAGCTGGGAAAAAGGTAGAAAAAGAATATTGTTAAACTATACCGCAAGATATATACAAAAAAAAATATAATGATAATAATACTCACAACACTCCTCATAAGCCTCATCCTCCGCCAATCCCTTTGCGACATATCCCTCAAAGTCCTCACCCGCCTTCTTGACAACATTGGCAGCAACAAGCCAGTAAGCCTCTCCAACCACATTCAAGTCCGCCACATCCTCGGGTTTCTTGGCATGGCACTTCTTTTGCAGAGCAGAGGCGAGATCGTTAAGGTACCCAACTCCTGGGGCTTGCTTCTTGCCGGCCTTGGCATCACGGTAGCAGGACACGAGGTAACGACCGCTTTGGAGAGAAAGAATGGTCTGTCGAAAAGCAAAGGTCAAAAATGGAAAAGACGAGGCAATTCATGAGAGTGATGAAAAGCAAACTTACGTTGTCACCCTCCCAGGTACACTGCACGGCGAAATCGTTGTACAAACTCGCCAACCCAGTGTAAGCAGAATACCCATGTCCACCCAAACTCTGCCTACACTTATCAATGGTATCCAAACAATTCCACGTGCAAAACGCCTTCAACCCAGCCGAAGTCCCATGAAGTTCCTTCAACCCAGCAAGCACATCATTCACATTCTTGTCACCAGGTTGAAGAGAGGCAAGGGCTTCCTGCAACACATCGTTCATGGCATTGACTTCGACACCGGTAAAGTGCATGGCAAAGGCTTGCGCGAGGAGAGGGATGAGACGGTATTGGTGGATCACGTAGTCGAGAAGCTTGGTTTCGGGTTCACCGGGACGGCCGAATTGACGGCGGACGGCGGCGTAGCGGAGAGCGATAGTGAGAGCCTTCTTGGCAACGTTACCAGAGTCTTTTCGAAAAAAATAATGTTAGGTTTTTTAAACAAGACAAAGGGAGGGGATGGAAGGGAAAGGGTGGTGGAACTCACCGACAACCATAGAGACACGTCCACCAATAAGGGCACCATAGGTGAGCTGAGCCATAGGGGGCTCCACAACGTCACCTGTACGGCTCACCTTGGTGTGCTTCTGGAGGAGGTGGGACCTAGGCACGCGAACGTGCGTAAACTGACAACAAAAATAAAGGGTATTAACATCCCAACATCTCTTCCAAAATACTACAAAGTAGTAGCTCACCTGAATCCAACCATTGTCAACACCATGCCTTCCCATTTTAGCACCAATATCACCAATAACGATTCCAGGCTTGAGGCTGAAATCCTTGGGATCACGGAGCTGGACGACAAAGGTCTTGACACCGTAACGCTTCCCCTTGACGATCATTTGGGCAAAGACGGCGCAGTGAGTGGCGGTCTGGGCGGCTCCACCAATCCACCACTTGGTAGCTAAGAAAAAAGGGAGAAAGAGACTGTTAAGGGAGAACTAGATGAAAGAAAAAGAAAGGTGATAAATGCGGATTTGAATATTTACCAGTAAGCGAAGGAGTGTGGATCACAAACTCGTCAGAGGCTTCATCAAAGGTAGCGGTGGTCTCGATACCAGCAACATTGGATCCCTAATACATTATAATCATCAGCAAAAAGGCAACATTGAAGAAGAGATGTATGATGGAATGCAAGAAAAGAAAAACTCACGTGTCCGAGTTCGGTCATACCAAAGCACCCAACCATACCGTTAAGAGCGACGGCACCCTTGGACACCCAGTGAGAGAACTGGGACGGGGTAGCCTGACCTTGAAGAGCGCCAAAGAAGAGACCGACTAAAAATGGATAGAAAAGAATGAAAAATGAAGAGTAGAATGGTAAGAAATGTATGAAATCGAGATATGAAAACAAAAGCATTGCATAATGATCACGATCTACTACGGGAAACGGGGACCGCAGTCAGACCTGTTTCTCGCTATCTCGCAAATTGAACCAACTGATCTCCTAAATAATACTCACAGTGAACGCCAACCCTGGTCCAAGACTGAGGATCCAAGACAGACACGACAGCCATACGTTCCTTAAACTGGGCAATGGGCTCGGACGCAACATAGTTAGCAAGCCTCTTGACCTTGATCATGGTCCTCTCACGAATCTCATCGAGGGCAAGGTCATGGTAATCCGAAACTTTGAAAGCGGGGTCTCTCTCCAACTGAAGGAAAATCTTTTCACGGAGAGCAGTTGACTTTTCACCGCCATCGAGGTAGTTTGTGAGCTTGCGGACGGGAAAGGAGGGGTTTGCGCGTTCCTGGGAGATGGTGACGGTGGGGCTGATGAGGGAAAAAATGGCTTTTGTTCAGGGTTTTGAAGTTGGAGGAAATAGCCGCTCAAATAAAAAAAGTGAGTTACTCACTGAGGCACCGGGGAAGATGAGGATGCGGCGGTAAGGTTTTGGGAGACGATGGTGTCGTTGGAGAATTCCTCCGAGCTGTTGTTGCTCATGTGACCCTGAATGGCAGCGATGCGCGAAATGGGTGAAGACATTGTGTTGTTTTTTCGCGAAAAGGATGATAGGACGATGGGAGAGAGTTTTCAAGTGTGGCTATTTACTTTTTTAAAGGCAAAGATGGATGGATAAGAGAAATAATGTTAGAGACACGATTCGGATCCCCGAATAAATGGATAAATTAAAAGCAGAGATGATCGCAAGAATGATAGATGGGACAGGAAAGACGGATGGGGGGCGGATGTAGAAGAGCTGAATGATTGAAAAGAGATTACAACACCTCTTTCTTTGATGGAGGGATGTAAAGGATGACGGGTCTCCACTGAGAGTCGGTAATGGTTCAGAGAAAAGAGATTCTTTTACAAAGAAAAAGAGAGACAAACGATCGGCTTGATATGAGCCAATCAGAAACAAAGAGTTGGAAGTCGGGAGATGTCGGATGAATTAAAAAAGAGAAGCCATAAACAGAGACGAATGCCAATTGGGCATCCATCATCCATCCAGCTAATAAAGACACTATGGTTACACAACCATTGTCCAATCATTTCGCATCAAGTGAATATGATGTAATATGTTGGTAGAGTGAGAATGAAGCCTCTCTCAAATTCACTCTTTCATTCACTATCCCACATGTTTTGTTTTAGCTTAAATGTCCATCCATCCGATTCCCTTCCTTCCACTCACTCACTCTTCATCATTCACCAAACAGACCATCCCCTCATAAACAATGCATTCCATCCTATTCCCTAATTCCATCGTATTCCCTTCTACTATTAAATAACTCTTGTCTCCAATCTCAACAGGGGATCATCCATCATCCATATGTCTCTCTACTTTTACCTACCTAGATGTATGTAGCGTATGGATGGAATGAAAAGAGGAGGATATGCGATCAGACAGTGACAGGGAATGAGTGACTGTGTGTGCGTGTCAGGAGAGGTGAGATGAGAAACGATATGGGATCGCAGCCAAAGTATTAGAAAGTGTGATCGCTGATACAAAAACAAGGGGATAAATTGGTGCTTTATATACTTTTTTTAATGATGAGTAGAAAGAGTAATGAATGATAACCATGTGATTTAAAAAATAAATAATAATTAAAAAAGGATCACATGAAAAAGGAATTTACATAATAGATAAGAAAGAGCCGAAAAAAGAACACTGTAATAAATAAATAAATAGGAGATGATGGATTGTCCCACGTGACGTCAGAGATAGAAACCAGAGTGAGTGTGAATCATAATGGGTCCTCTTTCTTTCATCCACAAACGTCATTATTATTGTTAGTACGATATATTAACATTATTAGTATTTATTTATTAATTATTATTATTATTATTATTTTATTGCGGCCTCAAAAACCGAAACACTTTGGAGAGTATTGAATGTCTATATTATACATTATTAACTCATATTATTATTTAATTATTATAGAATGATCATGGTTTTTGCTTCCGCGCGCATAACACCCTTTTCGGTATAAATAATTGTTAAAAAGGCCAGTATCACCGATATCATCGGCAAAACTAAAACAGCGTTACTATGAAAACAGACCTGTGCGCCAAATTCTAAAACATCGTTCTTTGAACAGCACGCTTAAAAAAAAGATTCTTGCACGCTGAGTTGTTTTCTTTGGTAGACTTGGGTACAACTCTTTGTAGAAGATTCCGCCGTCATGAAAGAAACTTACCCCTTCAACACGGTAGGGCTTGACCAGGTATCGGCAAAGTGTCGTGAAACAGCAATACTCCATGTGCTTAATATCATAGATACTTTTATGCTGTGGCGCGTATAAGCCGCGACTAACCATAGTGCCCCCTTTTATCGTTGGCAAAAGCTTAAGCTGCTCATATTGTTAGACAATCCGAATATATTTAATCCGGTTATCGAACGCCGAATGGGAGGCGTGGATGTCACAAACAACATAAATTATTAATATCCTTTAACTAATTCCACTACAGTTCTTAACAGTTCGTCGTCGCAACATCTATACTAAAACTCACAGTACTTTTTGCAGAATTTTAGTGAAATGTAAATGAATCCATTACTTACTAATCTCGTTACATTCTTTCAGCACTGGTGATAGGGATCCAGGAGAAGGAAGATGGGAGACAGCAGAGATGGCATGACGATGGTGAGCTAAGTCAAAAGTGGGAGGTTCCGTTCACTTTTTGCGGTTGTCAGTTTTATGCATTCCGCTTCTCATGTAGTTGACGCGCCGTGGTGTCAGCAAGAGCCCCCTTAATAATTAATGTGTAAGAGTCTTTTGATACTAGCGGCAAACTGAATTCGATCTGAGAGGGGTTCACCTGTGATGTGGCAACGCACGTTTAAAAGTACTACCGGTAGACCATGCTTACCTTTTGTTAAAAAAAATATAGACAACGCTCTTTTGCTTTTCAATTCGTCCATCACTTACTAGCCTATTGTCATTCCTATTCCTAATCTCAAGGCGCTTACAGGTAAGCTGCTCAACGTAAAAAAAATTACAGATACTCATATGCCTATATATACTTGTTCTTTGTTCGACAGTATTTAAATGTTGATATGGGATATGAATCACCTTTAGTTCTTTCAGGCTCCGTTTCCGCTCGATCTCTCGCGTTTTTATTTCTTGTATGCCTAGGATCCATCATCTATCATCGTCGTATTTCTCAATGATGAAGAGAAAAAAACGTGATTGTAATATGGACCGGCGGTCAAATATATTAATTGAAAAATTCAATTCGGTTCCTTGTACCTTTTATCTTCAATTCCATCCTATTACCCCAATATTTACGAATACTTCAGATACATCCGTCGTACTTCGTGATGGCAAATATTTTTAGTTTGAATTATGATATCAGAACCTTGAAAAACGTGTGGAAGATATATACTAATTTCTAAGGATATATATTCTTTTTAATTTTTTTCAAGGTCTGAGCGATATTCGTTACCACTATATATAAGTGAGTTAAGATTATATCGGACGTTCTCTTCCAGCTTCATTGGTTTTGCTCCATCATAAATTGTAAACCTTTTGGTATCTACTGGAATGAAAGATGTTTATTACCTGGCGAAACCGTGCATTTCAATAACCCCATAGTCCATATCGCAGTCAAGTTCTAAAAGTTAAGGTATGTACTTGTACTATGTAGCGTCAAAATAATAATATTATGACTCCGGTCGCCATATCTTTGTTTTAGCTAGTCACATGGACGCTTTGGGGGTACAATCTCGTAGCTTCAGACGCTTATTCACGTGAATCCAAATCTTTGCAAAGGCATAATTATCCTCGCTCTTCGCGTCAGTTTACTGACGATCATGTTTTTTGGACAGACATAAGTGACCCCTTCGTTATCGTTTAAAAAAATAGATTTCATACAGTCGCAGTAGTTATAGAATGACCTCATATTCTAGCACAATGTTGCCTTTATTAGCGACGCGGTCGTGACCTTCACAAATCGGCACCGGCCTCGAACTTTTCAGTAAACAAAACACCTCTTTGACCCTCCAAAAAACGTTGTGCAACATCCAGCAAATTTCAAGCAACGAACCTCTCAACCTTTGCTCAGACAACATCAAAACCTTTCGCTGCATATCATCCCTCGCATCACACCGCAACCAACCCACGCCTCTCCAATGTCATACGGTGCCGCCACCAAATTCGATGCAGAGGCAGACCTTGCATCGGGTTCTGTGTCGGTCAACATGCCGATTTCAGGAAACATGGGATCTGGCCAAAACTTGCATCAGAGGGCACCCATGACCGGATACATTGGATGAACCTGTGATGGAGACGATTGTATGTTTGCTTTATAATTATTTTAAGTGGGGACTTTTCTTTGTTGCGGGTTGGGTTGGGGATGATTTTTTGGGGGTGCAGATTCGTGGGGAATAAGTATGGTATGGACGGAGGTTTTGAGATGTAATGGGAGTCGGGGCAAAGACTGGGAAGGATTCAGAGAATTGATATGAGAAAAGTGATAGTCGAACGCGGGACAGAGACAGACTTCTGCTGTTAATTACTTGATTTCCTTTTATTTCATGTTTGCTTTCCATAACTTACTCCGTTTCCCGTAACTAACTTGCCCAATAAATGCTGTAGCTTCGGTGATTTGAGAAGTATTTGGGAGAAACTCAAGATGGTGCTTCTTCCCAACCCTAACAGTAAAAATATTCTGAGAGATTGTAGTTTTTTCTTTGGTAACCTTTAACATAGATTCAATGTTATTGGTACTTGACTTATAATTTTTTTCGCATCCCTATTTTGCCTGTCTTTGGGTCTAATTTTTTGCAATCCCTACTTCTTTCCTTTTGTTTTAAATATGTTCACACTAATATCTTTACAAATAACTCGATTTTAAAAGGGGATTTATGGGGCCCACTTCTTCTCTGCCTTGTCTTGTCCATGTAAGCCGCAGACCCAACTTGCGTCCAAAATGCTCCCTATACTCATATGTTTGCAGCCGTCTCGCCCTTACAGCCCCAAGCGACCAAGCCTCCCAAGTCTTCACTACCATCTTTGTCATCGTCTGGTTTGGCGCAGGAGTAGTGACCGTCAACTCCCAGCTTCTCGGTGGTAAACTGTAAGTATTCCACATCCCTCCCCCCTCATTCTCACCTTTCCCTTCAGCTCGTTCTTCCAAAGCGTGTGCGTTCTCGGATACTGTATCTTCCCGCTCGTCTTGTCCGTCGATAGCGTCCATGTTTTTGCCGAGTATTATTTTGAGGGGGATTATTGTGGGAGCTGCTTTTGCGTGGTCGATTTTTGGTGAGTTGTTTCTTTCAGTTGATGCGATAAATTGTTTTTATTGGACTTGGATATAAGCTTCCATTGGATTTTTGTCGGATGTGAATTTGGGGAATAGGAGGCTTCTTGCGTTATACCCCATGTGTTTGTTTTATTTCGTTATTGGATGGATGGTGAGTGGTTTGTAATTTCTTTTCGTTGTGTGTGGATTCTGATGGTTTTTTGTTTTATTTGCAGATTCTTATTAGCAAGTCTCTGTTTGGTTAGAGTTTTGATAGTGATGTGAATTGTTTTTGAGTCCTTTGTTTTTTTGGTGCGGAAAGCTCCATTATTGTGTTCGTTTTTCGATGTTGAAATCTATATCTTTTCGTTAGTTGATGTTGATCCATTACGCGTTGTTTTTTAATTATATAGGAAGAATGCTTGATACGTGAATTGTTGTAAAGGGATTTGACGCCATCTCATATGTGCGTTTGCCTATGTCTGGACTGGTAATTCCAGGGAAAGCGAGCCATGTGTCCGCCTTTGAATCATTTTTTTGCTTTAGTCTGACAATTTGTGTTTTGTTGATTTTGCCGGTTGTCAAGTTTCATGGTGTTCGCTTGGTGCACTGACCATACATATCAACTCACTCACTCATCAACACGACCATCATCGGGAGGATATCATCGCAGATAAGATTTCTACAAATCTGTAGTGAAAAGGGCTTTTCAAGATGGACGACTTTGAGGATGCCACTTTCCTTACAGCCATGTCTCGAGCCCTCTCCGTCACAACCAACAAGCCCAAACACCTTGTCGACATGCTCAACGAAAAACTCGCATCAGTGACGCCACGCCGCATCATCAATGAAAGCATCCCTGTAGCCGCTGAAGCAGGATCACCACGAACAAGACCCATATCTGAACCAGAACGACCAAGACCCGCGGAGGTCAAAGAAGGGAAGAAACGGAATGTAACGTGGAGGGATAGCGTTGGGGACAGTCTTTGCGAGGAAGCTTGGTATCCTGATACGGAAGAATGGGGGAGTCGAGATGGAGACGTTTGCGGGGTTTCACGAAACACGAGTAAAGGCGATGAATACGAAGATGATGACGATAAGGAATCAAACAGCGATGAGCCTGATTTCCCTGTTCATTCCACCCCTCGCCCAAAATCACCTGCCTCAAACACTTCCACTTCCTCAACCTCCCCACCAGCTCACGCCGGTCTCCCTTTAGTCCAATGGTCATCCGGTCCAACCCCCATCCCACGTCTCCGTTTCACCGCCATCTCCTTTCTCCTGACGCAACGCCAAGCCTCGCGCATGCCGCCACACCCGTCCGTAGCGCAATGGAGGGCGGGAGACGGGGATCCACCTATGAAGTTGTCGTATAGGATTGTTGGGGGGACAGAGTGTCAGATTGTGAGGGCGACCCTTGTTGCGAATGGGTTCAAGGAGGCGGGACCGACGCAGGATGACTACAATGTGATGTGGGCGAATAATAAGGTGGACGTGCATGAAATAAGGTCGTTGAATAGGTATCAGAAGGTTAATAGGTGAGGCGGTGTCGTGCGTTGTTGTTGGGAACGGAGTCGATCACGGTACTAAAACGGCTATCCTTCTAGGTTTCCGAGAACGAATGAAATTACAAGGAAGGATAAACTTTATCTGAATATTTCGAGGATGAAGCAGACTTATGGGGAGAGGGTATATATATTCCTTGTTTCTACCACGATGAAGGATGACATTTTTCGCGCTTATCCTAACCTTTTCCTTCATATCTGCAGCACTTTGACTTTTTACCGCCCACATTCCTCCTTCCCCAGGAGTACGAGCCCTTTTATACATGCTACCTCCGCACAGGTGGCCGCTGGTAAGCTCCAACCCAACATCACCCTTTTGTCAACCACTTTATTCACAGGATTGTGAAACCCGTCGCCTCATCCCAAGGTCGCGGTATCCACGTCATCGACTCCCTGGCTGAACTCCCAAGCCGCCTTAACGCTGACGACAAATACCTCATCCAGGTACCGTTCCTCATCTCCATATGGTTTCTAACCCCACCTCCCTCCAAAGAAATACATTGACAACCCCCTCCTCCTCAATGGCTACAAATTTGATCTCCGGATTTATGTCGCCATTACCTCGTTCTCCCCTCTGCGAATCTACATGTTTGAAGAGGGGCTTGCGAGGGTGGCAACGGAACGGTAGCCCTTTTGAATATTGCCCCCTACTGATATTTTAGATACGATACGAATCCCATTCACTCTAATCGGAGTTGCATGCATCTCACAAACTCGGCGATAAATAAACAGAGTGAGAATTATGTGGATAACGAGGACGCAAGTCAAGATGATCATGGAAATAAATGGAGTTTGACGGCGTTGATGAGATATATCACATCGAAGTATGGATCGGATAATGCGTCTTTGATCAAATCCAAAATTAAGGTATGCGGCTGTTTTTGTATATGATATATATTCTTTGTGCTTTTGGCTGAGATGAGGCTCGATTGTGTTTTGTTTTGACTTTATCGCATGCACAGGATATTATTGTGAAATCCATTCTATCGGGTGAGGCCACTGTTTCAACAGCCGTCAATATGTTTGTTCAACACACGTAAGAATGCTCTCATATTCTTTTTTCGAAAAAAAACTAATATTTTTAAAAAGGGGGAACTGTTTCGAACTACTCGGTTTTGATATTCTCATTGATGAAAACTTGACACCGTGGCTATTGGAGATCAATCTTTCACCTTCTCTTGCTTGCGATACCCCGCTCGATTTGAAGATAAAGGTAAAAAAACTTATTCTCTGCGGAAACGCTGACGCGTCGTTTGTTCATTCTTAGTCAGCTTTAATAGCAGACCTGTTCACAATGGTGGAATGATCCCGTTCCAAAAGGGAGCGCGCAGAGGAACGATGCAGTAAGTTTGATCGGAACTCTTGCAAAGATCGAAAACTGAATTAAAAAAAAAGGCACCTAAGCCCTACCGCCCCCCTCACGGCGTAACATCTCCGAACGTCCCGAAAGCCGAATGGACTCCCTCTCCCAGTAGCGACCATAAACTTACCACTGAACAACAACGCATCGTCCGTCTCATAAAGACGAGCACACCCGTCGCGGTCGTTTCACGCGAATTTTCCCAACAGACGCGTCTGCCTACCTCTACTCCTCCTTCCTCTCAAAAACCTCCCTCAATTGGACTATTCTTATCGCTCTATTCGGAAAAACTTCGCTCGCGAAGCCGAAACGGAGTGAAAGCCCAACGCCAAGAAGTTACCCTGCTCCGAGGTTTAACGCTGTGGGGCTTGGTCTGAAACTTCTCGATTGAAACCACGAGTATCATCCGCTTCACCTCAAACTACAACATCAAACGCTCCATGGGCACCTGGCGATGAATCCTCTACCCGCTCGTCCTTAGACACATCCTACGACTACCCTGATAACCCGCCTTCCTCGCGCTTCTTCCTCCAATCCGATACCGCTCAAACCTCCCTCCCCTCTACCGAAGATATCCTCTCAGGCGCTTCTGAACTTCTTGCAATGGCAACCCTGAAATCTAGTGTGCCCGTTCGCGGCCCCTCTGTGACATCCATTAAAAAACCGTCGGAAAACAATAAGAAGGTGGCGGATAAAATTCAGGCTAGAGAGGCGTTTCATGTATTCTTGGAGAATATATTAGAGAGGTTGAAGGACATTATGAGCAGAGCGACCCGGACGCGAGGATGGACGAGAATGATATTAGACAGGTACGGAGTCATTTATCATTTCATATGTCCCATGGATACGCGATGCAAAGAGGGACATGATACTATTTGATGGCCCATACTAACCATTTTTGTCATGCCCTCTATATTTTGATTCAACAGCAAGTCGCCGTGGTCGATAAATTTCTCTCCCAAGCTCGCGAACTTGCCCTTGACACCGAACAACCTCATGAACCCACAACCTTCGACGTGGAAGACATGCCTGGTCTCACAGACCGTCTCGAAGAATTCCTCAAAGCATATAAACGCCAAACGGAGAAATTCAAACTGGATTGTTTGGCCACTGGGAAGATATCTGGAACAACCAATGCCTGGGCTCCTCAATCAGCGTCAGCGTCGTCGTCGAGGGTGTCGAGTAGACCAAGTTCGGCTTCGAAGTCGGGGAGACGCCAAATAGGTCGGTGACACCTTCGGTGAATGGGGAAGACTATTGGAATTGAGAGGTTTGTACAGAATCTCTGTTTCTTATACCATGCCATCAGGCGTCATCATTGATTTCGTGTATATTCCATTGCATAGGCCCAAGCAATCCCCCATCCGTCCCGTCACCATCGTCCCTACCCATACACAAACTCTTCTCCAACATCACCTCGCGCAAGCCCAAGCAGCTTCTACAAGAAGTTGGGCGAGTCCCGCCATCTCCTCCAAAGTGTCATCTGCATTCCCCGTGGTTTATGCTTGGAGTCCTTCGACACCGGCTGCAACCACCGTGCAACATCACGCGTCACCGCTTGCGGCGGCGGTGACGAGAAAGACAAAAATGAGACATCAAGTCGCTCAGGATAGGAATGCGGTGGCAAAGGCAAAGGCGTCGAGAACGCCGATTGGGGTGCAGGCTTTGTCCGTGCAGGTAGGTTTATATTTAAAATGTATTATTTTGTAGCTGACGAGATATTTTTTTAAATTATGTTTTATGTAGGGGGCTAAGTACTACGCAAAGTGAAGTACCTTGTCATGAGTCGCCCTTTTGTTACAACAACTTAACTCTTTATTTCTTCCAAAATCATTTCCTGATCCCACGCCCTCACCTCCTCATCTACCCGTCTATCTACCCTGTTTCTTGTCTCTTTCAATATTTTCTCATTCTTGTTTTTTGTTCTTGTTTGTGATAATGATAATATAATGCAAGGTCGAGTCGGAAACAGCCGAACAGAATGAATATAAAACATAATATATTCACTCCAAACTGTACAGTTGCATAAATTTTTTACACAAGATACTTTCCGACTTCACCCCATACAATATTCACTAGCAAACATTAAAAGAAAGAAGTAGTAGCAAGCGTTTTTTGTCTTTTACTTTGTGTAGTAAGCTATATCGTCACCAAAAAAAGTTGTTCTAGAACTATGCAATTGCCGACGTATGTAAAGGCGATTTCATTCTTGTATTATCACATCTTCACCTAGGCATTTTCACGCCGTAAAAGATTCCATCCGTGTTAATAGATTATTACAAAAGCAAGTGGATTAAATCACAGCAAATAAATAAAAGTATTTATTCTCTTTGATATCCCAGAAGTTTATTCTGATTTGGCTTTTTTCATCTCTACAGCACCTCATCGCCCCGCCACGCCACGAGTGAAAAACGAAGAACGACCCTATGAGAAAACCTGGGTGCGGTCCAGATATATGGCCGAAATTCATCACGCCATCTATAATCACTCTACTCTCCATCAACCACAACATCTAACTCTGTTTTCCCCGATCCCATCGCGACCGTAATTTGATGCGTTCCCAACTCCTTGATCTTTTGCGAAGCAGGCATTCCAATCGCCGTCTTCTCCAATACGATATTAAATTCTTCCCTCAACTTCACAATAATGTCGTCTGCAGATACTGATCCGAAAATACGGGATTCGCCACGAACGATGACCGGACGTGTGAAGCGAAGCTCTTTGATATCGGCGATCGAGGCGGTCGGAATTTCGACTGCTGTGGCGGTCTTGGAGGATGATTTGGATTTCTTGGATCTGCTAAAGTCGTTGGCGGATTCGAAGATGGCGGGGAGAATCTAGAAATGGGTGAGTTTGTTGTTGAACTTAAAAATCTCACAAGGTCAGGGAGGGAGTCATCTTTGAGAAGAGGAGGCTCCCAGCCTTCAGGAAGAATGGGTTTTCCTGCGGATCTCGGAACGTAATATGCCAGTTGGAAGGGAATAAGATAATTTCTTGCGACTTTCGCTGCATTCAAATGTTAGACATAGAAAAATACTTTCTCTTATTGCTCACAGCTTGCAAGAACGATATCGCCTGACAAATGATGTTAGACATTACGAAATACACACGCAGAAGTGGCCTAACCAGTCTTTCCAAGTCCTTTGACATCTTTCTTCAAGATTAAGTGAATGTCCATTTTCCGAAATCCTGTCTGCATGCAATCATATTTAGAAGATGCATGGATACAACCGAAATACCTTAGCCTCTGTTGCAGTGGCCATACATCTGTTGATGCATTGAAAGGGATTGCGCAATCTGGTCGCATGCGTGGGTAGTCTTGATGTAGTGAAGCTCATGATAGATTGATTAAGTCAATTTTTTGCACTTTTTCAGAATGTTGTTTTCGAGTTCTTCCAAGACGATGGTTGAAATAGACATTCACTGGCCGACTGCTTTCTAGCATACACATCTGTGAGGTCGATGTTTGAGCTCCTTAGCTATACAAGAGTTTTTGATGCTAGAGAATATTGGTGAAAACATAAATATCTTTTATTGTATACGGAAGTCTGCATTGAACAGCTGATGGGTGGATTGAGTATCTGTGTGGTGCTATCGGTTGGATTTACCATTTACCTAATAAACGTGCATATTGCCACGGAAAACGTTCTGCAGCTAATGCAATCTGAGTGAAGACTCCGTAATATAAGAGATAATCAGCATCAACGCTTACATGCGCCTACTCAAATGATGTGCCTGTAGATTCTAACACTCATGCCTCTACATTTTTTGCTTTTGAAGCTTCAGACCTGTGACTAAGGCGTTTTGCCGTCAAAGGCGTAAGAATCGTTTCAAATATTTCCGCAGTGGCTTCTCCTTCCACCTGAACTTGTTGCACCTTGAAATCAAATTGATCCGAGATGGACATCAAAGAGACGTCCGATGCCAAACTTACTGAGGATTCCGGCCAGCGCAAGCTGAACCAGTACCTGATCAAGGAAACCCTTGGGAGGGGAAGCTACGGCACCGTCTATAGGGGAGTGGATACGAACAATGGCAACTTAGTCGCCATCAAAGGTGTCTTGTTTTCAAATCTGTCTAAGGCTCAAATCTCTTAGATCTTGATGCAAAAAGCTTAAGAGGAGTAAGATGGGAAGGTCTATAGGAGGTGTGGGCCTAAGGGAAGGTTCAGAGGAAGAGGGGGCCACACGCCTCCTCAAACTCATGCTTCTGTGGCGGCAGCATCGTCGAATGCTAGTAGCAACCCAGCCATTGATCTCGTACGGACAGAAATCGCTATTATGAAAAAGCTGAACCATGTTAATGTGGTTAAGCTGTACGAAGTCCTTCATGACCCTCTTCAGGTGATTTTTGAAGTTTTTGTTCGAGGGCGATAGCGCAGGGTTTGCGAGCGCAAGGCTTACGCTCGTCTAGGACTCTATCTTTATGGTATATGAACTTTGCGAAAGGGGAACTGTGATGTCGGTCAGTTTTGAGAAGGCGGCCACGCCTCTATCACATGAGCAGAGCCGGAGTTATTTGCGACAGATGATTTTGGGAATTGAGTACTGTAAGCATACTCTTGGCCCTATTTTCTCCTGATTTCTCCTCTTATAACAGTGCATGAGCATGATATTGTTCACAGAGGTACGGATTCGTTTACATCTTACTTCCATATTTATCCTTAGTCTCATTGTTTTAACACCTTAAAAATCTTTTTGCTCTTATAAATGTAAAGACATTAAGGTAATCCGAACCACTATGTTGCACTTCTCACATACCGCAGCCGGACAATCTACTTATCTCCAAGGATGGTATCTTAAAAATTGTTGATTTTGGAGTCTCGGAGATGTTCACATCTGGGAACGATAGCTCAAAGAACTCTGCAGGGTCACCAGGTAATTTATACTTTCTTAATTGAACTATGGCCTTATTTAATCACATCTGTACAGCCTTCTTCGCCCCGGAGCTTTGCATTGGTAAATTCGTATCTTTATAATGAAAGACGCTAAAAGACTTAAAATAGCAAATCACGGATCAGTTTCCGCCAAAGCAGCCGATATTTGGGCTATGGGGTGAGATATATAGTTATTTAAGTGAGATTGACTTCAAATTTATTTTTTGTCTTTTTTACAGATCACACTCCACTGCTTCTTATTTGGAACTCTTCCGTTTTCGGGATTGTCGGTGGTGGATCTTTACGAGGCGATCAAGGCTGCCCAGTAGGAGACTTCAATTCCGTTTAACTACTTAAAAAAAATAGATTCACTATTCCTGCTGGTACACCTCCTGCGATTGCCGACCTCCTCAAAAAGATGTATGTATAGTTTATTTTAATATTTAATTTTATCGACAATTTGTATTAGCTTAGAGAAAGACCCCGCTGAAAGGATAACCATGGACGGACTCAGGGTTTGTAGCTGGCTCCTGTTTGTAACGTCTGTATTAATAATTGGTTTAGGAGCACGAATGGATCACAAACAATGGCAAGGATCCCTTCCGACGAAAGAGGAGAACTGCTCTGGCATGGTCACGCAGCTTACCGATGAAGATCTCGCCAACGCCGTCAATAATGTTAACACTCTCTGGACAGTTGTTAAGGCTATTAGAAAATTCAAAGCCAATATCACACCTTCGTCATCAAGATCCGACCTCGCAAGCAATTCCAGCCTCTCCGATTCTGAAAAATAGGGCCTTAGATAGTCATCCTCGTTGTTTCTTTTTTACTTGCTGTCTGTATCCTTCAAAACATATTGTTTTTTGATTTTGGTTTTTGTTTTCTTGCTTTCCACCTCGGCGCTCTTACCAACTGTTTCGAAACGAAAATCTTTTCAACGCCTCCGTTAAAATCCCACCAAATCCGCCTGTGCCCTAAAATATGTAATTATATGACGACAGTGACGTTCACTTAAATTTGTAACATTTATGTATGTCTCGTTGAGACTCAGTGGTAAGTTTATTCAGGCATTGGTGGTATAACTAAAAATTAAGAGAAGAATAGAGAGCATCATATACTAAAAAAGGGTTTAGGACCCTCGTGCCTCGCATATAAGTGACTGCGTGTATGCTTGATCGTCGTTGAGGACAGGATAATGTTTTAAGTATTCTTGAATTTCGACGACGGGTTCAAGCGCGTATTTGGCTTGTTGGTAGTTCTATTTTACCCCATGTCAAATACCGACGCAATAATAACAAACAATAGACCTACCTGAATTTCCAGAATGTAGCTGGCGACTTTTTGGAATTTGTGAAAGTTGATCAATCCATTTTCAAGAACGTCTTTACTGCAAGTGTCAAGGAATACCTATGGGGAATGTAAGCATTGTAGGCCGATACGGATCATGACTTACAAGATCTCCTTGATACACGCCAGGGAACGGGATAAGGGGTGGATCTGTGGCATGCACTTTTGCGCGTAGGGCTTTGTAATTTAGTTCGCTTGAGATAAGTTTGAGGAGTTCGTCGTAAATGCGAAGGTATTTATTCGCGACGAGCTGTACAGGATTGTTAGACTTGGCAAATAAGACAACGAAGTTACCTCTTTTGTCTTTTTCAGTCTATATACGGAGGACGATTGGAGAGCGGCCAGAACTTCTTTGACACCGTTAAAGTTATTCAGTTTGTCGAGGTGCTAAAAAGTAAACACGCGTCAATGGAGTCGGGAATGCTGAGAATGCTTACCTGAGCGACTTGAATAAATTTCTCAAACATTTGGGCTCGAGTTTTTATGGAATCTTTTACGGCGACGATTTCAGAGACTATCCAGTGAACAACGTGGTTTGACCATTGGATCATGCGCGTGATGTTTGGAGCGCGTATTTCCTTGTCGTCCTTCATCCATGCAAGATCGAGGAATTCTCTCACCTGAAAGCAAGAAAAGTAAGATTGCCATGAAAACGATGTAAAGAAGAATAAGCATGTTGGAAAAAAGGGAAAGACAAGGTACAAGGTAGAAACAGAAATACATGCACCTGTATACTCAAAAACAAATCACTTTCTATAATCGTGATTTGCCTTGCAATTTCCAACGGCTCCAAATCGATCAATTTAAATCTAAATTCATCTTCATACGATAATAACATCAACCCATTAGCTGTGACCACAGATCCCGCTGACAGCGGTCCAGGGCTTCCTGTCATTGGACTTGCTCCTGAGGCATATGTCGATCCAAGGTTCCCGGAACTGACCTTTTTGCCAAAGGGGGCCCATACTTTTTGATCAGAGGAATTTTGAGGTTTAAGGGATTGGTCGGTAGAAAGACGTTTTGCGAGGGAGCGGGGGAGAATTGGACGGGGTGGGGATTGGCCTTTGTCGGGTTGAAGGGAGATTTGGCTGGTAAGCTGAGAAGGCAACAAAAGAGTTTGTTGATTTTAGCATTAAACTTCCAAAAAGATAGTCCGAACCTTTCTTGTGACAACTGTTTGCAAGATATTAATTAGTTTTTCATCCTGCAACGCATCAATGAAATTCGTGAGATCCTTCAGCAAAGATGGATCTTCTTGAAAATCACACCAATAATTCTCCAGCCAGAATTTAATCGTGTTTACAATTCTTAAAAGAATTGGTGGTTGGAATCCAATGTCTCCTGCGACTTTGTCGGATTTAGAGTTCTCCTTAAATATCCGCACAATGTTATCCATGAGCTGACGGCTTGTCATAAAGACTTTGTAGGTAAGCATAAAGACTTGGAGGAATTGGTTGTCTACGAGAGGGGTTAGGAAATGGATGTACGTGGTATTATCTTGACGTACCATATTGTGTTGGGTCAACTAAACGCTCGACGAGCTTTTCAGGGGTCGCTCCTTTAATGCGCTTGCTCCCGCCTTCTCCTTTGATGAAAATGATAGCTCCTGTACTTTCATCTTTTTCGTCCTGTTCCCTCCGTGATCCTTGAAGCTGATTGATCATCTAGCAGAAATATTATATTAGACATTTTAACAGCCTTGAGACATGAAGATGAAGAGAAAACATGCAAAATAATTTCTGAAATTATTCACCTCTTCTTGAAGAGTTTTCCGGAGCTTGTTAATATCCGCACGAATCTCGGCATTCTCTCTTTCTGTCATGGTTTTCAACTTATCAGAGAGCTAGGAAGGTAAAAGTTAGAATATACTGATGCAGATAAATGAAATGATGTCGAGCGGTATAGTTTGAAAAAGGAGGACTTAGAGACATGAAAAGCACCTTTAACCGTTCCTCCAAGCTCTTTTTATCCGCCTGAACTTCTGAAAGCTCCTTTTTCAAACTCTGAAGCTGCGAGTACATGGATTGCATCTGTAAATTTGACGTCAGAATCACACCTCTAGCATAATGGAATTTACTTCCTGTGACCCCCGCCCGACCTTTGAAAGCCGCCGCCTCGGCTCTCAATCTCGACAACTCCGCAAACTCCTCTGAATGGGCTTTTTGATATGCCTGAAAATATTGACGTAAGGATGTTGACAGCCCCCAAAAATATTACAACTACCAGCAACACCCACCAAAAAAGCTTTCTCCGTTTCCTCATTTCTCCGAAAGATGGCTTGCAGCTGCTCCGTATGTTGTTTTGTGAGATCCGCAAGGTTTTTTCGGTAGTACTCTTCCTGTTGCAAAGCTCCCATCTCAAGCATATTTAAACGAATCTACAAAAACTTTCTATTAAGTAAAACAAAGTAACCTAAAATCTGTAAAGAAAATCACTTACTTTTAAGTATGCGATTGTTGCTGACTGTCGTTCACTCTCGTCCTGCCAATATTGGAGTTGATCAATAAATCTCATGCTGGTGTCTTTGTCGGTGATGCCTGCAGCTTGCTGGAAATATAAAGACGCGTCAAGATGTTTTCGACAAATGACGAAACGAAGAGAATTATTAAAAATTACCTCGAGCAGTCTGTTTTTGCATAAAGCGATATGCTTTTCCTCAATAAGTTGAAGGATGGTTTCCTGATGCAGAGGAAATACGTTAAACTAAAGATGTATATATAAAATAGGGAGCTCCTCTCACTTTACAACGTTCCTGAAATGTGTCTTGCGCGTCGATGAGTTCGATACTAAGAAGTCGTAATGTTTTGGCATCTTTCGGAAGCTCATCTATCCATGTGAAGTCGACGGGTTTGCTGTTGATGGTGTTCTAAAAATCTCGGTCAGCTCACTTCAAATGGGCCAAAGCACAGGCGAAACAATTAAAACGATATATACCATGTTGAAAGATATTGTGCCAGGGCCGCTCATTACGGTGGTCGCTTTAGATGAAATTGTTCAATGTGATTAGGTGATGTCATTTGACACATCCGGAAGATAAAAGGTGACTTACCTGACAACATCTCTTTGATTTTAGGATTCGGTGCCAGATCAATTGGTCTTTGAAAATGTTAGATCAATGGCAATAATCAATAAAGTGATCAGCTAAATATCATCCGTTTTCTTTTACATAAACTAAAAAAACTCACCTTAACCCCGCGTTGTTCATGACATTGCGTTGGGAACCAGCCGCAAGCAACGTGTAACATGTCATGAGGTCACCCTTTTCGGCAGCGACGTGAAGAGCTGTATTGCCATGATCATCTTGTATGTTGATGTCAAGCTTTGGCTGTAGCATGGGTAGAGCGATCATAGAAAAGAGAACGTTAGGGTTATGAAGAATGTTTACGTATGACATAAGGAGTCGAGATGTAAGATTATTAGCGAGCAGGGCTTCAAGGTTCATTCAATGTCCCACATTTTTAAGAAGAACCTCAACTCCAGCAGAACATATTGGTGACAACAAACGAAATGAATGCATCCATTCTTGATCCTGTTGGCTTCCTGCCCATCAAATATCAAAAGCTTTTGTCACCGCATGATCAACAGCAATAAAACATGCACGCTATCCCAATCCATACTCCCACTCGCACGCGAGATTTCGTCACCCCATTGCAACGGTTTTTAAAAGACAACAAGCATGACAAAACGACAAGGAAAAGCAGATCGATGCACCTCCACTGTCAAAATCTCCAAACAATCCAGACTCCCACGCTGCGCCGCAATATGTATCAGGCATCTCCCATTCTCGTTCGGAAAGCGTTGGTTAACAATATGATCCGGATCCTTTCTCAAAAGCGCTTGGAGCGTCTCCGGATCATTGTTCCTAACCGCTGTCGCTAAGTCCATAAAGAGGTTTCTTGCAATTCAAAGAATATATTCGATGAATGGTAGCAGCAAATGCTCTGCCCCGTCGTTGTGATATCCTTGCGATCAAGTAGGTTTTTGCACTGTGTTGAGGTGACGATCTCCTATATGTATGGCTGGGTTCCTTTTTTGGGAATTTTGAGGAACCACAGGTTGGGTTCTTTAAAGGTTCACTCAAACATGTAGGCATGGACAACGTCGAAGAATGAACGTCAACGAGCTTCACTGCTTCAAACGCGTCTGTGTCATTGTTTGTGTAAAACGCATTGATCTTCTGTGACCTAAAAGTCCATACTCGTCCTGACATCATCCTTCCGTAACTTTTATTTGCAGCTAACAAAAACAAAGACGTAGTTACGATTCGATACATGAAAACGCACGGGAAAAGACCCAAGAGTATTTGAATTCAGCAAAGAACATAAAACGGTTTCGCGCGTCCAGAATATGATTCATAGAGGCTCGATTACCTCCATAATGCTTGTTGTTGGATATAGGCTTTTACTTTGCGCTATTGGGCAACTGGATGCAAACAAAGCCCTATAAGCTCATCTTCCCATGTTTTCCAATTTAAGCTGGTCGTCATTGTAGGCAAATAAACGTGCTGCAATCAAGAGAACGATTTAGTAAGCCGTACCGCCGAGGGAGCAACAAGAAGCCTAATTGGTCCATCCTAATTATTTTCAGTTAAGTGAAAAAGAGGTTTATGTGCGAAGCAGATTTGAGACCAACACGTTCATGGTATAGAGAAGAAAAAAGGCACTACATAGAGTAAGACGACGTTCTATATACAATTGGTGTATGTCTTACATTAACGAGTGCAAAAAAAAACAGAAAGGGGCCGGAAGAAAGAAACAAAGACGGGTGTCCCGCATGCGCAATGGCATTAAAGAAAAGAAAACACGGTCTAAGGTTAAAGTGTCTGTAAATCTCGAGTAAAGAGTGGCATCCATTCCATTTGCAAACAGATAGACGGTTAGTCAAGGCTTTTAAGTCGAAATGTGAATGCACTGATGACGCAAGAGGAGGAATTGAGATTTTGAAAGTAAGCTAGATGCAGTTGCTGGTGGTGATGTTTGGTGAGGAGCAAAATGAAGGCACCTCCATGACGGCTGAAGGATGGGGATGAACGATCATCTCCGTTTTCCGGTACCGAATGCGTTGTTAAAGCCATCTTTCAACTCCTTGAAAAACAGCTCTATAAACTAATAGGTTTTGGGAAGCCATCATTGTTAGCACTTTATGTTTCAACAAATGGAGACAAGAGATCGAAGCAAGTGTTTTGACTCTGTAGAGAGAAAAGAATAAATCCTCACAGTTGCAGCTTTTCCAGGCGATTGGTTTGATAGGTTTGCTACATGGTTCTCAAGGTGTTGGGTGGCTAAGGACGGCAAATAGTTGTGATGTTGGGGTTAGCAGTAATCTTCAGACATGCAAAGCAAATGGAAGCAAAGGAATGAATATTGCCGTAGAAAGAAATGTGCATGATCATTCCAAGAGAAAGCATGCAACAATGTGGCCGCAAACCCCCACTCCAAACATGATGGAAGAAACATCGGACAGCTGTAAAGAAACGCAAGCCACATACATTCTCCAGTGAGCTTGGTGAGGTTGATGTGAGTTTTCAGTGCGATGCGACGGAAGATGGAGTTGTTGACGAGATATTCGACGATATGCTCGTGCGTTCCCGCCAGCAGGCGTCTCCAAGGGAGCATAATTTGGAAGGGTTTGCAACCTCCTTTCACTTTTTCCGAAAAAAGATGGTTTAAGAGACTTGTCACGTGATTAGACAATATAGTTTGACGTGGGACCACAAGAGTCGTCAGCACCCAACGTATTTATATTCACTAGTACGTTTATACGATAGCAACAAGTGAAGAAGAAACAAATCTCATTTACGTTGATGACACTATTACAAATGTTTTTATGTACATGAATGTATTTGTTGTATTCATTTGAATTTCTTTATGAATGCATTGAAGCATCGAGATGATGAGAGGCATGCAGGCATGTATATGAATGGGAAGAGGTAAGAGAGTGAATGGAGGGATAGATGGATGGGTGTGTGGATGGGTGTATGAATGGATAGATGGATGGGTGTGTAGATGGGATACAAATGCTGGGAGTGGTGGAGTGTGTTTTGGGTGATTAAGTACAGGGTGTATGGAACCGAGATGGAGAGTAATGATAAAGCAATGATGAGGAGGATGTTGATGAATGAGGAGGATGTTGATGCTTGGAATACGATGGAAAGACTCTAGAACAAGGTTTTAAATATTAAAATAAATACATGATAACAAAGAAAGTAGTGTACTTGGTAGGTATGTAGGTGTATACCTAGACTAAATAAATAAATAATAAGTAAATAATAATAAATGCTTATGGAAGCAAATGGAAAACAAAAGAATTTCGTTGGGCAAGCAAGCAAGCAAGCAGCAAAGCAAATTTACTCTCCGCCGAAAAAGAGAAACTCATAGAAAAAAAGAGAGAATTTGTGGTCGGAAAATATTTAATCCAGCATCCCCCCCCCCTTCCACCTTTGAAGTCAGCCATTCAAACACAGTTTCCTTTTTTTTTCTTTCACCTTTCCCACACTACTACCTCTTACTACACGTCTCAACAGGTGCGTGATGTTTCTCCTCACTTGATGACGCCCTTCATCATCCCTCGCATGACCACACACACACCTCCACACATGCATTCACATGGAAGCATGCAAACGCCACACACAACATTCACCAGACATCCGTAGGATACCTCTTGGGATGCTTTATCAATTTCGATATTATGCACTGGACCTAACTCACTCGATCAAGTCTACATCTGGATGCACAGAATGCTAACCTTTTAACCCCCTGCATCTAGAACGAAAATGTCTGGAGAGTCCGAGACTTTTGCCTTCCAGGCTGAGATTTCTCAGCTGATGTCCCTCATCATCAACACCTTCTACTCGTGAGTCCCTGGTTTTTATTACAAGTGTAGTGAATGACACTGACACTGAATCTTTTGGCACTAAACAGAAACAAGGGAGATTTCCTTCGTGAGTTGGTGTCCAACGCCTCTGATGCGCTCGACAAGATCCGCTACGAGTCTCTCACCGAACCAGCAAGCTTGACAGCGAGAGGGAGCTCTTCATTCGTATCACTCCTGACGTTGAGAACAAGGTCCTTGAGATCCGTGACTCTGGTAAGCCGCCTTTGGCATCCACCTTCCTTTTTTTGCAACTCGACATTTTTCTTTCCAAATTGTTCCACTCGATTCCATCGGACATTTCGGATGAAATATTAAAGTTTTCCTGCTAAACAGGTATCGGTATGACCAAGACTGACCTTGTCAACAACCTTGGTACCATTGCAAAGTCTGGAACCAAGGCCTTTATGGAGGCTCTTAACACTGGTGCCGACATTTCCATGATTGGTCAGTTTTGGTGTCGGTTTCTACTCGGCCTACCTTGTCGCGACAAGGTCAGGTCATCACCAAGCACAATGAACGACGAACAGTACATTTGGGAGTCTGCTGCCGGCGGTTCTTTTACCATTAGTAAGTTTTATATATCCAAGACTTTTGCCAGTTTTTTTTTTGTTGTTGTTTGAGGATGAAATTAACACGGTTTTTAAAAAAAGCCCTTGACACCCAAAACAGTCCATCGGCCGTGTACCGTCATCCGTCTCTACATGAAGGAGGACCAGACCGAGTACCTTGAGGAGAAGAAGATCAAGGAGATTATTAAGAAGCACTCTGAATTCATCGGATACCCCATTCAGCTCACCGTTACCAAGGAACTTCCAAGGAGGTTGACGAGAGGAAGCTGAGGAGGAGAAGAAGGAGGACGAGGAGGACAAGCCCAGATTGAGGAGGTTGAGGATGAGGAGGAGAAGCCAAAAAGAAGAAGACTGTCAAGGAGACACCAAGGAGATTGAGGAGCTTAACAAGGTGTGTATCTTTTTCAAACTGTTATTGGGTACAAAAACTCTGGTAGACTTTGTAATAATTGCTTTTCTCCTTTTTAGACCAAGCCCCTCTGGACCGCAACCCGAGGACATTACCAACGAGGAGTATGGTGCCTTTTACAAGGCCCTTACCAACGACTGGAGGAACACCTTTCGTCAAGCACTTTTCCGTTGAAGGTCAGCTCGAGTTCCGCGCCATCCTCTTTGTCCCCCGCCGCGCGCCCTTTGACATGTTTGAGACCAAGAAGAAGCGCAACAACATCAAGCTCTACGTCCCCGTGTCTTTATCATGGACGACTGTGATGAGCTCATCCCCGAATGCTCAACTTTGTCAAGGGTATCGTCGACTCTGAGGACTTCCCCTCAACATTTCCCGTGAGATGCTTCAGCAGAACAAGATCTTGAAGTCATTAGGAAGAACCTTGTCAAAAAGTGCCTCGATATGTTGCCGAGATTGCTGAGGACAAGGACAACTTTTCCAAGTTTTTACGAGGCCTTTGCAAAGAACCTCAAGCTTGGTATCCACGAGACACCACCAACCGCACCAAGATTGCCGACCTCCTCAGGTACCACTCTACCAAGTCTGGTGAGGACATGACCTCGCTCAAGACTATGTCACCCGCATGCCGAGAAGCAGAAGAACATTTACTACATTACCGGAGAGTCCCGCGCTGCCGTTGAAAATCCCCCTTCCTTGAGTTCTTAAGAAGAAGGCTTGAGGTTCTCTTTATGGTTGACCCCATTGATGGTTTGTATTTTTATTTGAAAGATGGCTTTGTTGGATCTTTGTATCTTAATTATTCTTTACAGAGTACGCCGTTCAGCAACTCAAGGAGTATGACGGAAAGAAGCTCATGTCTGCCACAAAGGAGGTCTTGAGCTTGAGGAGGATGAGGAGGAGAAGCAAAAGATTGAGGAGCAAAAGGCCGCCTTTGAAGACCTTACCAAGCAGATTAAGGAGATTCTCGGACAAGGTCGAGAAGTTATCATCTCTTCCCGTATTCTCAACAGCCCTGCGTTCTTGTCACTGGTCATACGGATGGTCTGCAACATGGAGCGTATCATGAAGGCTCAGGCGCTCCGTGACTCTTCCATGTCCTCCTACATGGCCTCGAAAAGACTCTTGAAATCAACCCCGAGCACGCTATCGTCCGCGCACTCAAGGAAAAGGTTTCTTCCGACAAGAACGACAAGACTGTCAAGGGTCTGTATAAATTTTTTCTTTTTGAAATTTTTTTTCCCCCTCTAGACCGTTTTCCTTTCTTTATGCACTCTCTACGTAGACCGTTTTCCTTTCTTTATGCACTCTCTACCGTAGACCGGTTTCCTTTCTTTATGCACTCTTGACTTTCAATACTAAATTTCTTTTTTTACTTGACAACAGACCTTACCTTCTTCTCTTTGAGACTGCGCTCCTCTCCTCTGGCTTCTCGCTCGAGGACCCTCTGGCTTTGCCTCCCGTATCCACCGCATGATCAAGCTTGTCTTTCGATCGACGAGGAGGAGCTTCCCGCGGCGATGCGTCTGACGACGTTCCTCCTCTCGAGACGTTGCGCCGCCAGTGGAATGGAAGATGTAGACTAGTCAAAAAAATTTTCCCTCGGTTTTCCTTTGTTTCAGACAAAAAAACCCAGAGTTATCAGAGTTATGTTGCGGAAATTATGTGTATAGCTGTGCTGAAATAAAAGCAATGTCGTTTTATATCTTATCAAAATGGTTTCCTTTTGTGTTTTTCTGATGGAAGGATTTATTTATAGAGGGAAAGAAAGGCTTGATGAATTGTAACCCTTTGTTTTCAGAATAGAATTCTCCCTCGGTAATCTTCTGCAAACATAACTCTGGTCTCTTTTCCTGTTTACTGTCTCTTACCTTAGCCGCCGCCGCGCTGAAAATCACGCGATGATATCGGATCAGTCCTCAGCATGGTCCGTCATGATGGTGGTGAAGCCTGGAACCTACCTATGAGGAAGACGGTGGCAATCATCTCGAGCCTAAGGACTTGCAAGTAGGAGTCGATGAGAATGCTGCTCTCGTGCCTCATCTTGTGGACAAACGACTAATCACTTTTAATTTTTTTCTCTGTGATTTTTCCAACATTCGAATACCCCTGTCCCGAGTCGATGAAGACAAAGAAGAACCGAGACATCCGCGGGCAACGCCAATGATGGTAACGAATCAGTTCCCCCCTTTTTTTTTATCAAGTCCATGTCTTTACTTGATACATGTATTGAATGATTTATCGGACACTGTTACAGATTTGCACGACACGTCACCGCGTCAGACGGATCAGAAAGAGGGGCTGTCGGAGGCATGCAGACTAAAGTTTGAGATGATGGAAAATGCAGAGCAGGATCCTTTCTGTTTGGGAAAGGTCAACATTGTCGTGACGCTTTGTACGGCAGAGGTAATAAGATTCGCAAATGATGACGGCTCAGGTAAATGGTTTGCTTATTCCGTTTTCATACCATCTCTATTCTATTTATTCTATTGTTTCAGTTTGCATTGCTTCTTCTTACGCGAAAACAGGTCTTGAACGAGAGCTGTGGGGCTTTGCGAGTCAGTACTATGGTGTACTGGGCGAGTTGCCTCACCTTCCTCTAGCGCTTGTTGCGCAACAGGTTTTGAACGGGAGAAAAGCTTTTCGAGACTGCAAAGATTATGTTCAGAAAAGGGCCTCTATCATTCGCTCCAGAAATATCTTTCCAGTAAGAAGCTCTTTACGCTCTCTACCCTATCCTCGCCTGTCCTTGTGTTTTCTTGTTTCTTACCGACCTTGTCATTCAAATCATTACCTAGATGAACTGGATTGTTTGATTTGCTGGGTCGACAAGTACCTTCAACTTTCTCCTCTTTATGGATCACTCAGTCGTTTTGAGAATGTTAACGTCCAGGCCGATATAAGCGGTGACCTCATTAAGGTCCACAGTATTCCGAATCTTGCCTTAGCCGCCGCCGCCGCCGCTGAGGATCACGCGGATGATATCGGATCAGTCGTTAGCATGGTCCGTCATGATGGTGGTGACGAGGCAGTTTTTAGCCTGGAACCTACCTATGAGGAAGACGGTGGCAATCATCTCGAGCTTAAGGACTTGCAAGTAGGAGACGACGAGAATACTGCTCTCGTGCCTCATCTTGTGGACAAAGGGCCAAAAGACAATGACCCTGCTCTCGGACCTTATCTTGCGGACAGGCAACCAGAAGATCCTATGGACATGTCCATCCAAGTCGACTTGCCGCCTAAAGACGATGCCGAAAACATTGTGGACATGCCCCTCCATGTCGACGAAAATGTGGTCCGATACCAGCTGGAGAGGGCTTTGCTGGATGCGGCAATGGATGCGGACGGGCAAGAAGCTCCATTGAACGGCATTGCAAATGTGGACGCCATGGAGGCCGCAGCAGCACGTCTGGGTATAGAGATGGTCAATCCTATTGACCATGACCATGAACCTGATGTTGGCATTGGCGGCATGTCAATCAGCGACTATATGACGTTATGGAGTCAGCGTTACCTGATACATCCCAATCTCTTGCACCGAGGCCGGGAACTCATTCAATTCAACTTTCCAGACACCCTACATGGTAAGCCCCTACCAAACCATATAAATCTAACAATTAGACATCAATATAGATAATGGTACCCAAGAGTTTTAGAGTTTCCCTCGATCCACTTGACTGGTCCCGTGAGGGATTGTAGAAATGTGGTGTACCTGAAACTGTGGTGGGAAAATGGCAAACCAGATGATATTGTGGGCCGCGTAACGAACCGAGCTGGCATAAGAGTCTATGTTGGCCAAACCGTGTCCATTCGTCAACGTGAGCGCAGTGCTCGTCCAGCAGAGGCGCACCCCCACCGACACATCTGTCTGGGACATTTCGAAACGCAGATTGACCGTTGCTGCGCAGAAATGTTTTGCATCATGCTGGTCACCTTTGCCTTGCCACTGGCCAAGGTGGAAAACAAGTCTGCATACGCAAGATTTTTCTATCGCCTTAAGCCGGATGTGGAGAATGCTGTTGACTTTGCCGACCAGTTTTCGCACACAAGGTTTACCCTGGGTTCCTAACTTATTTGAAAACCATCATGGTTGGCACATCCCCACTGCTCGGCGTGCGCGCGACCCTGCAAGACGTGGAGAGCCAGCAGAGATTCTCGACTTTGCCGCAGAAATGAAGAGCTCCCGAGCCCTTAAGATTTTGGGAGCAGTGATGGGAAGTGAAGATCTTACCATGCTAGATCAGCTTCCTGACTGCATCAGCACACATGGAAGCCTTGACCCACGCAGACGAGTTCAGGAAGAAATCTTCCTGACGATTGATGAGCTCAGAAAAGTGACGGAAAGACATTACTATAACGCTGCTCTCAATGGTGCCAATGTTTTGGTTTACCTTGGCTACCGCCCGGACACGCGCCTTGGGGTGTCTTGAGTCGCAGCAGCTATGTTCAGAAGAGCGTCGGGGAATGTGATGTTGTCAAAACAAAGGGTGACGACCATGTCACCATCCTCTGCTGCATTGATCCAGGTTGGCCCTGCTACTTTGGATCCCAATCTCCACTATCAGGTTTATTAGTATCTCTCCTCTTAAAATTCCCAGAGGCAATAAGCCTGCTTGGAGGAGATGCAGAGCGGCAACTCGACCTGGACAAGCTACTTTTGTTGAAGAAGGGATACCTTGCCTCGGAATGCTACAAGGAGATCAAGGCTCTCGCAAAGAAGATTAGTGTTGCTTTTCAAGAGAGCTGGGATACATACAAATCGGTTGGGACAAAATCCATGGAGATTGAATCACAGGACAGCGGCAGGATGACTCTGACTGCCCGAAACGAAAGTTAAATCTGATTCGGCGGGACCTCAATCTTGGCCTTACCGTGAACCCTCAATTCAACCTATTGTCGCCCGAAGAGCAGACAATTGCTATTGGGATTGGCAGACGCGAAAAGCACAAAACAGAGTCTATGAAAATGCTACTTGAATCACTCGCAAAGGGTACTTTCAAAGTAGCACCCAACGAGCCCATGGAGGAGGCGGCGGCAAGGCGACTGAGAAAAGAGAAGAGTAAGGATAAAGGCATATGTGTTGCCTGTGTCATCTGTGGCCAGATCATTTATCGGAATTTCATTCACGGCAACAAAAATGAATGCCTTGCGCACTTTATCATAGGATGGCAATGCGTCCGAGTAGAAGAAGAAACCATCATTGCCAGCCATCTCGTTCCCCAGCGCTCAGCCTATTTCTTGTGGATAGAGGAAATTGATGAAGGCTGGAAAAGTGACCGACAGGCTTACCTGTCATTCAAGCATTTCCTGGAAACCACCACGAAGCCTGTTCTGGGCATGTCGGATTTCAAACTCCGACATTTAGAGGGAATGGAAGAATGCGACCTCTTTGGATCGACGACAAAGAAACCGTACAACATTTTGGGGAACATTCTTGAAATGTACATCAAGAGAGGCAAGACTGGGCTTGGACGGTTGTTGCCTCGTGAGATAGTGATCAAAAGAAGAAAAGACTTTATGGACGAGGAACTGCAGGCTAACGTGGACTTGCAGAAACGGATGACTGACGGAACGTCAACGTGGGCACTCTGGGTCCCCCACGGAGCCGCTAAAACTTGGGCGCCTTGAAGTCTTTTCCTTTTCATTCCCTTCCAGTCTCCCTATTCTCTTACTTGCTTGTGTGTAGACATTTTCAGTACCTTTTGTTCTTTCGTTCCGCCGTTCCGCCGTTCCGCCGTTCCGCCGTTCCGCCGTTCCGCCGTTCCGCCGTTCCGCCGTTCCGCTGATTTTTTTGCTCTCCTTTATCTCATCGATTTCTCTTGCCATGTATTCTCTTTAACCTAAATATACAATCTATATTTTCAATCCCCCATAATAGTGCTTTTAGCAAAAAACAAGAGGGAAAACCGAGGGAGAATTCTATTCTGAAAACAAAGGGTTACAAATCATCAGCCTTTCTTTCCGTTTATAAATAAATCTTACAAATAGAAAAACATGAAACCATTTTTTAAGATATAAAACGACATTGCTTTTATTTCAGCACAGCTATACACATAATCTTCCGCAAACATAACTCTGATAACTCTGGGTTTTTTTGTCTGAAAACAAAGGAAAACCGAGGAAAATTTTTTTGACTAGTCTACATCTTCCATTCCACTGGCGGCGGCAACGTCCTCGAGAGGAGGAACGTCGTCAGACGCATCGGCCGCGGGAAGCTCCTCCTCGTCGATCGAAAGACCAAGCTTGATCATGCGGGGATACGGGAGGCAAAGCCAGAGGGGTCCTCGAGCGAGAAGCCAGAGGAGATTCATTCCCTTCCAGTCTCCCTATTCTCTTACTTGCTTGTGTGTAGACATTTTCAGTACCTTGGTTCCGCCGTTCCGCTGATTTTTTCGCTCTCCCTTATCCTCATGAATTTCTCTTGCCATGTGTTCTCTTTAACCTTTCATATCTTGCCGCTTCTGCCTCGTTTTTCATTTGCTGCTTTGCTTTCTCTTTTCTCCTTCTTTTTTGTAAGATGAATATATTCAATGCGTGCGAGTCGCAATCGTTTTTAAGTTACTTGGCAATATATGCTCTTTGTTGTACAGTTCCATCGTGTTTTTTTTTGAAATGGTCGGTTGTCTCGTCTCTTAAGATAAATAATAGAAGGGTGCAGGCTTTTGGCGTGCAGTAGTATGGTACTCGCGGGCACAATTGTAATGTTGCCAGGTGGTTGAAAGATCCATATTGTGACCAGTTGATCAGTTGTTGGAAAAGGTTTGTTTTTATTTGGGAATGGAATATGGGGTCTCTCCCGCTCTGTTTTCTCGTTTCGTTTTCCTTTCTGATACGTTCTGGATGGTAGATTGAGACTTGAGGCTCTTTTTGTTTTGCAACGCAATGTCGGTGACTCTTCTAGGTGAGTCGACTCTTTCCCTCCTACCCCGCTTGTTTTGCAAGAGACGCAGACGTTTTGATATATGTACAGATATTTTAAGCTTTGGAACGTTTGGCGCGGTCAAGTAGAACGTTCATATTCTTGGTTTTTTTGTCAAACTCTTTTCGCCACCCCCGGGTCTTTAACTGTCATTGTCTCTTCTCCGCCTTGCTCCACCGTGAACTCTTGTTCTAGCCTCCACGTATGGCCTGCTTTCTCTACTGCTGAGCGGTTTTTGTTTTTTTAAAAGCATAAAGTAGAACTCGATCCCCGGTTTTCTTTTATTTTTCTTGTTTCTTTCATGCTCAAACCTACCGCCTTTAAAAAGGTTAGGAAAACATTCCTCAGAGTTCCATGTATTCTCTTTGGAAAAAGGATGCGACACACGGGGGGTTAATAATACAGATTATGGTCTGACAAAACAACTTTGCCTAAATTCAGCAAAGTCGTTAACCCACAACAAGTATCGTCAATAGCAAGACCAGCTTTAAGTTTGCAACCCAGAGATTATCTTTCCGAACTGGTCCGATCGAGCTGTGGTTATGAAATTAAACTAAATGTACGACGCGTCTGCTACCTTTGCTTGCAGAGGTGCAATGCAAGAAACCCCACAGCTTAAATCATTCGACTGGTTCGTCTTTTTTGGTCCTCACTTTATTTCACGTGTTCTTTATTCATTGCATTGCCGATGTGTTGTTAATATAGGAACTTTTATTAATTTTGATGGCACTTAGAAATAAAACTCAAACTTACTCGAAAACGATTTTATTGTCTGCCCTCATGTTTTGCTTTTTATTTTAACTTCCCAATATTTCTCCTTTCTTTGTTGGCTAGAAGCTGAACTAGCAATTCTTTCTTAATAAGAGATTAGCAGAATGAAAACAATATCCGAGGAAGTATTTAAATGCTAAAATAAAAAGCAAGTTTGAAAGACGAAAAAGTGATGATTTTAATGATCTCGTTTGCCATAGAAAGTGTGGGTTGTGCGTTTTGCACTTTGCAAAGCTCAAGGCAAAGCTCTTCGCGAAAAATAGCTACGCAAACCACAACCTGCATTCAAAGTCTCAAACAAGTCCTTAAGACAAGCTTTGTTTCGCTATATAACATGAATCGGTCCGAATGGCTGCGGGTTATCACAACTTTGAATTATGACTTTTCCCCGCAACCGTTTACTTCGACTGGTGTGCTCTCCTTTTTTTCATTCCCTTTTTTATATATTTATTATAGTTCGAACTTGCTGATTTTCATGCTTGACGCGTCTCACTTTAAAGAATAACACTAATGGCTGAGGATACTGGATACCCTTTTTAGACACCTATCGACAAATACTTTAGAGTGTAATTTTCACACCAGCGTACAATTAGATTAATGGTGGTCTTTGCTAGGTTAAAACTCACGGAATGCCAACAAAATGTGAATGCAAATAGGTTTTTACAAAAACCCAAATAAGGAGTAGAAGTCAACAATACGTACCAGAATTCGGAAGCAACCTCGAGAAGTTGGGACAATTGACAGCCGTCAGCCGCGCTAAAATTGTTTAATGAGAAGGTGGGACTCTCAAAAAAACCATGGATTTTGATAACGACGCGAGTTTTTGTGAAGATATGTAAAGAATACGAGAATTATCAAAATTTATCCACCGTCTAGGCTTGTATTTAGTGATTTAGATCAAGTTAACCTTGAAGCCAAAGTTTACTTCAAGAAAACAAAAGGGTAAGTGGAATATGCCAACAAGAATTTTCGAGAAATAAACCGGACACGATTAAACCAGAAAGAAATGCGAAGGTCCAAAGTCCAACAAAAAAACATGAACCATATGCGAACCGGTCAAAGAAGTCGGCTGCGGTGATTCATAATTAAAGGTTGTATTTACAGCCATTCGGACCGTTTCACATTATTATATTTTATTCAAAAAAACCACACACAGGCTTTAATTTTGAAAGAAAAAAGAAAAAAAAAAGACAAAAACAAAAATAACTTTGCCTGCAAAGTCGTTAACCCACAACAAGTATCGTCAATGGTAAGTCCAGCTTTATATCTACCACCCAGGATCATCTTTCCGAACTGGTCCGAGCGAGCTGTGGTTATGAAATTAATCCAAATTTACAACGCGTCTGCTACCTTTGCTTGCAGAGGTGCAATGCAAGAAACCCCACAGCTGAAATCATTCGTCTAGTTCATCTTTTTTGGTCCTCACTTTTCTTTCATGTGTCGTTAATTTTATAGAAACTTTGAAGCTTCCATGGCACATGGCAATATAACAAACCTCTAAACTACTCGAAAACGATGTCATCGTCTGCCCTCATATTTTCCTTTTATTTTCCTTTCCCATTGTTCTCTTTAATGCGAAGGGCTGAACTAACACAATTACTTCTTAACAAGGGATTAGATATCTACATTTTAGAGTTGTGATAGTCCGAAGCCATCCAGACCCTTCACGGCATCTACCTATTTAAAGAGACGATTTGAAGACCCGTTTAGATTATTGCTTGCGTAGCTAGACTTTACTTTGCAAAAATTAACTTCGCGTTAAACTTAGCAATGCTGGTGAATAAGGAGGATATTTTGACAGGAGTCCCTGTTGGACCACGCATTCTCCTCTTACAACCTAGGTCCACAGACGTTGACTCTGACTCTGACTGCTTGAACATCAAGCAAAAACAAGGGCTATAGTATTTACATATATTTAAATTTTAGGTCATTTATTTGCGCTATCAAGGAAAACCAGCGGCGAGTATATGCAGGCATTATTGATGTTTATTAAAAGGTGGAGGGCGGAGGGGGGGGGGGGGGGGGGCCTAGAAAGGAGTTCGTCCTGAACGTCAAATCCGACGTGATTAATCCGAAAATAATTCCTCGGCAAAGTGATTCATTGTCGCTGACAGCCAAATGTTGTTATGTATTGATGGCTGAATCTAAAAAAGACAACGCCCAACATCCCATCGTAACTCAACAAAAGCCCCATTTCATTAAATTCTGAAGAAACAACCCACAAGTCGCCGTCACCAAAATAGAAAAGGACACAAGGCATGCCTCGCCGAAATCATAATAGTGAAAGGGAGGTCGGGATTTCGAGTAGGAGACGCTCGACAGCAAGGAAGAGGGCGTGGGAGAGATTGCTCCAATGACTTAACCATGATGTGGAGATACGGACGTCTTATAGAAAAGGCCATAACAGATAAAAACAAGTGTGAATGGAAGAACATACAAAGAAAAAACGATAACGATAACGCTGTACAATAATGTCAAACAAAATATAAAAAAATATAACCGACTGGGCAATACAACATTTGCCAACTAACGTGATAAAAAAAGCCTTCTCTTCTTAGACTTGCCACTGATCGTTTGAACTTTAACTATTCATCTGCTATAAGCATGGTTGTTAGCTTTGTAAGGATAATAAGGAAGAAACAACCCCTCCCAAAACCCACCTATTACGACCCCCAAAATCCAAAGACTCAAGATTCAATCTACGCATTCAAAAATACCATAAAGCAAAAAGGGGGAAAGCATCAGACATGGAAACAGACATGGTGCGATATTCCGTATCCAACTCAAATAAAACACAGCATCAACAGCCTTACCTGCTGCAAAAGCTTTCACAAATCTTGGACAACTCTACATTCTCCTCAGTTTTGCTCTCCAAAGTTTTTTCGAGTGACGCAATGTGAAGTTCGGCCATCGTCACTTTCGTCCTTAATGTCGAAGTCTCCTTTTCAAGCATTCCGCGCACCTTAGAAATCTCCACGTTGGCGCTTTTGAATGTCAGATCAAAATGGAATTTGTAAAAAATTACCTCTCCAGCCTCTCTTCCGCATGTGCACGAAGATTATTATACCGACCCTCAGACTCTTCAAGCATCTTGGCCATCTTCTCTATTTTCAAGTTTTTTACCTTTTTTAAAAAAAGAAAACACGACCAGTGTGAGCAATAATGCAATTCGGTAAAATTTGCCTCACCTCCTTTTCAGCCTCCGCGTCCGAATGAAACTTCTGAAATTGCTGCGAAAGCGCCTCGTATTCCTTTGACACATGATCCCGCTCCATTGTCATCTTCTCCAAACTCGCGCTCAAAGTTTTTATCTCTATTCTTGCTCGAGTCTCTGTGTGCTCCTTTTTAGCTACAAGAAACAAATTAGTCAATACGAGACTACTTTTACCGAGAATTGAAGCATACCAATAGTTTCCCGTATAAACTTCTCCCATTCGTTCAACGTTGACTGCATTTTCCGTGTAGCCCCAACCGCTTCTGCCCGTTTACTTTCAAGCTCCTGAATTTCCAGTTGCGCAAGCTCAAACTCCTTTTCAAACTACAAGAGATATACCAGTCAGCAAAAATCATACAAAAAAGGTATAGTGCTATGCGTCACAAATGAGGAAATCACGACCCAAAAAACTTTTTTTAAAAAAAAAAAAGAACGCAGAGTAACAATATTCACCTTTGCCGTCAATTGACTTTTCAACCTCTCCATATCCCTCTCCGTATACTTCGGAATACTTTGCGGAGTCGAAAATACATTCTGCATATCAATCAAGCTCGGCGCCTGCTTCTCCAATGGCGTCCTCCTCCCCTCATTCATCTCATCCAACAAAGACCCCCCTACCTTCCTCCTCCCGTCCTTCTTCCTCGGCGGTGAATCAAATGCCATAATCCAAATCGACGCATTCGGATCAAACTCCTTCTCCTCCGGCACTTCACTCGTCAAAAACGCCTCATCATCATCTTCAAAAGCTGGCGTGCTAACTAAATCAGCGGGGTTCTCGTCAAGACGGAGGTCGTTCAAGGGAAGCATGGGTTCATAAGTATCGGCGAGATATCGGTGGGTGGGCTTGGCGGAAGATGGGGCACTGCTTCGGGAAGATGATGAACCAGGTCGTGCGGAGGGTTGTCCGTCTTGGTCTGCAATCTTTCGCCGTCCACCTTCTCCGTTCCCACTGTCAGCTGAGAGGACGGAAGCGGCATCTCGGAACGTGTCCATGGAGGTGGAAGTGGTGAGGTACGTAGAGGAAGACGCCGAGATGGCAACAGGTGCGCTCTCAGCCATAAGAAGTTCAACGGAAGCGTCAGCCCCATCCAAGAAGAATGACTCGTTAGATGGGTTTCGTAGCTGATTATTTATGAATCTGTTGAGCGGCGATGCTGCGCGTTTGTGATTGTACGCATCGTCGTTTCCAAACAGCAATTCTTTACAATTCGAAGTGGATAAATTAGATCTGGCCGGCAGCAAGTCCGATTCAGCAGACGGCGCCAGAGGAGGTTCGGCAAGCGGAGACACCCCAGCACCATATGTAGCAGCAGTAGGCGTCGGATTGTTTGAAATAAAACTCGTATTAGCTAAGGGAGTCGAATCCATGAGCGTCGGTTCCGACCCAGCAGGCGAGGAATACGAATTACTTCGATCAAATCCCGAATTCATCATAAACCTTGCTTTCCTCGTTGGCGATGTGTAAAACTTTTCTAGAGAGAACCGCCCACTACTCGATTTAGCCGACTCTGGCATTGTTGCGTCAAACGATGGTCTCCGCCTCACTTCCGTTGCAGCCTTTTGATGAGCAAACACCGTCCCTTCGGCGCCGCCATTATCTTCAAAGGAAGGCCGTGCATCCTCTGACGGGGACTTGAGTAACGCCCCGTCCCCAGCGTCTCTGTACTTCCAAAATCCACTTTTAGCGGAATCCTTTGGTTTGCTGTTTCTTGAACTCGCTGACGACAGACCGCCGGACGACATGCCACGTTTTCTAAATCCTAGCGGCGTTTCCATTGTAACGTCTTCAGCTTGGGGTGCATCCGTAACGGGTTTCGGTGATAATGTTGTTGCTGATTGTGCTCTCCGAACAGTTTTCACTGGAGGAACAATCTATAACGGTTTATATTAAGTTTCCATCCTAAACTTTCTGTTTACCTCATCTAGAGTCTTGTCGAAAGATAATCGACGTCCAACTTCCTTTCCACCGGGCGATGAAGGTAGAGTAGACCATGGGAAAACTCTGTTCCAAAATGGACTCGGAGCCGCAGAGCTATTGAGGAGGTGTGGTGGGAGTGCAGACGCAGCTCCATCTTTCTCCACATGAACCTCGTTGTCTTCACTTTTACGAATGGATCCACCTTGCGGTGTATCGGGAATTTGTCTAAAGTCCATCAATCCCGCGGAAATGATGGATCGACTGGGAGGTCGAAACGGGCTATTGGAGATATTTGGAATGAGATGATGGGAGAGGAAGATTGAGGGGATGTTACCTTTGAGGAAACGAGGAGGGATCCAGTATGACCGGCAGATGCCAAAGCTGGAATATGCAAGATGCTGTGAGCTTCTCGTACACTAATGGTGCGAATGCTCGCAGATGGGTTAATCTGAGGGCAAAAGGTCAAGTGGAGCTTCCCAACAACAAGTTGTTTGGATTTGTTTCGGACGTGATAAACACTATTTCCACCCAAAATTTATATGATGCCACGACAAGACCATTAAGTATTGGAAACAGGGATATTTACGTTGTCAAAAATGATGGAAGAAGAATGATAACGAGAGTTGGGAGGGAATGGATAACTTAAATCAGTGAGTGGGTGAGTGAATTAATGAATGAAGGAATGTTGATGAACCCTCCTCGCCTCCAAAGCCTGGATCTGTCAATGCTCTTCCAAAGGTAGAAAGCTGAACTAAACTCAATAAAGCATCCATCGTGGTTTAAGCGAATTGATTCTCAAGCTGCTGCCTTTCATATCCCTCAATAAAGACTATAAAAGAAATCATAATTGCTGAGGTCATATGAATGTTTATTCGGGTTGGACGCAACACCGAAACAATGGTGTTTGGTAAAGGCAAATAAAAAGGCTCCCTCATCTGAGCCCCTCGCTTCCTCAATGTACATTATCCTATCCCCACATCGGAAGGAACTCGCAGCCCCCATCGGAAAAAAATAGAGAACGAACTGAACGACTTCTCACAATCCAACCTGTTGAAATATCAGTGGCAGAATCCATAAAGTAACTTTCACCTTTTGGAGAACCCACTCTCGACTGTCCAGAGGGCAAACTTCACGAGTCTTTAGCCATCGCTTTGCAGTGGAAATGGAAGGCATGCTGAACAACACAATCAATTGAAGAACCTATAAGATAAACTTACACTTAAACACAAAAAAAATGTTAGCATAAGTGTTCAATCCATCACAAAATCGGCTTACTTGCAACCTCCCCATGCCACCGTACATTCTTCACTTGTAGCAGACGCTTGATTCGCCTGGCACTCAATGCCTACACATAGAACGTCAACCAGAACATCACAAAATAAGCAAGGCAGCAGACGAGCATCGCTAGAGTATACATACAGAGATCCATGATGTGGTTCCTGCAAATGGCGCAGTTATCAACGACAATATCTATGCATCCAATATTAGTATACGCAACGCATGCAACACCTTAAGGCTAATGAAGCAAAACACCCAGCTCACCCCATGACCAAAGAGCCACCGCGTTCCACTTAAAAAAGTGAGGATGACGTTAGATGTGTAGGCATATGGAGTACAGGTATCCATAGTGCGGAACGGAATGGCAGCAAATGGGCCAGAAAGGTGAATACCTTCTTCACTTCAAAACGCTTCTTTCCGGAATCCTTGTCCTTGCTCTTTCCCTTAGCCGCAGACTCGAGGGCGGGGACCTCATCATCCACATCCATTGCTGACGACGACATGCTTTTTGATATTTATATTGTTGGTTCAATTACAAATTTTCATCGGCGATGGCCAAAATCTCAAGAAAGTGCTTGTTGTCACCAAAACGAGTGTGAGCAATATAATCCTTATCTACTAATGCAGTTGGGAATTTATTTCGTACTTTTTTACATTAATCACGTTTGGGTTTGGGACGAAGAACTGTCGTTGGTATAATCCAAAGTACACCCACAGCAAGAAGGCCCACAGCCCCTGCATAAATCAAGTAAGCAGCCTTACTTCCCAATATCCAGTATCCCGAGCAAGCAACAAGGGGTCCAATAGCCCTCCCAAGCTGACCCAAAGATCTAAATTCACCCAGAACCTTCCCCTGCTTTAACTCATCCCCATCTTTTGCTGCTGACCCCTACCAGCAAGGCTCGCCAAGCTGGTGAGACTTGTCACAACGGTTCCACTGGTAAAAGCCAAGAAAGTACTCCATAGTAGAGGAGAGAACGTGACGTTGCAAATGCTCCGAGAATAGCTAATCCAATGGCACAGGAGGTGATGCCTTGGAAAACGAGATTTTTTCAGGAACGGATTTATGGGCGACGCGTCGAACGTAGCCGCCTTGAACAAGGGCAGTAATGACACCAATATATCCGAGATAACGTCCTTGTTCGCCGTGGGTAAAGTGGAATCGATCGTGAGTGAGGAAGGTCAACGTAAACTCCATGCCAGAGAATAGAAAGAGGAAGAGGAAATGAATCAAAGACAGTCTGCCCAAAAGCGCCTTGGTGTTGATAGGCTTGTCGACTTGATCTTTTGCACTTTCCTTCTCGACCTTTGCTGACCTTTGCTTGAAGTTAAGAGTTTCCGGAAGAGCAAAATGCATGTAAATGGTTTCAATGATAATCAAAACGAATGCAAAGAGCGCTGGCGATGAGTAGGTGTTAATTGAATAGCCGTCTAACATTGGAAACATTTTGATAAGATCAAGCGATGCAAAGTAAGCACCCAGAGGAGGGCCAACCGTGAACCCCAGAGAGAAGGCAATTCCGACAAGTGCCTTTTAAATGTAAGATAAAAATGTTGACATAGAAAGAACGAGAGATATTAATAAGACTCACCAATCCTCGCGACCTGGTTTCTGGTGTAGTAATATCAGAAATCATGGCAATAGACATTTGCACGTTTCCCTCAGTCAGCCCGCCGACGATACGGGAAAGTACAAACACAAAGAATGATTTGGAAAAGATCCACAGCAGCATGGATATAGCATTTCCGATCTATGACATACAGGAAGTTAGCCCTGAATATTAATGCGAAACCCACCATGCTGAAGAGCAGAACGTTCTTTCTTCCGTAACGGTCGGATAGGGATCCGATGAAAGGACTGCTAATGACTTGGAGAAAGGAGAAGAGAGATCCAAGGACACCTCCAAAAATGACAATGTCCATGCGGGAGTGAGTACCACCAATGGCTGTCCTGAACCGACGAACCCATGTCAAGATGGCGTAAAAGAAAGAGTTCTAAATGTCCAAGCAAGTAGACAATGTTTAATAACTTTGGATAAATCCTTATCAAAGGAAGAGTCACACACCTCGTTCTCGCCATCAGTCTTTTGGTAATGATCCAGAATACGGGGATACAGCGGTAAGATGATGGTGAATGCTAGAATGTCGAGGAGCAGGGCTACAAAGATGGTTTTAAGTGATTTTTTGACGAAAGCTTCATCGGCGGGTATAGGAACTTTGGCTGCAGCAGTTGACTTTGAGGCTGGAGATGCTTCCTTGACTGAAGAAGTCTTTGCCTTTGACCGCGTCTGAGCAGGCATGATCTCTTTCTAACGTTCAAGAAGGAGAGGAGAAGGGTAAATGGTTGTGTGAAAGAGGTAGATGATGGGTGGTTGGTAGGTAGATGAGGATGACGATCGCAGGTAGTGTTGGGAAACAGAGAATATTATTCGCGAAAGAGTTTTTTTTTTTGTAATATTTGTAAAGGATTCGATACCACTTTGATTACTATCGGTCCCCAAGGTTGGTTGCTGCTTGCGGCAAACCTTCAGGCCTTGTCCTACACCTTCTGGAACGCTGTCTGTTGTCTGGACAAGTTTAGCAAATTGCAAGTTTTTGGGACTTCAACCTTTTTTTTTTTCAAGACAAACTCTCGTGAACGTACATTCTGCAAAACTAGATGGACACTATCGAACGGCAACTCGTCTTCCACAGCATTCACGCTTACTTGGTATCTGTAGGTGCTGAAAAGGCTGCAGCTGCATTGCTCAAGGAGAAGAAGTTGACTCTGGTAATGCTCGGAGGCATCCATCCATCAATGCATTTTGTTATTGGTTTTAACTCTACAGAGAAATCGGCTATTAACAATGCATTCAATCTCCTTTTACCATGACCTAATTAGGCGGATCATGCACCGAAATACGAACTTTTGAAGGCATTCCACCTCCTCAAGGCTAAAATGTATACTCACGAATGCATTCAGTCTCGTTTCTTTTAAAAATGCAGTTTTCTTGTGTGATTTGCTGTCAATGCTAATGAATTCATTTTTTTTTTTTAACAGTGACGAGGAGGAAGAGGAGGACAGTGACGACAGCTCTGACGAAGAAGAGACTGCAAAGAAGTCGACCACGACAAAACCCACTCCCATGGAAACCGACAGTGATGACGACAGCAGTGATGAGGAGGAGAAACCCAAAGCTAAAGCTGCTCCCAAACCTGCAGCAAAAGCTGCTGCAAAGAAGGAGGAAAGCAGTAGTGACGATTCAAGTGACGAAGATGATGAGAAGCCCAAACCCAAGGTTGCGCCTAAGCCTACTGCAAAGAATGCCGAGAGCAGTGATGATGAGAGTGAAGACGAGAGCGAAGACGAAAAGCCTAAACTCAAGGTCGCCATAAAGCCTGCCGCAAAGGTTGTCGCGAAAAAGGAGGAAAGTAGCGATGATGATTCTAGTGACGAGGAGGAGGAGAAGCCGAAGCCTAAGGTTGTCGCCAAACCCGCCGCAAAGGCTGCAGCGAAAAAGGAGGAGAGCAGTGACGAGGATTCTAGCGATGAGGAAGAGGAGAAGCCCAAACCCAAGGTTGCCGCCAAGCCTGCCGCTAAGGTTGCTGCGAAAAAGGATGAGAGCAGTGACGAGGATTCTAGCGATGAGGAAGAGGAGGAGCCCAAGCCCAAGGTTACCGCTAAGCCTGCCGCTAAGGTTGCTGCGAAAAAGGAGGAGAGCAGTGACGAGGATTCTAGCGACGAGGAGGAGGAGAAGCCCAAGCCCAAGGTTACCGCTAAGCCTGCCGCTAAAGCTGCAGTGAAAAAGGATGAGAGCAGTGACGAGGATTCTAGCGACGAGGAGGAGGAGAAGCCTAAGGCGGCCGCCAAGCCCGCCGCTAAGGCTGCAGCAAAAATGGAAGAGAGCAGTGACGAGGATTCTAGCGATGAGGAAGAGGAGAAGCCCAAGCCCAAGGTTGCCGCTAAGCCTGCCGCTAAGGCGGCAGCGAAAAGGAGGAGAGCAGTGACGAAGATTCTAGCGACGAGGAGGAGGAGAAGCCTAAGGTGGCCGCCAAGCCCGCCGCTAAGGCTGCAGCAAAAAAGGAAGAGAGCAGTGACGAGGATTCTAGCGATGAGGAAGAGGAGAAGCCCAAGCCCAAGGCCACCGCAAAACCTGCCGCTAAGGCGGCAGCGAAAAAGGAGGAGAGCAGTGACGAAGATTCTAGCGACGAGGAAGAGGAGAAGCCTAAATCCAAGGCCACCGCAAAACCTGCCGCGAAGGTTGTAGCAAAGAAGGAGGAGAGCAGCGATGATGATTCCAGTGATGGCGAGGAGGAAGAAGAGAAGCCGAAGCCAAGACTAAGACCGCCACTAGACCCAAAGAGACAGCTGACAGCAGTGACGAGGACAGTGACGAGGAGGAGAAGCCTAAGGCGACTGCCGCAAAGCCTGCCGCAAAGAAGGCGGAGAGCAGCGATGAGGACAGTGATGATGACAGTGACGAGGAAATGGAGGACGTAAAGAAGCCCGCAGTAAAGGGAAAAACAAAAATGGATGTTGATGAAACCCCTAAGGTAGCAAACCGTTGTCGTTACCTTTATCTAACTCTTACTAACTTAAGGCTAATTCCAAGAAACGCCCAGCGGAAGAATCTCCCGCCCCAAAGGAAGCCAAGAAGCCAAAATCCGCCGAACGTGGTGTAAGTCTCGCTTAGCTTCGGCTCGTGATTTACTTACCTCCTTGAAAGACTCCATTCCGTAGAATCATCGCCGAGGAGGTCGAATTTGAGCATGATGCGTTAAAAAAACAACGGGTTCCTGACTGCCAGAATGCGTATGGCTTGAAAGCCCACCAAGATCTTATTGTTACAAGAGGCAAAGGGTTTTCGCGCTGAAAAGGTTTGTGTTTTTGCGTCTATGCTTTGCATTTTGACGCGTGTATTTAGACAAAGAAGAAGCGTGGAAGTTATAAGGGTGGACACATTGATGGCATCAGTCGGTCTTTTAAGGTTAGCTAGCCGTTGGTTTTGCTCACTGACTTGTGTTGAAAAAGTTCGCCAATGACTCCGATTAAATGTATAACAGCTTGACATCTGGACCACACTAATGGCGTCCATCATTTTATTATCATTTTTTTTCCTCGGTTGTATCTTTAAAGCAGCGATGGCTGATAGCGGTCACTCTATCAATTGACTTTTATTTCCATTTAAGAGCACTTTATTTTATTCTTATTATCCAATAATAGAAAAGTTTGAAACAAATATTTGCGTCTGAACAATATTGCTTTATCGTCTCTATGAAACAGAGGTAACTAACGCAACTTTGTTGCTTGGTTGTAAATTATGACCAGTCCGTAGTAAATGGAATTTCGGGGAGTTTAAACAGGTCGCACTTCTGTTAACATGACTAAGATATATTTTTTGATAGGCGTTCTAATCCTTTTTTATCTTTATGGCCTCTGTCCTTACATACACAGGAGAGCGCAGTTCATGCTACGGGTATTTATGCTTCAAGTTTAAAGTTCGTCACAGCAGGTTTACCGAAATCCACTACAAAAATAAGTCAATTTTCCTCCTTTTCTTTTAAGAGGTTTTTTGTAAGCAGACTTTTCTAAAAAAAGTTTTAAAACACACCAACTGTTCAACCTTCTTGCACCGAATCCGATTTCCCAAGCGCCTCAACGGACGAGCTATTCACAGTAATGCTCGCCGGAACAACCCTCGCATTTGCCTCGATCGTCGGTACCGGCCGCTCTTTTGTAAACAAGCTAACATCTGTCCGTATACTCTCAATTTTCGAGGAAAGGGCTCCGTCGAATTGAACCTGGAACTCCTTCTTGTCTTTCGCGCGACGTTTGTTGTTCGATGCACGAAAGTTGTCGAGCTTTAGGGACGTTAGATGGAAATGGTCGAAGTGGGATTTTTACCTCGTGCTCGAAGCGGTCTGTGCCGTCCCCTTGGAGGGATGTTTTGAATTTGTTGTTCTGCGATAAGAGTTAGCGGTTTGGAGGAGCGTGCTTCTTTTCTTACCGAAAATGTTGTATTAGCAGCCGTGTGGCCATAAGGTCGGTATAACTCCTTGACCATTTCACGGTCGTTCGGCTGAGAGGGTGTGTTAGAAAGTGAAAAAGAATGGGGTCGTGGATTACGTCAGTCATTTTCTCGTATTCATTCATGATCTCTTGTTGAGTCTTATCCTTTGTGGCCTCATCTTCTTTTGTGGGGATGGCGGCGGATGCGCTTTCTGCGCTTTCACTGTGGCGTGTTAGGTTTCAAAAATCAGGACTTGAATGTTTAACTTACGGGGCGTCAGTCCTGAAAAAAGAAGCAATGTTAGTAACAAAAAAAGGGTGATAGCAATCAAGAAACCCACCATTTCGTAGCTGGGAACGCTGTAACGCTAACCCTCGACTTTTTCGGTCCATTTGCAGCCCTTGAAGTTCTCGAGTCCCTACAACAATACTTAACGAAAAATCTCCTCCAACTTTAACACAATACCTGTCTTCATCGGAACTCCCAGACTCAGATTCATCTTCAGTTTTTTGAGCTTCTTCGTCATTTGCTGCATTGATCTTGACTGTATTTTTGCGTAGATACCGGACTTGTTCCCATGTGAGTTCACGGAAGAATGTATCGGGTTTGAACTAATTTTGTTTTTATGCATTTTTAAGTCGTATGGGGAGCTGTTACCTCTAAAAGGTCAAAGAAGTTTCGGCCCATGTGGGATTGGAGCGCATCCGCAACGTGATCAAAATGATGAACGAGGTACTGGAAATCAGCGAAACGCGTCAAAAGGTGGACTTACGAGTAACGTATTCGCTGCATATCGTTGACTATTCCTGATGCGATACATTCGCCACAACATTTAACAATCCGCTGATAATTTGTAGCTGAATCATTTTTTCCGCGATCTCATCTGACGCTGCCGCCACAATTCTAACAGAAAAATTAACGATAATAGGGGGAGATATATTGCATACCCCAAGAATTTTGAAGCGTAAGCTTGCTGAATAAATGTAGCCAACATTGCATCCGTAACCTTTTCATCGGATTTAAGCATCCCTCCCCATTGATTTGCCGTCAACGTTTTTCCGTCATTTCCGCCCTTCCCTCCCCGTCGTCTCCGATCTAGATCGCGTCAGCTCATCGAAACTATTATCTAAAATCTCACCATCACTCATATCCTCCGTCATATCTTCCACAGGAATCTTCAAAATGCTAATCACCTGTGTGAGAATCGTGTCTTGAAGACTCGGTCTGTACACCAATTCCTTCAAAATCTCAAAGCCTGACTTTTGTAAGCAGACATTGCGAATTGCTTTTACCCTCATACTGAATCTGGATGTGAGGGCTTTTGAGGAGACTAATGGTCGCATCAACGACAGAGGCATGTATAGATTGAATAGATGGCTGGGAAAATAATGTTACAGCAAAATAAACTCTGCAACTACAAACCAACAACATCCGTAAAGCTTGACCAGCCATCTGCTGCGACGTCGGTGAAGGTGACGTGGACGTCAGCAAAGAAAGCAGTGACTTGTATACTTGCATCAAAAACTTCGGGTTGCCCTAGAAAAAAAACACATCAGGTCTTTTACGCACCATTTCCTCACCAAACCCAACTGATACAACAAATTCCTACAATAATCCTGCGTCACCTCCGACCGTGATCTTGCCAGACAATCCGCAACAGCACGAACTCCATAACTCTCACACAAGAATTCTTTGTATTTTCGGCCAGCATTGGCAACGTGAAGGAGGAGACGCAACGCTTCGGCTTTATCTGCCTGTAGTTCATAGTGTCAATTCGGCGAATAAAAAATAATAATAGAGGTACCTCTTTTATCTGCGATAACCCAAGTAACTCTAATACAGTCAATACCCCTCCGACCTCTAAAAACTCTGCCAAGAATCTATGGCCACTTGCTGCCGACACAAAAATGGATATGGCTTGGAGCTGCAATGACGTGTTGTATCCCAACAGATATCTTTGAAGAATGTTACGACTGCCTGAAGCACAAATAGCAAGCATTATAAAAGGTCTCACGTCAATCGAAGCCAAGCAGTGATACGTGTAAGGAAAAGACTAGCTCCATTTCCAAACTCTCTTTCAAGCTGTGGACCAGTCTTATTGCGATTGCTATTTACGAATTCTTGTAAGATGCGTTCCCTTACGGATCTGCTTCCCTTTAACAAAGTCAACTATTTTGAGTCAGTATACTTTTATTATTTACCCTATCCCAAGTCTTGCTTAGTTGCAAAAAGAATGCACCAGGGCATGACGGTGCAAGACTCTTTGATATTTTAACTGATGGAAGATGCTTTTCGTCAATGGGATATTTTGACCCAAGGGCCATGGCGACCTCTGTCTCCAATACCATCTTTCGATATTTGATGTATGTTATTAATGAAAATATGGGTCACTGGTTGGTTGATGCTTGCAGAGAGAGAAAGTAAATGCTACAAGTTAGTTACAACGTGAGTATCAAATTGTCAATCCCATTTTTTGCATGACAATCCACTTGAGTTGGTAAATATTTATTACAACATAAATGATGAAAGCAAAAAAAATCATGAAACAGGAATGAGGGCTGGATTAATGGTAATGCTCTTAGTGGTATTATCAGTCTAGGTTTTTATAAGGAGAATTAATACGTAATCAAAATTGCATATTATCAATCATTACCTTGTAAATGCCAACAAGTCGGTCAGCAAGTTCAAACATATTATTCCTCAAACTAATGATAATAAACTGCGCGTCCTTCGTCCTCTCCTTGATGTAGTTGGCAACAATAGATACGTTTCTGAAATCCAATGCAGCGTCAATCTCATCCATAAAGTATATGGGTGTGGGCTTGAAATGATGCAGAGCAAATACAAGCGCCAATGAACTCAACGTCTGAATAAACATAAGTGAACACCAAGGCTTTTAGGATTAACCTTCTCTCCGCCGGACAAGTTCGCGATATTCTTCCAACTTTTCTTTGGCGGCATTACACTGAAAATGATCCCCTCAGAAAATGGATCCATTGTGTCAACAAGCTCCAACTCGGCATTTCCTCCAAGAGTAATCATCTATAAATTGTCAGTATGTTTATGGCGCTCCGGGGCTAACCTGGTACATCTCTTTTAACTTCTGCGAAATGGCCGTGAACCCATCCATGAATTCATCAAGACGTCTCTTCCGCAAATCATCCAAAGTCGATTTAGCATCATCTCTCCTCTTCGTAACTTCTTCAAGGTCTGCGGCTCGTTTTAAATAAATGTCATGTTTTTGCCTGTATTCCACGAGAACACTCAAGTTAGGCGTCATCTTATTGAGCCGATCTGTAACATTTTAGTCTAAGCACGTGGAAAATTTCTACCTTGAGTATCCTTGATATCCTTTTCGAGAATTGCGGAGTCGAAATCCTCAAGATCCTCTTCAGTAAACGTTGGCAGAACAGTGTCAGAATCTTCGTTCTCAAACCTAAAAGATAATGAGATATAGTCAAGTATGAGATTTACCCAGTAGTCTGTAACTGCAGCTTTTTCAAACGGTTCTCAGTATGGCTCAGCTCCTTTTCGACGTCCTTCAATTTTTTCGTGTACGCCTCAATCTCAGACGTTAATGATCGCTAATATCAACAGCATGAGCTACCAAACAGCTTCCGATATCAAACCTCAAGAGCCCTGAACTTGCTAATCGCCTCTGACATATCTTCCTGCTGCTTCTTAACTTTAGTCAATAACCGCTCTTGAGTTTCATACTCCTAGAAGTTTACTTGTCAATTAACTAAGCCATTAATAATGTCTTTACCTCCTTAATCTTCAGCAAATCCTTCCTAATTTTAAAGTCATCCTCCGCGACATCTTTTAACGCCTCCATAATCCCCCCCAACTCCTCCTCAATCCCCATAAGCTCCTTCTCTTTATTCGCCACAGAGGTCGTGATCTTCTTAATACTCTTCTCCCTTGTCGTCCTCTCCACCTGTAAATTAATCAGGCGTTCCCCGCAAAGCTCAATCTCTTGCATGATCCCATCCACCTTCGCCTTCTGACTACGTAGCTTCACACCACCGGCTTGAAGTATCTTCTCCTGAAGTTGAGCGATCTGCGCTTCAACCTTTAATGCAGACTTCTTTAGATCTTCCAGCTGATCCGTCTCAGACGTGATAGCTCCACGTAATCGGTCCATGCGTGCAAGCTCGTCTTTTGTCAGCTTCCGAACCGAGCTCCTACATAAAGGGATTGTTTAGTTTTAAAGCCAAAAATTGAAAAAACATACTTTGCGTTACTCTTCTCCGCTTTCGCTTGCTCCAACTGTTGCGTTACAGACGCCACCTCCATCTCCAACTTCGAAATCTCTGACTCAATACGCGGAATTTCCGCGTTAAAAGCCGCCATCAATTTCTCTAGGTTTTTTTTAGTCGAAAGGAGCTCATTCAACTCCTCCTCCATTTGAGAGATCTCCTTTTCGGCATCCGCAATAACCTTTGGCGAAACGACATCCGCCGACAAAAAGGTGCTGCTCATACCTCCTCGTTGAGGGCGGCTTCCACCACCACTCAATGTTCCAGAGATATCAATAAGATTACCTCCAACCGTGACTACCCTGAACCTTTTCTTGCCATATGCAATCTTGTTTGCAGTCTCCAGATCATCCGTAACAAGAGTGTCTTGCAAAGCATGGTAAAACACCTTGGCAAACTTTCTATCTTTGATTTTAATCAAATCAAATAGACGTTTGGAGTCAGCAGGCGTGTCGATAGGTGATGTATCGTATGCCCGAATCTTATCCAAGCACAGAAAGGTCGCCCGACCCAAGTTATTTTTCTTTAGGTAGGCAAGACACGCTTCACCACTTTTAACTGTCTCAACGACAATGCTGTTTTAAAGACCCACAGGCAGTTGTCACAGCCACATCGAATCTCTCATCAATGACACCAAGATCTCCAAGTCGTCCCTAAAAAGCATCAGAAGGGCTAATACATAAAAGAAGTTGTATTTACACAAATTCCGTTGACTTGCCCAGATTCCTTTAAGTTCATAATTTCAGAAAGAACTTTACCGCGCGACATAAAGCTCTGTCGCTGTTCTCGAAGATCTGAAAGCTTCTTACGACTTGCTTGTAGGGAGGATCGAAGACTTTCTTCTGAATTCAAAGCCTGAAACCTATCAGAAAAAAGTATAGTATAGCGACCTACAGCAATCTGCTTTTGAATCTCCTCGTATTTTGGCTTAGTTGACCTAAGGTTCTTTTTTTGTTCACTAAGCAAACCAATCTAAGCCGTGTTAGCATGGCGTATGCCAGAAAGTCATACCTTTTCCTGGAGCGCAGCAGTAAATCCCTCAATACGTTCTTCCGCCTCTTTTATCGTTTTATCAGACAAACTCGCTCGCTGCTCCAAAAGCGCCAACTCCGACTCTGCAACTTCAATCCCTGATTTCTTTGCGTTAATTTTCTCGGTCCAGGGCTCCAACTCTTGCTGCTTTTTAGCAATCTCCAATTTAAATCCCTCGGTTTTCCCTAATACCGCTTATAAGAACCACTTTCACGTAATATTTTACCTTTCAAGCTATCCGCAATCGCTTGTAACTCCTTTTCTTCCTCATTCTGCCGAGTCTTTAGGTTCTCCAACTCTAGATTTGCCTTTCTGGTATCTCCCTCAAAATTTGCAAGCCATGACTTGCTTTCGGACAACGAAAACTGTTCCTGTTGAATGGTTTTTGAGAGCTTTTTCTGCTTTGTCTTCAAATGTTTGTCTTTTCTTTAAGTTCGATTTCAGTTTTTTCGTTCTTGTTCAATGCATTTTGGTAGGATTCTGCTTGCTTTGCAACTTTCTATAAATCTTTAAGTACATATTGTCGGAAAAAAGTCTTACGTCATAATCAACAGATATTTTTTTGCATTCCTTTTCGAGTATTTCCATCTCTGTAAGCATACCCGAGGAACTCGCTCTTTCCTCTTTCAACTTCACTCCAAATGCCTCCTACTTAATTTAATACATATAAAAACTACATTTGCTCATACCAGATTAGTTTTTAATTCATCGAATTCATGAACGAGATCCCACTTTTGTATCTGATACAACTTATTCTTTTTCTGACAAACGACATTTTCCAACGAAATAAACTCCTCCGCCTCTTGTTTTCTCGGCTACATACATTGTGAACTGTCGGAAAAAATAAAGTCTTACCTCAAGAGCATTCTTATCCTTTTCAACAATCTTTAATCGATTCAACTTCTCCTCCCGTTCTTCATTACATTGATCCAGAAGAGTATTTGCTTCGTCAATCTTGACCTTATATTTGGTGGTTCCAATGATATCCTCAAGGTATTCCAGAAGACCGTCTTCATGCTCAGTTTGACCTTTGGGTTTCATCAACGAGATAGATTCAACTTCACCCTAAAAAATCAGACGTCATGGTAAGATGCTACGATCACCTGAAGAATCAAAAACCGCTTATGGTCCAAGTCAACTCCTTTTCCTTTCAACAACGCGGTGACTTCCGTAAAAGAGCTCGTCCGTCCGTTAATTCTGTACGTACTTTTGTCAACTTTTGCTTTTTCGACGGTCCGGGAGACTATAAGCTGAGTTCTATCAACAGTTGTGTATTCTTGCGTTCCAGGCTAATCAAATTAAAAAAGGAGAATCACTTTAAGTTTACTTTATCAATAATTTCGACAAAATGCACTTCGACTCCGCAGCTATCCAGGTTCTCGTGCCCGACGGAATTGTGAATCAAGTCTGACAGCCTATCCTGTCTCATCTTCTTCGCCTTAAATCCAAAAACAAATAACAAGGCATCGATAACATTAGACTTCCCAGAACCATTCGGCCCAACGATTGAGCTGAACGACTGCATGATGGGGTTTAGAAGTGTCGTCCTCACGCCTTTCAAACCTTGTGGAAGGGTCCAATCTCAACTGTGCCTGCATAAGATTTGAAGTTCCTCAACACCAACTTTTCGATGATAAGTCGTTGCTTTGGGACATACGGTTCCGCTTTTATGTTTGCGGGTGTCGACAGACGTCGTGCTTTTGCATCAAGGGGTGGCTCCACTGCCGTCAACATGGTGAAAAGTCCGGATAGATATCGGACTACTGCCTTCGAAATGTTGGTGTAGCACAGGCTGTTGCTGAAAAAATCACCTCCTTTGCCAACATTATGTCCCTACTCTACAACCCCAAGCAGAAGCGGCGGCTCACTCGGCCAGAGCTGACCGAGGAGCAGAAGTTGGAGATAAAGGAGGCATTTGACCTCTTTGATACTGATAAAGATTCGGCATTGGATTACCATGAGCTTAAGGTTTGTGGGCACCGCTTGTGTTTGACTTACAGTTGACGCATTGCAGGTCGCAATGAGGGCACTGGGCTTTGAGGTTAAAAAAGCCGAAGTCCTTAAGATTCTTCGGGATTTTGACAAAAATGGACAAGGACTTATCGAGTTCGATGATTTTAACAAAGTCAGTAAGTATCTCTTGTCAAGTGAAACAAAGCCCGCTCATGTCTTCATAGTGACCGAGAAGATTCTTGATAGAGATCCGTTAGAGGAAATTCGGAAAGCGTTTCAGCTGTTTGACGATGATGGTACTGGACGTATCACTTTAAGGAATTTGAGGAGAGTTGCAAAGGAAATTGGGGAGAACTTGGACGATGAAGAGTTACAGGCGATGATTGATGAGTTTGATTTGGACCAGGACGGAGAAAGTAAGTGACGCTGGCGGCGTGGAAATGTTTTGGCTAACTTATTTAAGTTAACGAGCAGGAATTTATTTCCATCATGACCGATTCGAATGAATGAACATAACCGCTTTGTCCAATCTGCTTCAATTCTGCAAAAACGACATGCACCATACCGCCTATGCCACTTCCCCTGTTTTGTATGAGCTAGTTCAAATATATATGTATGTAGTAACCCTTTATTTGATGTCAAACACTATCCGGAAAACTATGCGGAAAACATTATCTGCTTCACTTTATAGAGGCCGCTTTCAGGCTGGGAGCCTTCACCAATCCCTTCGCAGTCTCAAAGGGTACACCCTTCCAGACCGCGACAAGGTCGTCGCGCGTGATGAAGTCAGGTTGGAGAGTCTCGAAAATCTTCTTCTTGGGGTTAAGCTGCTCATCGGGTGTACCCTCATGTCCCTTGAAGAAAACACGGTCGCCAGGCTTGCTACCAGCGGGGGGAATAAGGAATTCGACCTTGGTGTGGTCACTGTTGGAGGCACAGAGTACCATTGCGTGAGACTTGACACCGCGCATACTTTATGACGGATTTGCGGAAAGATGACGGTAAGTGGTTAAATACAATGGCAGAAGCAAAAAAGAAAAAAAAGAAAAAGAAAAAGGAAAAGAAAACACTTACGCAGCGGGTTTAAGGTTCTTAAGAACCAGAATTGTCTTGTTCTTCATCTCATCCTCCGTCATAAACTTGACTAGTCCAGAAACAACGGTCCTGGGCTCAGCCTCACCAACATCAATTTTCTCAACGTAAAGAGAGTCGGCATCAGGGTGCCTGGCAACCTCAAGAATCTTTCCAACGACTATGTCAAGTTTGGAGATAAGACTTGCTTCACCCGCGTCGGCGGGTGCCTCAGCGGCAGCTTTCTTCTCCTTCTTCTTGTCGACCTTAGCGGAACCGTCGGCGAGAGCCTCACCTTTGACGGGCTTTGCATCTTTCTTCGCGTCTTTACCATTAGTTGCCGCAGGCTCAGCAAATAGGACCACCTTGTCGCCGTACACGGGAGCGACGCTGTACATTTTACATGCATCCTCAGGTTTAATCTTTGGAAGGTCACCATAAAGCCTCGCACTCTTGTACATATTGATCGTAGTGCTGGAGGATGCAGCAGGTGTAGCTGCGGCTGCAGCCTTCTCTTCCTTGGCCTGCTTCTTCTTACTAGAGCTTCCTCCGGACGACCCAGTCTTAACCTCTGCGGGAGCAGCATCACTTGCAGACTTTGATGCAATAGACGAGACCTTTCCATCAGGAATGCTGATAACCTTTATAGGCTTCGACGGTTTCGCCGCATCATACGCATCATCAACAATGTAGTAACCCTTACGTTCAAGCTGGATGATGTCTCCCTTCTTAGCGAATCGAAGGTTACCGTCACCCCATGCCTCAGTCTGGAACTCAGAGACAGCCGTAACGAAATCCTCAACCTTGTCGTCGTCCTCGAGCTTCTTCTTAGTAATAAGGTAATCGTAGTCCATCAAGAGAACGCGGGTAGGTGTAAGGTCCTTGTTCTCTTCGGGAATTCCACGAGCAAGCCAAGTAAGCTTCTTCTTGGTCTTCTTAAAGTCACCACTGAGATTCAATCTGATGACGATTTCACCGATGAAAGAATGGTCAGAGCTCCAGTCAATCTTCTCAATGATCACGTTGCCCCAGTCCATTAGGGTGACCTTTTTCATATCCTTTTAGCAAAATATCCGCAACAAAAGTAACAAACTAAATGACTATACCTCTTCTCCAACTTCGAGATCCTTAGCATCTGCAAACTCAAGGTAAAGCTCGGGGGAGAAAAGAGTGTTCTTGTTACCAAGTTCAGGGTTCTTCTTGTGCTTAGCAATCTCCTGCTTGTATGCCTTAAAGGTATCTGAGGACGCAACAGTCACCTTGGCGCTACGGATATAGAAAATTAAAACGAGATCGAAAATAAAATTAGAACTTACATCTTCTCTCGCACGAGGGCAACGTGCCTAGGAGCGACAGGGTCAATAATCTTCTTGTTAAGAGCCCAGATTTTGTCCCATTCCAGCTCTAAAGTGCGCTGCGAGGCTCCTTGCATAAGAATGTACTCACGAAGTGCCTGAATAGTCATACCCCTACGCCTAATACCACGTACAGTAGGGAAACGAGGGTCATCCCATCCAGGAACAAGACCCTTCTCAACGAACCAAGTAAGCTTACGCTTAGAAAGTAATGTGTAGACAAAACTGATTCTACTAAAGTCCCAAATGTGCACCCAACGAAGTTCCAAAGCGCGCAAAAACCACTCGTACTGAGGATTTCTGTCCCTGTACTCAATAGTCCTAAGAGCGTGTGTGACACCTTCAATAGAGTCGACGACGGGGCAGGCAAAGTCGTAGGTAGGGTAAACCTTCCACTTGGATCCAGTCCTGTGGTGCTTCTCTAGGTTGCAACGGTAAATCACGGGATCCCGCATAGTTCCGTTCTTGTCCTGCATGTTAATCTTTGCCCTCAAACAGTTCTTCAATCCCACAGGAGACCCTTTAGTCATCTCGCTGAAGCGATGGAGGTTCTCCTCAACGGAAAGGTCGCGGTTTTTGGAATTGATGAGGTTCATACGCTCCTCTCTCATCTACCAAAGAGGTCAGAAAAGCAGGTTTTTTACGTTCAAAATCACCAGCTCTTGATTTGAGTCATCGCAGAAAGCAAGACCCTTCTTTATAAGCTTAATTGCAAGTTCGTAAAGCGTGTCGAAGTGGTCAGAAGTATGTGATACAATATCGGGTTTGATTCCAATAAGGGTCAAGTCCTCCTGAATGCTCTCCTCGAACTCAACTTTCTCCTTACTAGGGTTGGTGTCATCGAATCGGACAATCATCTTGCCCTCGTACTTGCGGGCAAAATACTCATTGAGTAAAGCCGCCTTCGCATGACCAATATGCAAGTAACCACTAGGCTCGGGAGGAAACCTTGTTACGACCTTTCCGATAGCAGCGTCCTTCAATCCAATCTCAAAAGAACCTTGGTCCTTGTTCGACTAGATAAAAGCGAAAATAAGACCTCAAAATTGTACTATTGCAAACCTTGTTAGCCGTGTTCTTGGCCTTCTCCACATCGGCAACCGCGCTAATAACGTAATCCAAAGACTCCAGGTAGTTGAACCACCTCGTCACGTACACTCCAATGTCACCTCCAGCCTTGATTTGTTTGGTGAAGACGGGGATTGCTACATATCATGCATGTTAGGAACGATCCAGTAATAACCATATTACATTTTAGAGCACCCCAGCATGCAAGGTCAGCAAGCGACACACTGTATCCAACCAAGAATGACCTCATCTCAGGTGGGAATCCAAGGTAGAGAAAGCATTGGCCAAAGGCTTGAATCCAGCATCCGGAGACAGATTGTCCTGGCAAAAGTCCAACCAATGGTCGATTTGAGTCATCTTCATGGCATCCGCTGCTCCCAATTGCTTGGCAGTCTCCGAATCCAGTCTAAAGAGGTACCTCAAGACAGGGTTGACACCAGCAAGGGTCAAACTGAATGAAGATGGTTTAGCTCATGCATCAGCAATGCATCAGTATGTTTCACCTTGGCCCAGATCCTCCACTCTGAGAAGGTCCAGTGACCTCAACGGTCTTTCCATCCAGCGACTCAAAAGAGACATTAAGCTTTAAACGGTTTGCCAATGCAACAACACCTGGAATTCGCGGACTATCAGCATCGTCTCCAGATAAAAACGCGAAAAGGATGTCGTGTTTGATACTCACTGTAAGGTGCGATGACAGGCTTCTGCGCAACAATGAGCTTGACGGCCTGTAACGGCGAGGCCACTTTGTTCGCCATGCCAAAGTTGTAATAAGTGAGTTTTTCAAGGGAAAAAAAAAAACAGAAAAGACCCGATTTTTATTTTATTTGATACAAAAGCAAAGATTTCGATGAAACGACAAAGCCATAAGTGCAAAGGCAGTATAAATCGATTCATGTGAAATGACATTCTAGACGTATTGGTAGTTGGCGTAGCTGTTATTGTTGAAGCAATTTGAGGTTACTTAAGGTCACAAGAGGAAAACGATCTCCAAAGTATTAATTACAACTCACCCATATTGGATCTTGTCTCGGTTGATCCTCCAGGCTAATAAATGAAACGAAGGCTTTAGCACATTCAAACACTACGGAAAATGATTTATCAGCAATCAATCACCTTCATTGAGCAAGCTCTGGCTCGCACGATCTCTTTGCGCGATTTTGATAAAGAGGACGAGAGAAAAGATGATGCCGACAAATTCAATCACACCCATCGCTACGCCAGCACCACCAATGGTGCTGAGGGACTGCTTCATGGTGTCAATGACGGAGTTGTAGCAAGGACGAGGCCATCCATTAACGGCAGCGCAATTGGCGGGAATCGCGTACGAGTCGATGCTCCTAAATCCGCAGCATTGGAACTGATGAACAAAATTTGAAAGGTACTGGTCAGCATATGTGAAAAGGCTATATTTAATTAATACTTACGTATTTCTGGACTGTGACAATGGAGTTTTGCGCAGAAGTGCTGTTGGCGGTAGCGGCAGTGACCCATTGATCTTCAATCAAACCCGTCACCTGAAAAGAGTAAACGGTTCAGTTTTCTTGTTCAATTTATATTCACGATCATACCGCATCTCGCTTGACATAGGCTGCGATTCCAACGCTGAGCTCCAATACCACCAAGATGCAAAGGAGCGCGAAGTAAGTCTTGAGGAGCATACCCTTCTCGTTGGCCGCACCAAAGCAACCAAGGAAGGAGATAACAGTTACAAAGCAACCGATGACGATGGCAGCAACGGCAGTAGCGATTGACCAGTTGACTAAGGAATTTGAGTTTTAGAATACTGGTTAAGATTCGACCCAACTAATTTTGACACTTACCAAGGTCTCCTTGGCGCTCACTTGTAGCGTGAAGGTAAGACCCACCACCAATAAGTATGATACCAGCAAGCTTTTAGAACTAAGTTAGTCCAAATCCCTCTGAGTATCTCCTCAAAGATTGTTTTTTACCAAGGACAAGAAGTTGATAAAGAGCAGCATGTTCTTGACAACCATGAAACCACTGGACGACCAGAAGGTCTCCTTGTTGAAGCTAAAGGTCGTGATGCGGGAAAGGAACGGCATATTCGACGATGGATGATGAGACGTTGAAGGAATTATGGACGACGCCTTCTGAAGAGCAATTGTTGGTTTTAGATATTCCAAACTCTCGAAAACAAAGGGGATTGTCAGATCTTCCAATTGCCATTCTTTCCTCAAAACAAGGGTGATTGGAGCAAGCGACCCAAAGTGAATTATGTCTTCCCTTACAGAAACGAAAATGAAAGTATTTTATTCGCATAGTTATATCACATCTCAAAAGAATACACCTCGAGCGAAGATATATGGAAATCGGCAGAGGTCGAAAGCCTCTCATTTTGAAAGGTCTGGCAAGGCTCACTGTGTCCGTGGTCCAGATCTTCAGATAACCATAGTCCAAAGCGCCCCTCTCCACCACCAAACGCGACAAAGTGGGGTTCACATAAGATAAGGTATTCGTTGATGCCGGATGCCTTAAACACCGATACGTCGCCACTGGGTTGTCTTGACCAAAGAAAACTACAGAAAGGAGAAGAAATGAAACTTAGTACATGACTAATAATACATATATAATGCAGATAAGCTCTAACCATGATCCATTCCCGTAAAACCCCGTTCTCACGTGCAAAGGTTCACTCGCAAAGGCGCCAAACACACGCCCTCTGTATCTTTTAAAACAATGAGAGCAGGACTTTTCTCATTCTCGCAATTTCGATACATGGTTTGCATGCTAATTCCATGTCTGTCCAGACTATATGTAAGCTTCCAGGTACTAGCTTCCCGCAGTAGGGGTGGAAGATGAGGCCGTATCTACAACTATCTTAGTCTAATTTTACATTGAAACTTTACCAGCTCTGCCAACATGGGATTGATAAGAATAGGGGGGGCGTTCTTGACTTCCTTTCCCACATTAAAAGTAATTGGCGGCCTGTGGCCGGCGATAACATCGCCATCTGTTCCATCATCGTCGGCCTCCCAAAATACCTGTGCGCTAGGATCACGTTTGTGAGAGGGCGATTTCTCGGTTGGGGAGGATAACCCCACAAGGTTTCCAAACATTCCACGAGCGAAGAAGTTTGCGCAGCCACTAAAGAGGAGGTCTGAGCTGCCACGCTTGAGAGGTTTGGAAGGTTGAAGCTCATCCGACGCTGTACTGACGGAGTTTTTGGTCGTGCATCATGAGGTTTACCCGAATCTGGGCTTTGTTCGTCTACGGATTGTTTGGCATCAGCTTCTGTTGCAACACCGACTGCTGGCAACAGAGGATCATGCTCCTTCCCTTCCTCCATGCCTGATCCAACGTACGACAGGATTTCCCAGAAGAATCCACCCAAGGATGCTGGGGGTTGTCCTTCTTGGCCATGGAATGCCTGTGCACCTCCGAATGCTGGTGTTGTTTCTGTGGTCGTAGTGGTATCCTGAATATCGTGAGCAGTAGAGATGCTCACGTCAACGGGGGTAGCTACAGATGAATTTAGAGGCATCGTTGCTTCTTCAACGGATGGAATGGCGTCCTGTACCGCGGGGGATGCCGCGTTGCTGCCCTTTCCGTCCTCCATCTTGTGTAAAACCTTGACTCTAATTTTCAAAATTCACTGCACAATTGAAGGAATGGACGAAGGCGAAGCTGGTCAACCGCTCTTTTTTATCGACAGGCAAGGCGATCCTGGAGCGCTACAGGATTTTCATGAGCGCTCAGGGAGCTCCCGAAATCAATTTTATACCTCTAGACTCACCAAACAAATGGAGAAACGGAAGCAGAGGACAAGGACGTCAACGAGGACGAGGCAAAGCCACTGGCAGCATTTCAAGAAATAAGAGCAACGGCAAGAGGAATGGAAAGAGAAAACCACCAAGATATGGTTTTGCTGAAGACTCATTCATTCGACCAAGAACATCAGATGACGATCGTGATTCTGATGAGCTTGCTGCATGGAAGGATTATCTTGAGAAGCATCAACGGTGACTTTGCCTCGGTCTCTGCTTTAGCGACACTGTCAATCGACCCGGGACCCGGTTTTCTCAAGAATCAGATGTAGACTCATCATCGGATGACGACGATATTGAGATGGCAGAGGCGGGCATACATGAGAATCTTATGCAGGCGGGCGATGGCTTCGCCCCAAATGTCGATACTTCGAATGACTCTGACTCTGATGTTGACAAGGCCTTTGAAATGCTTGCAGCCCGCAGAGACTTTACAGGCGGCAAATCCACCTGGAATACAGACCCCTCGGCAATGGCAGAAGACGTCATGTTTTCCCAAATCCTTCAAGCAAAGTTTAAGAAGAGCAATTCAACATCGTCAACAAATAGAAAAGGCAAGGGAAAGGCCTTCACTTCGTCAGCAGCATTTTCCGGCAACATCACTTTATCAAATCCACTGGGAACTCTGTGGATTTAGACCCTGAATTGTTGGAAACACTTGGTTTAGGCGAGTCGGATGAGGCTTCCGAGGAAGAAGGTGTTCCGCCATCGGTCACCAAGTCTGCAGCAAGAAGGGCCCGTAAAACTGAGCGAAAGAGTGAACGGAGTGCAAAGAGGTCTCAACGGAAAGCCTTGGAAGAGGAGGTGTGCATCGTCGGTCGCTTTTTCTTTCTTACCCTCTGTTGTTTGTGTTGATTTTCTCCAATCTTCAGCAATCCCGTATTGCTAAATCCATCGGTAAATTACGACCTGGCGACGCCATCGACGGACATGTTATCCGCGTCCTTCATGATATCAACCGCACCCTTTTTGACTTCGCCTCCCCGGTGAAGACTTCTCCGATGAACTCTTGGGTAGTGCCCCCCTCCCTCCTATGGCATCGGCCCTCCGTCGCCTTGTCAAGGAAATGTGCATGCACTACCGCATCCTCCCTAAAACCCACGGATCCGGGAAGAAGAAGGTTCTCCTTATGGTCCGCACCGGTACAACACGTATCCCGGATAACTGGAAAAATGTCGTTGAAACTGTTGTAGGGAGAGGCACGAATGGTATTGTTAAGGGAAATACGAAGATGGGACCCAGACCTCAGCCTGGTGCGTTGAAGAAGAAGAAGCCACCTGGAGCACCAGATGATAGGGCGGCCCCACGGCCCGGAACTATTGTTGGTCAAAATGCTGCACCTATCGCCGCGGATAATGTGGGCACAAGATGCTGTTGGCGATGGGATGGACGCCGGGAAGTACGTTAGGGGCGTCTCAGGCTGGAGAAAATGCTATTACTCAGCCACTGGAAGTGACAGTTCGGCATAAGCGGAAAGGGTTAGGTGCAGACTGAGATTCATGACCCACAACAACAGCAGCACAGTATCTTTTCTTGCAATTTTTCAATAACATATATAATATATAGCCTTGAATTAAGACTCTTAAGCAGTGGCATAAGTTGGATAGTAAAGTGAATTGAAGCTCTAAATTGATCTTCTGAGGTGGGTACAATCAGACTTTGTGCAATATACAAGTTTTCCCAATGCATTGAATTTTTATTTCTTTTTTTAAAAAAAAAACAAGAGAAAAAACAAAACTTAAGAGGAGAAGGAGAGGACGTAGAGCCCATTGTCTCTTTCAGTGCCGTCATAACCACCGAACATAACAACGCTCTCGCCCTTCCAAGGAGCAGCAGCGACCCAGCCTCTAGCAGACGGTTTTCCGGGTGTGTCTTGTACCTCAATGGGTGTTAAAATCGCGCGTCCTTGCTCATCGAAGGACAGAAGCTGAACATCGTCAAGATACCTAACATCGATAGATACGTAAGAAAGGGACAAAAAAGATCATGGGAGTAGTTAAAGTCGTATCAGGTAAATAAGTAAACATCCACTACCCCAAAGACGCCAAACCAGTGAAAGAATAATGTGCACTCACTTTCCAGCTCCGGAATGTCCAATTGCGGAAGGGTCACACTCCCCGTAAAACACAGCAATCTTATCAAGAGCCTCAAGCGCGACAAAAACCAAACACACTCCTAGCAACAGGCCTAATGGAATCAGGCGACCAAGTAGCAGCCTCCCATTTGCCACTAGGAATATCAAAAATCCAGAGATCATCAAGCTCATGGCCATTAAATCCTGCAAAATAAAACAAGACGGTCGCCGAGAACTGCGAGACCGGGGACCTCCGCGGACAGAAATATCCGGATGGGTAGGGAGTTGCGTCCATTGAGAAGTGGAGATGTCGAAGCGGTGGAGATCATTCAAGCGGCCCTTTTCGGGACAGCCACCAAAAAGATAGAGAGAGTCCCTGGAATATGTAAGTAAGAAGCGCCAGAAAAATCTAAAGACGAGCCTCGATAAAGTAAAAAGTTTGAATAACTTACGTTGGTGGCTGCAACAGAGTGGAAACTGCGAGCAGCTGGGGGGCGTTCCCTTGGTCTCGACGATACTGTTTTTATATTTTGTTTCAATGCATGGTAAATTCATGGTAAGCGCGAAGAATGCACGAAAGAAAATGCATTCGTAAAATAAAATGAAACCTCACCTCCATCGCTTGCTTTTCAGCACCGAACGCATAAAGCGTAGACTCAAGCGGCGACATATCAGGTCCACCCACGTCCACCAATAAGGTAAATCGTATCCCCAACAGTGGCAACCCCATGTCCGACTCTGGGTGACGGTGAAACAGCAGCGAGATCACTGGAGGGCTCGATACCCTTGAGCCAAGAACCGGCGGAAAGGTCGAATGCCTCAAGACGGTTGTTCAACGGGAATCCTAGGAGTGAGTTCCCCGCTAAAGATGTAGGCGGTGTCCTTAATGACGCTGACAGAGTGGGAGGAGCGGCCAGAGATGGCGACTTCTGTTGAGGGACGGAAGAGGGCTGTCCATGCAGCACGGAGAGTGGATGACGCTGATGCTTTTGTCATGACGGAGGAACGAACGAAGGAAGTAGCGATGAACTGGATGGAAGGGGAAAAAAAAGATGAATAAGGTTTTTATCGGAAATGGGGAGATGGAAATGATGACTCAAGAAGGAGGATCGGGTAGTACCTCACCGGTTTGTACAATTCTTTCATTTTTCTTGGCTAAAATGGCGATATCGGTGGCCATCCTCACTGGTCAGTGCATTCCTTTCCGTAGGAACCCTCATCTCACCATCTCTCCCTAGTCAGCGACAGAGTATCCCAAGGCATCGCCGAGGATCGTTCAGGTCCTACTATCGCAGCTCAGGTCAACGCCATTTCAGGTTGGTCAGTCGTTGACACTGCCATCGTGCCGGACGAACCTTCCGCAATCCAAACCATCATCCGAAAATGGGCCCGACGGTCTCATCGCCGACCTTATCATCACAACAGGAGGAACCGGATTCGGCGTCCGTGATGTAACGCCAGAGGTACTGATTACAGGGGGGGTTGTAGGCGCGTTTAACGATTTTAGGCCGTTCGTCCGTTGTTGGATAAAGAGGCACCTGGGTTGACTACCGCGATGTTGGTTTCGTCATTAGCCATCACACCCCATGGCTTCTTTGTCGAGACCATTGTGTGGGGTTCGGAAGCACAGTGTTATTGTGACGCTTCCTGGAAGCACTAAGGGAGCCGTTGAGAACCTTACCTCGATTCTCCCTGTGCTTGGGACATGCGATTGAATTGTGTCGAGCGGGAAAGGCGCGGGGGAGGGACGCATGCCAAGATGGCGGAGAAGGGATCTGATGCTGGGATCGGTGTTGTTCCTTTTATTCAGTGAAGGAAGAGGAAAGCATGGAGGAGGGCATCATCATCACCAGCATGGCCATCATCATGGTCATAATCACAGTCACGGGCATCAATCGTCGGCGTGAAGAAGATACTGTTGTTGAAGATCCGGAACCGGATATTCCTCAAGCGCCTCTTCCTCTCTCTGGAGAACTCGGAGCATCAGGTATTATTATTTTTTTACCAATATTTACCTTCTATTGCGCTACATCCAAAACGTAACTGAACACTTTCTCCCAGTCAAGTCCCGTGCTAGGAAATCCCCATACCCCCCTTGCAGAGTTTGACGATGCCCTTGCCCACTGTTTTAAAGCTTGCCAAACGCCTTGACCCTGTCACCAGAAAAGTTGATCCAGAATTGACTGGATTCATCATCGCCAAAGATGTCGTCTCCCCTGAAGCGTGCCGGGGTACAGGGCCTCAGTTGTGGATGGATACGCAATTCACTGTATGTGCATTTGACACTTCCTTTTTCTTTCATCCCATAACCTTACTTAACCACCGTCATTTAAACAATGGAAAATATTAGCCGCAGATGGTCCTGGCACCTTCCCCGTGGCCGGCACTTCCACAGCCGGGGCATCCAAACTCAACACCCTCGAAAAGGGTTACATTGCCCGTGTCACCACCGGCGCCCCGGTCCCCTCTGGCGCCGACGCCGTCGTCATGGTGGAAGACACCGAATTAGTTGAAGACGATGGAGCAGGCGATGAAGCCCGTGTCAAGATCCTCGTCAAGTCTCGCCCTGGGGCCAACATTCGAGAACCTGGAAGTGACGTCGCCGTTGGGACGTGATATTGGGAAAGGGGGATCTGGTGTCTGCGGCGGGTGGGGAGGTGGGGTTGCTTGCATCTGTTGGCGTTAAAGAGGTATACTCGTTTTGTGTGTGCTTTCACGTTTAACATTACATAGGTGACTGTTTTCAACCACCCCACCGTCGCCATCCTCTCCACAGGCGACGAACTCGTCCCCTACGATCATCCTACCCCCATCCCCCCGGCATAGTCCGCGACACCAACCTCCCCTCCCTCACCACCGCACTGACCCACCACATGCCAACCCTCACCATCATCGGTCTCAACGCCTCCACCATCACCACAACGCCCACCATCGTCTCCACCACCACCTCCACCCCCGACACCACCTCGCTCTCGAAGCCTCCCTCCGTCGCGCCCTCACCCTCGCCGACGTGGTCATCACAACAGGAGGTGTGAGCATGGGTGAAGCGGATCTAGTGAAACCTGTCCTTGAACGCGCGTTGGGAGCCACCGTATGGTTTGGGAGGGTGAGATTGAAGCCGGGGAAACCGACCACTTTTGCAACTGTACCGGCTGAAAACGTTGGAGGGGAAAAGGGGAAATTGAAATTGGTGTTTTCGTTACCTGGGAACCCTGTATCGGCGATGGGTACGTCTCTCCCCACTTTTTTTTTTTAAAACCATACCCCTCTCCCTCTCACCCCTTTAACACTTTCTACAGTCGGGTTTTACCTGTTTGTCCTTCCAGCGCTCCGTAAAATGGCCGGCCACGCATCCCCTCATCTCCCCATCGTTCTAGCAAAAGTAAGAAGCATCCCCCGCCTCTTTCTCTCCTAACCACTTTTCTTTATCACCCAACCCCAACCCCCAACAGCTCGCTCATCCCGTCCATCTCGACTCCCGTCCCGAATTCTTCCGCGCCCGCATCACAGTCACGCGTGACCCCACAAACCCATCCCAAAATCTCTTTACAGCTCATGGACGGGTTCGCAGATGAGTTCTAGGATGTTGTCGATGCGTGGCGCGAATGCGTTGTTGAGGTTACCGGCTTTGGAGGATGCTGTCACGTTGGGTAGGGTGAATGAGGAAGGGGTGTTGAAGGTGGGTGATGTGGTGGAGGCTTGGATGGTTGGGGAATTGTGAATTGATGTTTGGGCGTGGTTTTAAAGGATCTCCCCACCTTTTTTGTTTCCTTGGGCACTTACGTGTATACGAATAAACTCATTGATAGCATGAATTAAATTCTGTTTTTTTTTTAACTTTTGTTCCCCATTATATTTGTCTCTGGCCTTTTCCCTAAAGCCGACAATAAAAAAAAACACCACATCCCCATTCCCACCATACACCAACTATACCAAACACCACCAACACAAAAGAGGAAAAAACAATGTTCCTTTTCAAAAAATAATCCTCCTTATCCACAAAAGTCTGCACCCAGCGAAAATAAAGGGCTTCAAACAAGGATACTGCAACTAAAAAGAGAACCCCTAGAACACAAAAACTCAAGGCAAATCACACATAAGAATTTCTCTTTTCACAAAAACAATAGCGGAAACACTGACAAAAAAAAAAAAAGAAACTAGACCACGAGAATAAAAATAAGCCCTTTCTCTCCCCCCCACATCATCCCCCACCACCCCCTCTCTTTTCCTCACCATGAATACGCACCGGCACACGCACTCCCAAACTTCTATATACTCTACCCCCCCAAATCAAATCATCCACCATTCAAACCCCTTCAGTCAATTTGCAAAAAAGCAAAGAAAACCAGCAAAAAAAAAAAGAAAAAGGGCAACACAACAATATCAAGTACCAATGGAAAAAAAAAAAACCTAAAGGCGGAATGACCATAAACCCCCCTTCCATCCACAGTCAAGCAAGTGATAAAATCCCAATAACAAAGAAAAAACAAAACAAACAAACATACGATCGGAGAAAACCAAACAGAAAAAACGGTCGTGAAAATGACAGAGATGGGAGATGATCCAGGCAGATCAGAAATAAAAAAAAAGGGAACTAATTGACCGCACCCCCCTTTCCAAAAAAAAAAAAACAAGGGCGAGTCGTAGCCATCCATAAACGAAGAAAAAGGGTACAGATTATCAAATAAAAACGTGAGTAAAAGCAAAAAAACAACGGAAGCATATGCAAAAAATAGGGTCAAGCAGAAACTCAATCGCTTCTCCACTCAACCCAACTTCTCCCTCACATAGACGGTGAATAATGCACATAAATGTCCGACTTGAAGTCCTGCGATGGGTGCGCCGTCTTGGCATGATACTTCAACCCATTCAAATTCTGATACCTCTTCCCACAATTGTCCACCTTGCACCCATACGGCCGATGAACCACCTTCAATGCATCATTCGACGAAACAGCCACAGCACTCTGCATCTCAAGAGACCCCTGTTCAGTTTCGCAGGAACCCTTCTCGAGGTGATATTTTAACCCGTTCGAGTTCTTGTAGACCTAACGTGTTGGAATAATTGAAGAAAGGAGGGGTTAAATTTTATCATCAAAAGACGGATGAGGAAAGTGACAGATTAGAGAGAAAGGAAAAAAAAAACCTGCAAGCAGTTAAAAACTTGCAACTGCTGCGGAGCATAAAATTTAAAGGAAGGGTGTAAAAAAAAAAAAGATTTCACGCTTGCAAAAAAGTTTGAAGGGGCATAAAAAAAAATATTCAACAAAGAGACGCGAAAAACACCCTCAGCCCAAAAAAACCCACACCAAAATTCTCGATCACAACAGATAAAAACACGAAAAAATTGTCGCGTCAAAAATTTGATGCAAAACTTTAAGGGGCTCAACCACGTCAACACCCAAACCCAGGCATCAAATTTTCCGGTTGGTCAAAAATTTCAAAAAAAGGGGGCAAAATTTTGCAGGAGGAAAGGAGAGAGAAGAAGAAGAAAGAAACGTAAAGGACGCGACAAGCTTATTCTCGCGGTTATCTCCAAAGAACTACACCATGAATAATGGAATGATAGAAAGGGGGTAAAAGAGTAAAAGAAAGAGTTCGATACTACTGCAGAGATATTCATAAACAGGGAAATGGGGCACAAGCTTACCTTGGTGCAGAACTTTCTCGGGCACTTGAATACTTTGCCTTTAGGCGTGTCCGTTGCATAGATCGTTGACATATCCACCTCCTCAACTCCATGCTCCACTAAATGATGGTGCTCATGATGCTCGTGGTGTTCATGGTGCTGCTGTTGCTGCTGCTGTTGCTGTTGCTGCTGTCGGCGTGATCCCCTCCCGCTGGAGCACGGTGAGAGCCTCCAGCCATCACAGATGTCGGCGAAAGAGTTCCATCGGGTGATGATGTCCTGCGCTAGCAGCAACCGCTGCTGCAGCTGCAGCTGCCGCCGCAGAGGCTGCAGCAGAAGCTCCAAGGTGATGTGAGTGGTGGTGAGCACCTGAAGACGGACTGCCATATCCGCCACCGGTTGTGAAGGCATAAGGAGAGTGGCCATGGCCTGTGACATTCTGCGGTACAACGCCAGCTGCGAGGGAGGGGGAAGCGGAGGATGAGGACGAACCTTGCACTCCTTCAATGTAAGGAGAAAGGCTTTGCTGAGGGGAACCGTTACCACCGTGGTGATGACCGTCGGCGTGCTGTGATGAGTGAGAGTGCTGCTGGTGATGGTGGGCTGAGCCGTAGCCTTGTGCTCCATTATGGTGGCCGCCAGTAGTGGAAGCGGAGTGAAGGGAGTCGGCGGACATTGTGGAAGCGTAGTAGGATTCCGCAGAGGCGGCGGCGGCGGCAGCTGCATACGAATTGGCGGTGTAAGGAGAAGCGGGAGCGGTAGGATAGGTGGGCGCACCTGCAGCACCCGAGTAGAGGTAGGGGTGGGTGTACCCATAGGCATTTGCAGCATGTTGTTGTGATGAAAAGACCGAGGTGTAGGAAGAATCGGGATCCACCGGGTACTCATCCGATGGTGCTCTGTGATGGTAGGATGACTCCTTCTGACCTCCTGCGGCAGCTGATGACATGACCTGAGCGGCGGCGGCTGTTGGATCCAGAAGGGTGTTTGAAAAGAGTTGGGAAGATTCGGTGGCGGAAGCAGAGGTGGAGGAGCGATAACCGTTAGCATCCGTTAACTGCGACCGCTCAGGAGGAGAAGGGTATGGGAGTGCATCCTGCCTTGCTGTGGCAGCAAAACTTCGGTGAGTGGCAGGCATGTTGGACTTTGATTGCCGACGACCTGACAAGAGAATGCGTTTATCGAAAGTTTTAGTTGATTCTGCGCAGTGCAGTATGTAAGAATGCATAGAGCAAGGCTGCATATACAGCAGCGGCAGCTTTTAACCAAAGTGACGAATAGAGAATGCAATCATACAAACCTTTCCTCTCTGACTTCTTTGGGGATATCTCGTCAAAGAATTCAGCCTACTGATGTTCCAAATGAGTTTGCTGATTCACAGCTCTGATGGTATCAGGTTGAGGTGGATCCAGCTGTGCTGTTGTTTCAAAAGAAGCTTCTTGAGGTCGAGATATGAAAGAATGGTTGCTTCCTGATATGTTTTGTTCCAAATGTCGAAGTTCTCAACAGACCTGGTCAGGACGATAATGTTCAGCTCAAAAGTTTTTTTTTCAACAAGCAAGCAAGCAAGCAAGCAAGTTGGAACAGTAGTATATGGATAAAAAAAAATTGACTTTTTTGATGTTGTTTAATTATTGGATTGGGACGGGGTGATGTTGAGTAGGAAAAGATTTTTAATAATTATTTTGGATGATAAATTTTTCACTTTTTCACAAATTGTATTACCCGAGTTTGTTTATTAATAATAATTAATATATAATAATAATATAATTATAAGATATTACGATAAGTGGTATTTGTACCTAGAGCAGTAGTAGTAAGCAGTAGTAGGTGGTGGTGGTGGTGTCATGATTAGAGATGGTAGTAATCATATATCATGCAATTCCTTGCTTTCTTTCTTTCTTTCTTTCTTTTCCTTTCTTTTCCTTTCTTTCTTTTCTTGCTTGGCTTGCTGAAAGAAAAGTGAGCATTGCATTCCAGGTGTGTGTATGGAATATGTATGGTATATACGTGATTGTTGTATGTGTGAGCGTGTATCATTCAAGTACATATGTGTAAATGTGAGTGAGAGAGTGTGTTGTGTGTGAGTGTGTGTAAGTGAGAGAGAGTAGTGTGTGTTGAGTTTCTGATTCAAAACGACTATTTGATTTGGGCGTTCATTATTATTATTGTATCCCAATATGTAATAAATAAATAATAAAATAATAATAAATAATAAATCAAATCAAATTAAATAGATATTGTTTAGTAAGACCTTTAGTAGTACAAAGTCAAATCTTAAATAATAAATAATAAATAAATAAATAAATAAATACAAAAAAAACATCATAAACAAAAAGCCTTGCATTCCATATCCAATAAATAAATAAATAATATTAATAAATATAAATAAAATAATGCACCATCCATTCATTCATCCAATAATTCATCAAACTCATCAAATAACCTCTAATTCATCATATTCGTTTTTAATATTCTTAACACACGTAAACCCATCCTACCTGCCTATACAGTAGTCGCTATACATAAATATTTCCCTGTATCCTCAGTTCCTACGAGATAGAAAAAAACTCTTAAATTCTGCTATTGACATTTGCATACATTCTACTACATTCATTCTTGGAAAACTTCTTGATGGGAAACTGTGGATCATCAGCATCTTCAGAGGAGGACAGGGATGCTCGAAACACTAGCAAGGCCATTGACAGAGCATTGCGGCAGGAGCAGATGGAGAATCTCACAATGATCAAGCTGTTACTGTTGGGTATGTAGCTCCTTTCCATCCTTGCTTTCTTTCTTTCACAGCGTTTGCTGGGCATCTGCTTTACGGACATTAACCTGAATCATGCTTTTACTCTTTACAATTCATCTCGTTTGGGTGAAAGGTTCAGGAGAGTCTGGCAAGTCAACGGTGTTGAAACAATTTCGCTTGATTCACGGCGTCGGCTTCACCGACAGCGAGCGTCGATTTTTCAAACCTGCCATCGTTGCCAACGTCATCAACTGCTGCAAAATCCTCGTGGAAGCCATGGACTCTCTTCACATCCCCTACGGATGGAACCACACATTCCCACCCAAAATCCCCTCTGTCACCAAACTCTCATCATCAAGAACCTCTACCGACTCTCCCATCCTCCTCACCAGCAGCGGCACCTCTCCACATCCAGACATCACGGCCAGTGATTTTGCGCGGGATCATGCAAGCGACCCCGCTGTTGTGGCTTCTATCAACGCTGCCGCCATCGTTGCTGCAAAGCCAAGCTGCCTATGGAGAGGGCGAGGAAATTCCGGGGAACGTGGTGCAGGCTATCATGACTCTTTGGAAGGATCCTGGCGTTCAGCATTGCTATACTAGATCAAATGAGTTTCAACTCATGGATTCATGCGAATAGTTAGTTCAAACGTTTTTTTTTTACTTTTTGTTCAATCTTAATTGCTGTGAACGCAGCAAGATGTCTTCATACCACGAATATTCTCGCGGAGCTCATTTGAAGGCTGCGTTTATATATTTACCCAAACTTATAGGGAACTCATTTATTAACTGATCCATAATATCATTGGCGAATAGTTATCTATCCGACGTGTCCCGCTTCTTGGACAAAGGCTACATCCCCACTGATCAAGACATACTCTCTGCCCGAATCATGACCACCACCATCACAGAAACCCGCCTTCACGTTGAACAAGTCACCATCCGTATCTTTGACGTTGGAGGGCAAAGATCAGAAAGGAAAAAGTGGGCACCCTACTTTGACGACTGTTCTGCCATCATCTTTGTCTCTGCAATCAGCGCTTACGATCAATCATGCTTTGAGGACAACACCACCAATAGAAGTATGTCGATTTTGAGTTTATGAGGAAGAAAATATGACATGTAACTAACGTTGAATTTCTTTCTTTCTTGTTTGTAGTCACGGAGTCCCTTACGCTCTTCTCTTCGATATGCAACCACCCTTTGTTCCGCTCGACATCCATGATTCTGTTCTTGAACAAGATCGATTTGTTTAGAAAAAAGCTCCAAACCATTCCGATCCAAAACTACTTTCCTCAATACACCGGTATGACTTGTTTTAATGATTGTTTTCTTTTCCATTATAAGATATGTCTTGGTAACATTTTCGTTCTACTGGTATCACTACAGGTCCTAACACATACGAACCCGCCTCCGAATTCTTTGCATCACGATTCATGGCGCTCAACAAATACTCTGAAAAAAAAATATACATTCACTTTACATGGGCAACAGACACAAAAACAAATTCGGACCAGTGCTTGTTACCGTTAACGCCATTATTTTAAGGTGATTTTATCAACGTAGAATCTTCATCTGACCCTTTTCTTTTCTTTCTAGGCAAAACCTTGAAGCTTCGGGTATTTAAAGTGGACGACGCCTTTCAGTTTCATATTTTTTTTGTTGCATCTACATAGATTGTTGTTATTGTAAAGCTCTTTCTTTTTTATTGTCGTTTGTTTTGTTTGGTACACGTGTACCCTTTTGGAAATTATCGAAGAAACTGTACAGACAGTCACGTTACAACGCAGGACGTTAAAACCTATAATCTCCATTTTCTTATTCAGTGTATGTACTGTAGAGGATGCTGGCTTTTGATTTTACCCTAGCTTTGATAATCCATTCGCTTTTGGAAGTCGTGAAGGATTCATGAGTACTCTCATCGTCAAGAGAAAAAAAAAATCAAGGCAATTTTTCCTCAAGGAACACCTGTGACTGCTTTCTGTGCTGGGGTCCTCAAACCACCATGACCCAACCCACGGTTACCCTGTACGCATCTTCATCCAATGTTTAACATCCCACTATACCTACCCCACCCATGCTTTCCACCTCTCTTGTGTCAAGCATAACGGGGCATCAACCCATCTTATTTCACACATACTTTTGCCGCGTTGTCATCTTTGCAACCATTCTAACAAACATCTCTCGTTCAACAGCCACCCCTTGTCCGGCTACACTTTTGGTCAAAAGGAAGCCCAACCCGAAGAAGACCCGTCGGTAGCCGCTCGTCTGAACCGGCTACAATCGGAATACGAGAAACAAGGGATGCGGCATACAGTTGAAGGGGTTCTTGTTGTTCATGAGCATGGGCACCCGCATGTGTTGATGTTGCAGATTGCAGAGACGTTTTTTAAATTGTAGGTGGTTTTTTTGGTTGGGGGTTGCGTTTGTAATGGTTTGTTTTTGTTGTTTTTTTTTTTTTAGACCAGGGGATTCGTTGAAGCCGGGAGAGGATGAGGTTGAGGGACTTAAGGCACGGTTGAATGCGAAGCTTGCGCCGGTAAAGGATGGGATGTTGGAGGAGGCGAATGATTGGGAGGTAGGAGAGTTGTTGGCGGTTTGGTGGAGGCCGAACTTTGAGACATATATGGTGAGTTTGTTTTCTTTTTTTTTTTCTTTGGTTTTTCATGTCGTATACTGTAATAGATCTGGGGATGCTTTGTTTATTGACTTGATGATGGATGTCTGATGGAGGTCATTTTGGGGTGATGGTGGGATTGATGCGGATTTTTTTATTATTTGTTTTTTTTTGTCCGAACAGGCTTAGACTTTTTAATGCCTTTGATTCTACTTATTTTTTTTGAATGGGTATCGTGAGGTTATGGTTTTTGTCATCAAAATGCTTTGACTTGACGTGCCATTGTGGTAGTATTTGTTACTGTTGTTTTCCCACAGACTTTGCAACTCTTTTGATATCATTTCACCTATATATTTTCTTGTTCTTTTATTTCACCGTCCCTTTTTCCTTTGGGTGTTCTTTCTTTTAGTCATTTTTTTCTTCTTCCCTTTTATTCATCATTTTTTTGTGGGAGTGATGATGTTGTGGGTCGCATGAAATGTGGGTGTGAAAAAGCACAAAATGTTTCTGGTGTAAGGCGATCTTATTGATTCACAGTGTATGTTTCGAAGAAGGTCATCATTGAACATGCTTTGACGACTCTTCCTTACACTACTTTTTATAAAGGAGCATAAACGTTCTTTTATCCTTCCTTTTTTTTCCCCCTCTCTATATCTCTTACTCCTTTCCTCCTCTCACACCTACAATCGAACACGGAATGCTACCAACGGGAATTCTATACTTTATTTTTTTCAATCCAATTTGCGATTCCTTATTCAACCGGTTGGTCGTTATTTAACCGTCCCCTCTTTTTTTTTTCCGATGGTGATTTTAGTATCCTTATATACCCGCACATATAACGGTAAGAAATATTCCTATCTATCGTTTATCTTCTCCCCACGTTATTGCTAACACCATCCTGTAGAAACCCAAGGAAATGAAGAAAATCTACCTTGTGCATCTCCCCGAGAAGAGTAAGGACATCCGCGGCACGCCATCTTGTTTTCTTTGCTAACTCTCTTGTTTTTTTGGTAGAACTCCTCTCTGTACCCAAGAACATGCGGACTGCTGCGGTACCCCTTTTCGAGCTTTATGATAATGCGGCACGTTATGGACCGCAGTTGTCGGCGTTGGCTCATTTGTTGAGTCGGTTTAACTTTGTGTATAATTGAAAAAAGAAGAAAATATAATGTTTGGAGAAGCGTTGATGTTTTGTTTTATTTGTTTTTGTTGTAAGGGAAATGGATTTGATGTTGGTTTTGTTGTTTTCGTTTTTTTTTTTTGGATGGATCGTGTTCAGGTTGTGGGATGTATGTAGCTTGCCTTCTCTTTTTTTTTTTTTTTTTTTTCTTTTTTTTTTTCTTTAAACGGGTTATGTTTGATTGTTGTTTTTTTCATGTTGACAGTGTTGGTTGTGGCTAGCTTTTCGAGTGTAGAGTATTTGTCTGCAATAATTAAAATTATACGTGAGGGTCAAGGTGTAATAATAAGCAAATCACGGTGTTTTTATATTAAGATACATATTTGCAAAGTCGAAAAAGGTGCACTTGTAGACAAGCGAATAGCTATTCTTTTGCCTAAAGATAAAGCAACCCCAAAACAAAGTTCAAGAAGACTCTGACCCCATCATGTACTCCCATCTCAAAACCAGTGTCGCAGCACTCGACACAGTTCCACACACCCCAACCGCCCACATGGGCAACAAATACGCCTTCATCGCCCCATTCAACGCAAGCGGCACATCCGCCCATCACCGCAATCGTTCTTAACCCCAATATCCTCAACTCTGCATACAACCCATTCAACTCCTCCATCAACATCCTATGTTCCTCTGTGTTCTCCATAGGCGCGGTATACGGTTTCACGATCGGTGTGATGGGTTGAGGCGGAACGGCGGTACGGGTTACTCCACCTAATGACGAGAGACCACCACCCAACGCTGATGTGGCGGCAGACGCTACACGGGAGAAACCCCCTGAGAAAACTAAAGTCAATGGCTTCCCCCATAAGGGATTCAAGGGTCCACCGTTTTTTATGTAAAACGAGCCGTGATTGACGCGAACGACGGCCATGGATTCTGCGACGGATGAGAGGGTACGGATGATGGCGAGCATGTCGAGGAGGAGGTAAGAGAGCCATGCCATGTTGGAATATCGGCGGTAGTCGATGGATTTGGGGGATCGTTGGAGGTGGAGGGTGGGTGATCCGAGGATACCGTGTTTGTGGAGAAAGTAAAGTTGGTCGAGGGGTAGTAGAAGAAGAGGGAGATGTTTTGCCAGGCCCGTATGACGGAGGAACGAGTCGGGGCTTTTGATGATATCGCGAAGCCTTGGGAAGTGGGGGTGGAGGGGTTTGGGCTTTACGCTTGTAACGGACGCGACTAGAGTTTCTTGGCGCTATAATAGAACGACACAATTGTAAATAAAGTACGTTAAGAGGCGATTGTACATTTTATGATGATATAAGAGAAGGAAGGTAAAGATGCTTTACCTCAACGCTGTCCTCCTCGCTTCCTAAGGCCCCCTTTCTTCTTTTCACCTTTTTTCCCAACCCCTTTCAGATCGTCTCGTTTCAGTGCCTGCCAGAACATTCCTTCTCGATTCATAACTGCTCTCATAATCATCGTCAACTCCCCCGTCCCGTCAACTTTGAATTAGGCACCGGTCTTCCTTTTCGCCAACCTTGGCTTCCCATACTTTGCAAACTCCTCCCCATCGCTTTCCGAAGCCTCATCCATGGTCTGATACCGGTCAACCCGATTCCTATCATAAGCATCATCCTCTGAAGTTTCCGAATCATCCACATCGCCATCCGTATCCGACCCAGAATCTGAATATAACTTCTCGTCTTCTTCCTCTACCCTTGAAGGCTCCTCTGATTCTCGTCGTCCACCTCTGAAGGTGTTATAATATACTGCCTGTGCCTCCATTCAATCTCGGCTTTGCAACCTCCCACCGAATGGACCTGACATGAGCGCTTCATATGCAGAGAGAACACCCAGAAACCTCAGCACGTTTCTAGCATCAGATAAGCAATCACCCAACTTTAATAGACTGAAGGCTGATCGCAACAGCCCAGTTTGGTCTTATCACCCATCAAACGAATTCCGCCGATCAATCGACACATGTAGAGGATGAGACGAAGAATCCGATCCGTTCCTTCCATCCTCGAAGCAAAAGCTAGGAGTCGTGGAATAAACCGTGCCGCATTGTGAACGCCGCTTGAAGACGATGAAACGGATACCGACTCCCAAAAGATCCCCGTCTGTCATCATCATCATCCAGGTTACTAGGTTTTCTCATGGACGGTAGACTTGAAAGCAATCTCAGCAGTTGCTCCGACGCAGCCGTTCTGGTAGAATGATCCGGGATATGGGTTCTGATGTCGGTTTTGATGCCAGAATTCTTGCGGCTGCGGTGGCGGCTGCGGGAGATGTTGATTGAAAGGGGGGTGCGGATGGAGCGCTCATGTTGGATCGTGGATGGAATGATGTTGGTCCATCTGGGTATCCGCTGTGGTCTTCTTCATCGGCTAGGCGTTGCTCTAACGCTTGATGGCTGGTGGGGGATCGCTTTCTCGAAATCTCATATGTATTTTTTTTTTCTCTCTATAGACTAAACCTTGAACATATGTATACAATTTTCTGGGATGAAAACACAACGATTAAGGTAAGGTGACCATAACGCGCCAGGGAAAGCCTTGTTGAATCTCATTTTTGTTCTATATTATTATTTTATCCGAGATGAGACATGTGCAATGGCAACATTCGACACATTTCTTTTACGAGTTCGATCTCTTTTTCAAATCTGCATAGAGTAGCGTGATGATAAATATGAGATATGAGATAGAGCAAGAGAAATAAATTGACTTTCCGTGTCAAAGAATGCTCAGAAAAATCAATCAAGAAACACTCACTCTGGGATTCCATGCGTTTTGTGATAAACAAGGATATCTGAATACTCCTCAAGACTAAAAGACGATAAATATGTGTATCTTTGCAACAAATAATGAATATACCTTTTCCTAGGTCAGAGGCCTTGATTGATTTCAAAATCTCTTCCGACAACGATTTCGATTGTAAAGGGATACTCGATTTCTGAAGCCACATCCAAGCCTTTCTTAATTTCGCCGTCATGTAAGTTCTCGCATCGTCCGGATCACCGAACGGTTCGGAGGCTTTCCGGTATCACCGACATTAAAGAGCCTCAAAAACTCGTCGTAAAGGCGAATTGACTCGACTGTAGCATCATTAGCCTCCTCTCCAATCAGCAATTTCATTTGCCCGGAATCCAAGCTTTGATACTCCTCGATCTTGATGTCTCTAATATTATCGTAAACTGTCGCAAGCTCGTAGGTGACTTGTTGGATCTGGGCCAGATAATATTGTGTAGAGAGTCTTGACGACAAGATTTCGAAGAGAAACTCGGCACGACGTTTTTGAAGCTTTAACTTTTCGTGCCTTGTCGGTCTCAAATGCGGAAAACTTGTTGTAGATTTGGCTTAGGTCCTATGCGTATGTGAGAAAGGTCGAGGATTGTCGGTCAAACCTGTATTATTAATACGTGATCGCTAACAAATCCATCGAGTCTAAAAAGTCTTTTGCAGCCGTCAATGTCGTGATGCCCTCTAAGAATAGCAATTTGGCCTTCATATTGATTAATGGATAATACGTGAGATTGATGGTACAACCTTATCGTAGGAACGCGCAAAATTTTGAGGTATTCTTGCTCTCATTAATGCTGTTTGAAGCTTTGGGAAAACCGCCGCGTCGTCATTCGGGCTGCATCATAATTAATAACAAAAAGCATAAATAACAAACAGCTGCTTTACTGTTTCATTGACATTAAGGTCTCTATCCTTCCGCTCTACTGATATTGACAAAGCTAACAGATAAAACTTTCCCCATATCCATGCCAAATCTGCCTTGGCGCGTGCCAGGGGATCAGTCTCTGTCTCTGAGTCGGATACGGGAGTGCTGGAACATTCCGATTCAAGCAAAGATAGCATGTGTTCGGAGCTTGACAAACTTTGGGTTTTCAGATCAGTTTTCTCATATTCTCGATTTACCATTCATAAGCCAGACTGAATGCGTTGTGTTGACTGTAATATTGCGATAAAGTCATGCAATCCAAAGCCCATGACTGTCCAGAAAGTAAGAAATAACTAGCGTTATAACCCAGTACCAATTTATCCAAGCGTCCATATTGTATTTGTCTTTGCAAGGTCTTTAAGCAGTATTCTGCAGACTTATCAAAAGATTAGGTTCTATGAATTTGAAACGTTCATACCTTGTCTTGTAGTTTAAGTGCACCATATATTTGCGCGAGATAATAGGTAGTATGGGTATGCTGCACCTCAAACGCTTCCCAAAGGGTTTGAACTGTTGCATCGTCGCATTCTTCTATATGATCTCTCTCTGCGTATGATCTGATGATACTAAAATCTCTTTCAACCAAAGAAGAAAATGGGCGAGCTCACTCGAGGGGGGGCACAGAGGAGACGCGTTCTGAATTGGAAGTAAACGTTGCTGGCTTCCTCAAAATAGGATATTGCTTTTCGAGGCTCCCCCAATCGAACCATAGAACTCCAAGCTGAATAAGGGCGTCCAATACTACAGAAACGTATGATCTCTCAGCCATCAAAGGTTTGAGAACTTGAAGTGATGCAGATAAGAGCCTTTCTCCCGCTGTCGCTTCCTCTGTGTTTGTATGGTTGATGCCTCGGTAATAGTCGAGGACAGCCAGCAACTTGCTCCTCTCCTGTATATTCCAACATAGACACGTTTAATATAATTTGCATTGAGGTAGGTATCTTTGGACCTTAATAATGTCGTCATCTCCATCCGCCAACTCAATTTCGTTCCGTAACTCCTCCTTATGGTGGTATGTAATGAGGCACATTCAACAAATAGTGGATTCATAATTTCAAACTTAACAATACTAACCAGGATGCGCCGAGCTTCATACTTGGACTTGAACGGAGTCTCTTTTGGATCCGCTGCCGTTGACAGCTGGCGAAACAATTCCATTGTGCTTGAAACGAAGGAGAAGCAATCAGTGACAGTGACATTTTTTTCAATATGTCGCAAACTCTGTCTGAAAGGTAGTAGTCTCTTAGTAGTCTCTCAGTGCGTCATCTCCTGCTCATTAATAGGGTATAGGTTTGCTCAGTTACGGAAGGCATCCAGTGGCAGACGACAAGGGAGACGCCAGTCTTTGCAGGTGTCTGTCAAGCCTGAGTATGTATCTGTCAAAGAGGAGGAGCCTGATGAGCCGACGTCACGAAGACCATCACGATCAGTTTTTGCACGGTTAGGGCCTCGTCCACAGCGACCTGTGTTTGAGCGTTTGGGCCTAAGCCGATATCGAAACGAGCAAAAAAGAAGAAAAGAAAGGCGGAAGGAGGACTTAGAGGCGACGCAAGGGTGCGTGGTTCTAGCAGCGAGTTCTGCATAGTATATCATATTATATTTAACTGCATAAAGATTTTATCAGAGGTTTTATTCAAAGCGAAGAAGCTCCAGAAGATGCAACGCGAGCAACTGGATGACGAACTTCAATTATACATTGACGCACGAAATTCGGAACTACAACAGCAGTGAGGCATTATATAATCGCTTCCGATGATAGCGATGCGCACATAGTCTTTCCCACATTTTTTACATACTCAACCCTGTCGTTGCATTCATATATCTCTCCTCTCTTTCACAATGTGCAATAAAGATTTGCTGTGCGATCCGCTTTGCACTTTTTTGGACTCGTTTACAGCAGCCCATATTTGACGGTTTGGGCCAAAAGCCGATATCGAAGCGAGCAAGGGAAAGAAAGAGAAACGGACCAACATATAAGGCTTTTGAGGGTACGATGGTTACAGTAAAAAGATCTGCAGAATAGATCACACTTCACTGCTTTATCTATTTAAGAAAGCAACGAAGCTTCGGAATAGGCAAGGCAAGAAATTGGGGTACAAGCTGCAAATGTATTGCGATGCAGATGCAGATTGCATTCTGAAGATTCCCACCAACCCTGCCGTTGGCATAATTTCCATCTTGTTTTGTGATGCAAAAGAGATTGCTGCTGCTTACCTCAATGCGGTTTTGTTTTGATACATGTAGAGGCTTTGGCAAAGTTGGATTCATATGGAATAGATAGGGGTTGCATTCACGGCATTGTTACCGATAACCTCACTACAATGGAATTATGGTCGCGAGATGTCTCAGCATTGGGTTGACAATGGCCTCCATCCTTGAATGCCCTGAATCACGACATCAGTTTTACAGAATATAAAAAGGCGGCCTCCTTTTCCATGAAAACTACCCGAAATTCAATATGATAATAACTAGGCTTTTGATTGCTGTAAGCACAGGTACATACATTTCCTTTTTCGACCTCCTTCTCAAAAATATGTAGTTGGTTATGTCGCTGCCCAGACTTGCAGCGTCCCTGTCCCCAGCGGTATCACATCGGCTTTAATTACCTATAGTGGAGGTAAGCCAAACAGGCATCACATTTTATTGATATCATTGCAGCTATTCAACCCATCGCGAAAAATAATTATCCGAAGAGTTAGTGGTTTTGTTTGCTTTTGTTCATCTTAGCCGTTGTATTCCTTCACTTATTGACACGCTGTATGACCACAAAGTTCGCCTACTGCACTGCCACCCTCGACCGAGTACGGCGGAAGTAAGTATTGACTCGTAGAAGTAATATAACGCTTATTTAGCGGAGACCTACTTTTGGAATTCGGGAATCACTTGCGTGAACAATGTTCCCAACATTGATTACAACCACGTGTCAACGTCTATCCAGGTCCTTTAGCTCCTATAGCGTGCACCGACCAGCCTGGAGTCTGTCCTTCGTAAGTCTAACATCTTACTTAAAAGCTTAGACTTAAAATTAGCACCGTCCCTCAAGCTGGAAATTCTATTTGGATGATCTACGGAGGGACCGTAGCCCCTGCCTTATTTACCATAGAAGCGCCCGTTGGAAGCTGCTACAAGATCATGTACGGTGGAAGCCCCTTGTACTTTCCTGCGTCTTCCTGCAAGCCGGGTGAGTTATTCTTTCAATATCATGTGTCGCCTTCTTATCCCGATTAGATTGCGCCTACATCGGATATCCATTCAGCGTAAGCTACAATCTGAGAATCTCTGATGTGAATGCGTAAGTCTAAACTTTGTTAAATGAATTCCTCGTCGATTGTTTTTGTTTTCTAAAGTGTATATTATAAGATGTCTGCCGCCGCCTTCTCCTGTGCCGTCACCTTCTCCATCACCTTTACCGGTGCCTTCTCCTGTGCCGTCACCTTCTCCATCACCTTTACCGGTACCTTCTCCATCCCCTTCGCCGTCGGCTCCGCTACCAACGTCCAATTACCGTGCTCTCACCTACTTACTCACCCCAGACAGTCTCCAATCCTGGCTTTTCTGACGTTTCCACACTTGTCGGTGGATTTGTTCGCGGCTGGTACGAAGGCGTTTTCTGGCGCGTCATTGGAGCTTCACCAAATCAGTATGTTGTTGGAGGCACTCCTTCTGCCCCTGTTCAATTTAGTACCGAAGGACTTGCCCAAGGCTTTGCAAACACAAGGGTGATTGCCAACGTCGTGGGATACGGAGCAATGTTTTGCCGTGGAGTTGGTACAAACTCAGCAGACCCTGAGATGGCGTGTGTCCTTCACAACGCCAATGGAGTCGTCATTGACCCAATGTTCCTCGCGCGGTAGCATTGGGACTTGGAGTCGGTACAACTTCAGCACTCGTCAGATCACCCTTTTGCGCCCCACACGTCTCTGGGATGGCACTGTCGCTGACCAAGGATACCCAGATGGTTCATGGCAATCTGAGGGCTTTACGCGTGGATTCTTTGGATCAGTCTACTGGCGCGTCGTTGGTGACCCACCCAACCACTTCATCTCTGGTGGAGTTCCTGGGAACCCTTATCTCTACAACCCTAGGAGGAATCAAGATCTCGGTTATGTTGGTAAACGGCAAATCGCTCTTGTGCAAGGCTACGGGATAATGTATTGCCGCGGAGTAGGTGATGGTGGCAATCCAGCGTTCGCATGCATTCAGTACGATTACTTTGGAGAGCTTGTTAACATTTACGCCTTCATCAATGAGGGACGTTTGTGGAACGCCTTGCCTCGCTAGATTTAAGTCACAAGCGCCAGTGTATGTATTGAAATGCCGATGTAGATTTCAGTTATTTCTACATGGTCGACAGACACTTTAGAAGAAATGTTTTCAATTAGAAAGTTAGAGAGCTAGAAGGAAAATAAAGAGTAAGGCCCTCAAGTTTATCATGTACTGTCGTTAAAACATAGAAATAAAGAGGAAGTAATCCTTGAATAATGCTGAACTTGCGAAAATATATAGAGCGGAGGTCGCCGAGTTTACAAAGACCATCACGATCATTTTTTTTGCCGATTATGGCCACATCAGCTGCTTTCATTTGACGCCAAGCCGGTATTGAAAGGAGCAAGCAAGAAGGCGAAGCCAGAACTCAAGACTCGAATTTTAGGTTACGGCGGTTCTATATTTATATATTAAAATATTTAGGGCATTTTGTTTTAAACAAAGACCTGCACGAAATCTAGCCTCATTGCCAATTTCTACACCCGTGATATCGATGCACCTATTACTGGCCTTGCTGCTCACATTTTGACATTCTGAGGGCTTTACGCGCGGATTCTTTGGACAGTCTTCTATCGCGTCGTTGGTGACCCACACCAACCACTTCATCTCTGGCGGTGTTCCGGGATCCCTTACCTCTACAATTCCATGAGGAATCAAGATCTTGGTTATGTTGGTAAACGGCAGATCGCTCTGGTGCAAGGTTACGGGACAATGTACTGCCGTGGAGTTGGTAATGATAGTGGCAACCCAACGTTTTCTTGCATTCAGTATGATTATTTTGGGGAGGTTGTGAATATTTTACGCTTTCCTCAACGAGCGACGTTTGTGGAACGCCTTACCGCGATGACCCCCACTATCTTCTTGATAGAAATTTAGAAATAAATTGTTTATTATTTTTATTATTGTCTTTTTTTGCATTAAATATTATCTATTATATTAAAGTTAAGTAGAAAGTCTGAGCTTTACATTTATGTACACCATTTGCCTATGTGTCAATGCACAATGCAGGAACATGAATAACATGGTTTCTATTTTAGACTTTATAGTCGATCGCTGAAATCTCAGTAAGCAGTAATTGATTTCTAACTGATATATTTAAGGAGTCTTTCAGTCTCTGCGGTGGAGCAAATATGTTTGCGCACAGTCATAGCTTATAGATTGATGCCCTTCTTTCTATATATACAACCGATATAGCTCCGATTATTGATTATTGGTTAGTCGGTTCGAAGGCAGTCGCGGTCTGTGGAGTTGTCGCTAATTCTGGCTCAAATACAGATTTTCCATCGTCACCAGCGATCAAGCGTGTTGGGCCAAGGGGTGAATTCGGTATATCATCATCTAAAATCAAAGCCGAATATTTAACATCTTCTAAATAAGGTAGCGAAATTTGTATACCATGAGGAAATCCTTTCAGTCTATGTATCCGCTTTAATGGGGACTCAATTCCTGTCGTCAATGAAGTCCAGATTGAATTGAATTCAGCCTCGACATTTGCTCTAACTTGGGGATCTTGGCTATAGTCAATGTATGATATCTCATTTGCTTGGTTTCCAATGTTTAACTGGCTTTCTGTTGAGCCTGAATCCCCAGCGGATGGTGGATTGAGAACGGATATCCGCATCACAACGCATTGATGTAGCACTATACGTTTTAAGTTTAAAATACCTGTGAAACCCACCTCCATTGACCTCACAGTCCTCTCCAAGTTTTAAAATATCTCCGTCATGCAACTCATATAGTTGACTCTCTACACCTTGAGGGCTTAGACGTTGGCCATTTACGAACGTTCCTGACGAGCTTTTTGTGTCTTGAATAAACATCTGCAATTATGTTTAATATACAGGAAGGAAATCCAAGCCGGAAAAAAAAAACATCAACCAACCAAACCCCCAGCCAAGATAACGAAAATAACATAAAGTGTATTTATAATGACGCAAAAAAAAAAAAACAACAAATAGGCTCTCCTTGAAGATACTGAAGAAAAAACAATATATTGTGAATCATACCCTTCCATCCCCTCCAGTCAATGATGCATGGTTTCTCGACACAACTTTTGATGGAAATCGCAAGAGGGCGGCTGGTGTTCCTTCCTGACCATCCATAAGCCGTCCGATAGTTTTTTGAGTATTTGGTTCGATTACAAACGAGCGTTTACCCTTGAAAGACGAGTTGAGTGCTATGATGGCGACTTGGGTTGCGATAGACTGCGAACCATTTGGCAACGCATCCGCTAGAATCAAAATCAAAGTTAATAATGTTTATTAGCGAGTGGCCAAAATTCTTTGAAAGTGTAATCGTAAAAGTGATGCAGAAGTTATTGATCTTATATAGTTAATATTTAAACATAAAGTACCTTGTGCAGCAGCCTATTACAAAGTGTTAAAGGTCAAAATCACTTAGAGTCCGTTTAGCCAGCAGCTTGATGCTGTGTGCGTTGATTCATCAACTACGAACAAAGCGAGGGGTTGTTGTCTGGAGATGGCGTTTAAGGCCGTTTTCGTTTCCCTCCAATTGAGCATGCAAACACACCACCCAAATCCTTCGTAAAATTTTCAGTGACAAACGGGAATTTTGAACAAACCCTGCAAGCAGAAACAATATCACAACAACATCACCAACGTTAAAAGTTATCGTCTGCTCATAAGATGTCCTTCTTAGACTTGGGAGACATGAACCACTTCACCCTCTCTGGGTTTGTCCTCAACACAGAGGAGCGCACTGTACTCGCAACATCCCTGCGTCTAAAGGCACAGGCAGAGAAGTTGAGCAACGGAATCTATTTGTGGGGAAAGATTCTCGGCATCAACAAGGACTACTACATTGCGCAGGCTCCGTTAGATAACCCATTTTCCCGAAAATTCTACTACAGGTTAGATCTTAATACAGGAAAGGTTTTTATTCTGTGACATAGCGTTGATATGGGCACTTGGCTACAGTTGCCTGAAGTAACTCCAGATGACATGGATTTGATTGAAAAGATCAGAGGGCGGTTCACCGGGGACTTAGCGTACGAGTACAGTTTCGGTAAGATATATCAACTGCTATAAATATAGCTAATATGAAACGTCAACGTCAACAGGAGAAGAGGCGGAAGGTGAAGAGGTGAGCTCGTTTTGGATAATGTTTCGGCAATCAGGATAGATACTCATAAACAAGTTATGTAGAAGCCAGAAGGAGCGCCAGAAAATAAAAAGACGATTAACGAGGAGAGAAGACTTGCTGGGACCATTGCTTTGATGAACTATGAAGTGGAGATTGTTCCAAGGGGTGCATTTTATAGGGATGCTACTCACAAATTGAGCATCAACCCCATGTTTAAAGGTAACCAACCGCCTCATGATATCCTTAATGGCATCTTTTCCCTCTATATACATTTTCTAAAACCATTTAACGTACATGCCAGGCTTGGATTCGGTTGACCTTTCACAGCTGTCAAGCTACTTTCACTTCCGAGAGGGCTTTGACATCAACATGAAGACGTTGGCGGAAAGAGCAGGCGGATTCGAGGAGACTATTGATGTATTTGAGTCCATCTCCAAGGATGAGCCTCGAGGTGCGACTAACTCTAAACTTTCACCTTCTCCAACCTTTTCGTCTAAAATTTGTTTATTTCAAGGTGTATGGGCGGTTCAGGCAGAACGCGGGGGGTCTGTCGCCTTTGTGCGGTCCCTCCTCTGGCCCGGCTTCAGTTTTTTCCACACGCCAACCCCCACAAAGTGGGGTTCATTCTACTACGGCAACGGCATGAGAAATATTAACATTGGATTCATGCTTCCCTAAACTCATGCAAACATCTCTTTGTATATTCTTTAAATCAGATAATTACACTAAATACGTCAAATTCACTTTCTCAACTGCGTTCCCCGTAACGCCAAACTGCTCACTACAACACAGACAGAGCTAAGAGCCATAGCAAGTCCAGCCATCCAGGGAGCTAATCGGATGTGTAAAAATGGGTACAATACACCAGCAGCCACAGGAATCCCAACAATGTTGTAGCCAAATGCTGCCACCAAATTCCATCGAATCCGACGCATCACCACAGTAGAGAGATGGAGGAGTGCAGGTATGTCGAGAGGATCTGAGCGAAGTAGAACAGCTGACGCTGACTCGATGGCAATGTCTGAACCAGCCCCCATCGCAACTCTATATAGAAAAAACAGAAGCAATTTTGTAAGCCAATCTAACGTGCCTTTGCAGCTAGTATAAAAAAAACACAAAAAACATACCCCAAGTCCGCCTTTGCAAGTGCAATAGAGTCATTTATCCCATCACCAACAAAAGCCACCTTCCCTCCACTTCTCCGTCCTCTATGACTGCCCTGCACAGTCTCCCTCATGATATTCTCTACCGCGAAGCCCTTATCCGCCGGCAAACAATCCGCAATAACATTCTCTTCCAAAATCCCAACAGTGCTGGCAACAGCAAGCGCCGTAGCCCTATGATCCCCAGTCAACAGAACAACACGTTTCCCCATTTTCGTAAGCATCTCCACCGCCTTAAAGCTATTCTTATGCGGTGGATCCGAAACCCCAAGCACTGCCAGCAAATTTCCCTCAGTCCGATGATCATCCGTCCTCACGATCGGATCCTTCCACCCAACAAAGATCGGAGAACATCCCGAATTTTGCCACGACTCCACTTTCTGCAAAGAATTTTGAAGGTCCACATCTAAGGCTGTCTTCGTGCACCGGTTTGACTCAATAACCCACCGCCGACTCCCTACAAACACCCGTCTCGATTGATTTACATCTTTTCGAATGACAGTTGCGGCAAGGCCCATACCCGGAGTTTCAACTATATCAGTCACCTCGAAAAGACGACCGACTTCCGCGGCAGATCCTGCCAACCGGGCTTTGCAGAAATCTACTGCAGCTTTCGCGAGAGGATGAGTACTGGAGGATTCGGTCTTGGAAATGAGAGACAGAAGCTCCCCATCAGAAGAAATAAAAGATGCGTTGGGATCGGGGGTCGGAGGCAGTAGGAAGAGGGATTCCGTGACGGCGGGTTCGCCGGAAGTTAAAGTACCGGTTTTGTCGAAAATGATGGTGGAGACAGAGCTTCCCATTTGTAATGCGGCTCCTCCACCCTTAATCAAGACTCCGTACTTCGCAGCAACTTTTCATAAACATATGTCAGTTACCTTTGGAATAAACTAACTTAAGAATAAATGAAGGGAGAAAAGTCGATCCATTGAAAAACTTACCTCCAGTTCCTACCATCACGGCCGTCGGAGTTGCCAATCCAAGCGCACAAGGACAAGCAATGACGAGTACCGCCACCGCAAACTTCATAGCAAACACAAATTGTGTCTCCCCTTCATTCAACCATTTTTGTGGAAGATTTGGAATGCTCGCCCAAATCACAAACGTTCCAATGGACAACATCACCACAGTCGGAACAAAAACTCTTGATATCGAATCCGCCAATGCTTGAATTGGAGCTCGGGAAGATTGCGCATCTTCAACCATGGATACAATACGGGCTAATGCTGTTTCAGAGCCGACGCGAAGAGCTTTGATCAAAACGGGGGAGACGGTGTTGACGGTGCCACCAGTTACAGTGTCACCTTTGCCCTTGGCTAAGGGTAACGGCTCGCCAGTAAGCATGCTCTCGTCTGCGTAGGTGGAACCATCAAAGACGATGCCGTCACATGGGAATCTCGCACCGGGTGTGATTTTTAATATATCACCGACTAAAGCAATAGTGTAAGTGACAACCACATAAGATGAAAGGAATGCTATTGTAAGGCAACGAACCCTGCACGAGTCCAATAGGTATTTCCTTTTCATCAATGACTTGCTGTTTCCCGCCCTCTCCTACGGCTTCAGACATATTCACCAAAATGGCTTTATCCGGCGAAAGATTCATCAGCTTAGTCACGGCCTCCCCTGTCTTTCCTTTCGCGAAACACTCCATGTACTTCCCCAGAAGCACAAAAAAGATCAAAAGTACTGAAGTTTCAAAGTATAGATGTTCCCCCATTTTTTGACGAATTATGGAATCGATGATAGAATAGACGGAATAGAAATACGCAGCCGAAGTTCCAAGTGCAATCAATACATCCATCTAAAGAACCGTTAATTACAAAGGATAATTAGAGCTTACATTGGCTGATCTTGTGTACCGAAGAGACTTGTAAGCGCCTTTGTAAAATCTAAACCCAATCCAAAATTGAACTGGTGTTGCCAACAATAGCGAAGAAAGGCAATAATCGATAACCCTGGCACAATCTCACGCATCATCTCCCTTCTTACAGGATTGTCTTCCGGTAAGCCCATTTCAATAACCATCGACAAAACGAAGATCGGGACTGCAAAGACTAAAGCAGATAGCGTTGCGTTTCGGAAGTTTCGAAGCTCCTCGGCGTCTTTTACTTGGGTAAGGTTTGAAGTCGAGTTTGGGTCAGCAAGCTCTGCTTCATATCCAAGTTCGGTTATCATCTCTATCACATCGCGGGGACCAACAGCGACAGGGTCATGCTTTACAGTTGCCTTTGTAAGATACTATTAGACATTATCCTATACCAGTTATAATTACCTTATGGGTCAGGAGGCTCACTGATACATCACGAATTCCATGCTTGGATCTCAATGTACTTTCAATCGCGTTCACGCACGACGCGCAAGTTATCCCAGTAACTGCCAAATGTATAGTGGCAAGAATAGGCTCGGACGATTGCGAAACAACGACTTCCTGAAGAGGGGCAGCTTCCGTTGAGAGATAAGCTAGAGGAGATACACCTTCAGAGGTTGAATTGAGAACTTCGTACAATTCATCGATCTTTACAGCAATATCCTCTAAAGCCACGACAGCGGGGTCATACACCACAGATGCTTTTTGAGGTAGTAAGCTGACTTGACCGATTCGCTATCGACACCCGGGATGGAGTTGAGTATGTTTTCTAAGGTTCCAACGCAAGCGGCACAGGTCATGCCATGGATGACAAAGGTTCCACGACGTCGGACACTGGAACCTAGAAAAAAACAATTTGTAAGCTGTGGTAATTGAAGGAAGAGAGTAGACAACCACCTTGCAAAGATCCAACTCCAAGACCTCCATGTAGCTCTCTTTTGGACGACGAACCAACAACCATGAAACCCATATCATCTACTTTTGAGCGAGACGCATGGGAGAGGTCTGAACGACATCGTGATAAACTCTTGCTTGCTGTGGCGAGAAATTGGTTTCCACGGCTTTCACTCCCGGAAGCCTAACACAGCATCCTCCACATGTTTTGTACAGGACCCGCAAGTCATGCCTTGAATGTCCAGGGTTGTCCATGCAAAAATCTGGTCATCGTCTTCCAAGTCCAAATCATCATCCTCAAATGAGTCCTCCAGAATCTGCACATCACGGTATCCTTGGTTAATCAGCAAAGTTCGACAGTTCTCTATCAGAGACGGTGCAAAGCCTTGCTTAAAGTATAAATCAATCTTGTGATGGCGTTAGAATGTCCAACAATATTGGGCACTCACTGTTACAGCATCCTTTTCGCCTTCGTTTCCAGGTACAAGCGACACTCCTCGAAGTGACAGGATGTCGGAAGCGAGGATTCTTCGAACATTTGCCAGCACGCAGTTCCTAGTTAGATTCGACGAATGCCGAATAGCAGGGTCTCGAATACATGAAGGTAGTCCGTTTGAAGCAGTAGACTTGACCGGCAGTTCCACACGAAGGCGAGCCCTGTAAATCGGAGATGCAGAGACCTGCACAGTCCTACACTTGCAGCGCAAGCATTCGCAATGGGTACATGTGCATGATGATGTAAGCGGTGCCATGTCGTCGTCATCAGGTCCGGACAGGAACTTTGCGTACTGAGCTCCCTTCTTGCGGATTTCTTTTGGTCTTGTTTCCCTTTAGAGCAACCGCATGAAGTCCCAGTCGAACCTGCGCAACAGCCGCTGCTGCCTCCCATTGATGCCATCAGACGTTGAAGTTGATTTCAAAAGGTTTGCTTCTTATATAAGCAGATTTTTTTTGCGCATGACATTGCCAACAGCAGTCCCTTCAGAGGGATCTAAGGAAATGTCAGTCTCGAAGGACTCATCAGCATCACTAAAGGGCACAATGAGCGACGGGGATATGGTGCGGCCGTCGCAGAAACCATCTTACCAGCCTCGGTCTTATCAGATTCAACTATTCGAGAAGCCAAAGTAAGCTTGATCTTGTCGAGTGGCATGGATTGATGTGACTTCTAGAAAGAGAATACCATCGCAGTCTTGGAAACAGGAACGGGGAAGACTCTCATTGCGCTTCTTCTCTTGAAGTATATCAGGGATTTGGATTTGGGCACGGAGCTTGTAAGTACTTTCCTGGGAGACCTGGTTTAAACCTTTTTTAAGAAACGAATCTCGGTTTTTTGGTGCCAACCGTGACCCTCACCACCCAGCAGTCGGATTATATACGGCAAAATTCAGACCTTAGGGTGTCTCACTTCTCGGGAAGTAGTTCAGAACAAGTATGCGCGTACTTCTTCCCTTTTGTTTAGCCACCAAACTTGGCTTATTCCATAGTTCTCAATATTAATACGTTTCTCAAGCTTACTGAAAGCCGCTGGCGGAAGCATTTTGCCGAATGCGACTGCTTGTCATGACACCAGCAATATTTGAGCACATTTTGCGGCATGCATATATCTCGATAAAAGAGGTACTGACAAAGGCTTTATTTGACGCTGACATTAAAAGGTAAACTTGCTTATTCTGGATGAGTGCCATCACGCTCGTGGAAACTCGCCCTACAACCAGATCATGTCTATTCATTATGCCAGATGTGAAATCAGGTATCGCCGAAGGTCTTTGGCATGACTGCATCGCCATCTTCGTCAAAAGCGGAGGTCAGCGCAGCTATAAAGTAAGTTTTTACATTGTTGTCTAAGCCATATCATTCACTCATTCTAGGCAGCTGGAAGCCAATCTCTTTTGCACTGCTTTCACAGCGAGTAACGTTGGTGAGGTTCGGCAATACTCCAATCCCGCTGAAGAGGAGATCATCTTCTTTACAGAAGTTCGGTGCATGCCCACCAGCATTATTTCGCAGTTTTCTCCTTTGATCGCCAAAGGAGAAAAGTACCTAATCAAATTTACCGAGATACAGCAGCCATAGCTACGACCTGGGCCCTGTTTGTGCGGACATGTTTTTAAAAGTCCTTCGGATACAAGTTCAGGAGACACAAGACAGGGAGTTGGAGTCTCAAAGGCTTTCCCAAGATCCTAGAGTTAAATCAGCTGAAAGACCAACTTCAGAAGATTTCCAGATGGATATCGATGAGGTTCTCGAGGAGGTTCAAGCGAACTCAGATGATAAAGAGGAAAGATTCAAGAAATGGTTATTCGTAAGCAATTTCTAGACGCCACTGTTTCACTATCGAACGAAATTCTTGACGTGCAAGGAGATATCGATGTTGCAATTTGTCGGATAAGGCACAAGTTCTCATCAACATCCTCAAAGGATACAAAGAATTCGGAGATATGTTTTGTGGCATCATTTTCACGGAACGTAGATCAACGGCTCAGATGCTAAGCTTGATACTTCAAAGAGTGGCGGACCTTAAGTTTTGAGTATTGCGGCTTTGGTCGGGCACGGAAATACGGGGATTAGACTAAGGGAATCCAACATGAATATTGGCAACCAGAAGAAAGTGGTTGAAAGCTTTAGAGCCGGATCGATAAATCTTATGATTGCAACAAGTGTACGTGGTGTTGTAGTTGTTTTGGACTTATTTTTCAAATAGGTTGCCGAGGAAGGACTTGACATTCAGCCCTGCATGCTTGTTGTAAGGTTTGAATAATGCCGTTGCTCTGATTTTGTTTTCTAAAAACGCTCATAGATTTGATATGGCAAAGCACATGATTCAAAACATCCAGTCTCGTGGGCGCGCCAGAAGTATGAAGGCCAGATACATCCAGATGGTCCCAAAAAACAACGAGGCGGCTCTTCAAAGTCTTCGAGAAATGAAGTCGAAGGAAGCTGCCATGAAGTTTGAGCTTTCTCGAGACAAAACCGACATGGACTCTCTGTCTCAAGATCTTGAACACGTTGAGGAATACGTTGTGCCCACTACTGGAGCTAAAGTCACCTCGTTATCGGCCGTTCCTTTATTAACGATTACTGCAACCGGTTACCATCGGATTCTTTCTCCTGCAATGGGCCAGAGTACAACATTGGAGTTATGACGTATCCAAAGGCAACGGAATTCATGGGATTTATCTGCGCTGTAAGTTTGCCTCGGAACGTTCCAAAGGAGGGTCGTTACGTCACTGGCTTTGTTCAGCGAAGTAAACAGGCTGCACGGAGAAGCGCGGCGTTTGAAGCTGTGAAGAAACTTGTGGAGATTGGCGAGCTTGATGAACGGCTTCGACCTGCGAGGTTTCTCAAGATGCCTGGATCTAACGTACATGTGCCGACGGATTTAGAGCATGAGATTGAGCTTGGGATTGAACGAGTTGCCGAGGACGAACTTGCTGAGTCTCAGTATCCTGTTGCTACACCATTGGGCTTTTAAAGACGGTTGGGAGAAGCGAAGGGGGTGGTTGGTCCTTGTTCAGGTTGAGGATCAGCATAAGGTACATCGGTTTTTGGATTTTGGATTGTTGGTGCCTGCTCCATTGATGAACGAGCTTGAAGACACGTGTTTGATCTCACTAGATGACCGTCCCTCAAAACTGAAGCTCTGCATGAGTAAGCAGTCGATTGATTTGACTGATCGCTATGAAGAGCTTTTGAAGTATGGGAAGGTCATCTGGTCAGCTCTATTGAGAAAGGGCAATCAAAAAATTTCGCCAAGCTATCTCGTCGTTCCTCTTGCGAAGGACGGTGAACACGCACGGGTTTCAGTGATTAATGGTGAACCATTGGAGGATGTGATTGATTGGAATGTTGTAAAAGTATCTTCTCTCAGCCTATGGACAGAGCCCAACGCGGGGTTTGAGAAGACGTTATATGACATACCGAAATATTTCATGGAGTTGCGCGAGGAGCTCGTGGTGGGTGACCGATGGTTTTATAATCGAAAGTATAAGGTCATGAGAGTGGAAGAGGGCAAAAACCCTTTCAACACTGCCTACGCTGGTTTCAACAGTGTTGCAGACTTTTACCGATTGAGACTTGGGACAAAGGAAGAGATCAAGAAGGACCAATGTCTGCTTCTCGCAACACCTATCCCGCATATCCATCAAGGCAGCGTATCGCAGGATTCCCCATCCTCTACCATTGTCTTTCTCATTCCACAGTTTTGCACGCCTTACCCTGTTTCATCCACCCTGTTGATTCGGTCAGGGCTGTACCTCCCTTTAGTGATTCGTGCCATCCATTTCGGTATACTCGCGTTGGAGCTTCGCGAACGGACGGGTTTGGAAGCCCATATCGCACCTGACATGATGATGGACGCTACGAATGCTCTTGGAGCCAAGAGTGGACGGAATTATGAGAGGCTTGAATTTCTGGGTGATTCGTTCCTGAAGCTCCATATCTCTTTACACATGTTTTGCAAGTACCCTGCCAAGAATGAAGGGTGGTTGACGACGACGAGAAAGATATTGGAACGGAACTCGAATTTGAAGCATCGAGGGATGAAGTTGGGGTTTCCTTCTTCGGTGCTCTCGCAAAGTATCAGTAGGAAGACTTGGACTGTGCCGGATCTTGAGGTGCCGACGATGCAGGTGATGTCGAACAAGTTGATTGCGGATACGGTTGAGGCTGTTATTGGGGGGTGTTATATGAAGAGTGGAGCTCAGGGTGGGGGGTTTGCTGTGAGTAAGTTGTTGGCTATGGAGGATTTTCATTCGGATTGGATAAAGTATGCTGAGATGTTTAAGGATAATGTGGGGGCGCTTGGAAGGTCTGTGGAGGAGTATCTCGATGAGGATGGGAGAGCGTATAAATCGAGGATGCATATGTGTCAAAGGATTGAGGATATGTTTGGGTACAAGTTTAAAGATTCGTTTCTTCTCGCTGAGGCTTTGACGCATTCATCAGCGATTCAGGACGGATCATTATCTTGTTACCAAAGACTAGAGTTTTTAGGTAAAACCTAGCCTGTTTTGTTGCTTTTTTATTTGCGGGGCTCCTTTTTCTCATCCTTGTTTTTTTGTGTGTCTAAGGTGATTCCGTATTGGGTTTTGCTATTGCCGCCATTCTATACCGCGAGCAAGACACTGCTCAACCGGGACTCCTTTCTGACCTTAAAGTCGAACTTGTCAACAACCAATTCCTCGGTACCGCTTCCTTCTACATGGGTCTTCACAAACTCCTCATCCACATGAGCCCTCCCTAACCAGCACCATCACCGACTTTGCCCACGCCCTTGAAGCACGTCTCGACATCACCAAACGCAAACTCGCAAAACCCCACATCCGCGCTCCACCACGCCGCCCCTCCATCTGTCACCAAAAAACCATCCCACAACTCTTTAAGCAACCACAAACCCCTCCCCGCTCATTCCCAGGACCCTCCTAAATCCACAAAGCGTACGCTTGAGCAAGCCGAGACGCCACGAGCCGAGAAACCATTGTTTTGGTTAGACCTCCCTGTTGCGCCTAAGGCGGTCAGTGATATGTATGAGGCGGTGCTTGGAGCGATTTTCTTGGATTCGGGGTGTTGTCTTGCGGAGGCGGAGAAGGCGATCAGGAAGACGTTGATGGGACCTTGGTGGCCGTATTTTTTGGAGGCGGGGATTAAGACTGTGGAAGGGATGAGGGCTGCGCAGATGCTTGCGGATGGGAAGGGGATGGGGTATGATTATGTGAGGGATTTGACGAGGGTGGCGACGATGGTGGGGTGTAAAGAGGTTATTGTGCAGTGAGTTTGATTTTTTTTTTTTTTTTTTTTTTTTTTTTTTTTTTTTTTTTTTTTGTCTTTTTGATCTCTTTGGGTCCAAGTAATTAGATTTATTTTTTTGGCCACTTTTTTTTTATTTTAATTTCTGCCTTTTTTTATTGAATTATAGGTGCGTTGAGCAACCCGATAAACGCGGATTCTGGGACTGCACGATCAAGAAACACAATGTACTGTTGAGTTCTGTTTCTGGTAATTCCAAGAAACGCGTTCGACGCGAGGCAACGTTAGCAGCGATCCCTGTGCTCGAAAAATACAAGACGGAGGTGGATGAGCATTGTCAATGCAATGCGACGACTTTGTGGAAGCAGAGGAGGAGCGTGATGAGATTGATGAGGAGGTTGGGAGGCTTGTGAAAGAGATTGAGGAGGGGAGGTGGAGGGAGATTTATCCTGGGGCTGTTGTTGGTGGTGAGGAGGGACGGTGGGGTATGGAGGATGTGAAGATGGAGGTGGATGTTGGGGTGATGGAGGAGGAGGAGAAGAGACGGCTTGTGAGTAAGGTTGTTGATGTGATGGCGAGGGAAGAGTATGATGTTGCCGAGTTGTTGATGGAGGTTGCTGGGATGGAGGTTGTGACTGTTGGGGAGGAGGAGGGGGAGGGGGTTGAGGGGTTGGTGGTGGAGGATGGGCTTTTGATGCCGGCGAGGAAGCGGAGGATGGTGGTGTTGAATGTGAAGGAGGTTGGGATTGAGATGGGAAGGGGGGTTTGTGGGGTCACCGAGGAGGGTGTATGGGAATGGGGATGGGGATGGGGATGTTTTTGTGGAGAAGAGGGGAAGGGAGTTCAGGGTGGAGGAAAGGGAGTTGAGGGTGGGGATAAAGGGGATGGGGAGAATGCGAGGGAAAGGGTATTGTGATTGATTGGGGGGCGGGAGGGGAGGAGGAGGATGACAAAGTTGAGATTGGGGTGGGGGTGACGGGGAATGGGTTGTGGGGAGGGGCTGTGACGAGTGTGTGTTGGGGGTGTAGGAATGGGTTTGTGGATTGGGATGAGATGGACGTTGATGTTAAGAAGGAGGTGAAGGAGGAAGTGATACGTTAAGTGGACGTGTTTTTTTTTTGTTTGACGCGTTGTGGATTTCGTTCATGCCCATGTTTATTTTATATTTTTTATTTTATGATTATCTTTTTACGTTTTTCTGTTTTTATGAATGTTTTTGTTGCTGGAATAGAAGAATAGACATGTAAATATACAAGAGTATTATTTTTATAAAGAAGGCAGTAAAATGATGTATGTAGGTAGAGTAGGGTAGGGGCAGGTAGTTTAGCACATATACAAGTTGGTCTTTTCATAGACTATTTTATATACATAGTAGTTGATTAGCCATTATTGGGGTATTGTGAAATATTCAATAAAGTGATATTTCACCGTAAGCATATTTCCAAGATGCTATATGTACGGCTTTTCCTTTTACCCCCTCCTGCTTGTACACTAACGAAGTCTTTAGGATTCGTCATGGTAAGTCTTTACTTACCTTATACGGTATTCAGGTTTTCCCACGGCATTGTATATATGTCGCCGTCGGGTTTCCCTGTTTACCGCCCTTTTGTATCTTGGGACTTTGTTTTACTTTGTATATATCTCTTCTTTATCCCCTCGCTCATTTATACCCATTGCTTATATGTTTATTTATCCTTTGTTTATGTTTATGTTGAGCGAGGGGGTCTTACAAATAAAGATAGAGAAGTTGTCCCATCCCAAAACCTGTCCCCAGTCCTGTCCAGGTCCAGGTCCAGGTCTTCTCACATACACACGCGCCTACCTCTGGCACCAACGTTAGTATTAAATAGTCTTACCAGAAGGTGCCTCCGTCAGGTCCTCAGACACACCGCGTATGTTCCGTGGCGTTGGGTGATCGGCTGCTGCAAAGCCCCGATCAGCAAACCCCCCTTCGGCTCACGGCCGGTGAGATAGAGTATCAACGCAGCTTCCCCTCCTCGTCGTCGTTTTGGGTTTAGAGATTGCCCTTAGCACCGGGAACGCTAAGGAAACGCCTTTACCGCCGCGATGATTGACGGAATGGGCAAAAATGGTTGTAGGAAGACTTACTTGAAAACACCGCAGCTAAGTATCTTTTATTTCTGGTTCCGTGCTTGTATCCACCCTTTTCCCCTTTACCTTTCTTTGATTCCCGCTGATCATCATTGAGCTCCATTCTTTCATGCTCTGGACATTGTTTATCTTTGTCAAGTACACTAAACTTTATTTATTTATGTGTAGACGTTCTATGTACCATTAGAAGGTACTAGTCCTATCGAAACTCCTACCATATCTTCGGATACGTGGTAGGAGGCCGTAGTTTTCACAGTATACCTAGACAAATGTATGTTGGGTAAAATATTTATAACCTGTTATGTGTTTATCAGGTATATTATTTAAGTATATATTTACATAGATAGATATGAAAAGCACCAGCCACTTTACATTTAATAAATGTCCATCATCAATAAAATAACAAATATTTTATTCAAATTTTTATGTTATTAGTTGCACTTGCAAATAAATAAATAAATAAACATCATAGGTAAAAAAGACACAAACACAAACAAACAGGGTTCTGTATTTATTTGTTTATTTTTCTTTCTAAAAAAAAGTCATTCATCATTATTCATTATTATTCCATTCCATCCATTCCATTCCATATCCATCAAGGCATCAATCATCAACAACCATCAACTACCATCAATCACCATCAATCACCATCAACCTCATCTAAACTACCTCATCCCTCCCTACTACTACTACTCGTAGATAGATAGATAGATAGATTACTACACTATAGACATCTGCACATCAAACACTCCATTCATTTCATTCATTCATTCATTCAAGGAAAAAGATAATCAAGTCATTTCAAATTGAACTAATTACATGTGAGTGTTGATGATCGCAATCCTTGTTTTCTGTAGTGGTAAAAGTAGATTAGTTTAACAAGTATGGATGGATGGATGGATGAATGGATGGATGAATGAATGGATAGACTAGATGAAATGGTCATCCCTCTTCTTCTGCGCCGCCATCACCACCTCTCTCCCATAACCACTTCCTATCCTTGATCAACCCCCTTCCCCAACCCCATCTCATTTCTGAACCTCGACGACGAGCGTTGAAATTGAAAACGGGGGAACCACCCGTCGTTTCATTGTTTGTTGATGATGTTGGCTGTTTATCATTTTGGAGGCTGGTTGCCCCCCCCCATGTGGTACAAAAGGAGTTGTCCGAAAAGGTATATATACAAGGAAGAGGGGGGGGTGGTGAGGACGTCTCATATTATTATTCGTATACATACGCGTCTTTTTGTTGGTGTACGTCATTTACCTATTATCACCTCCAAATTATTATTTTTATTTTTTATTTTTTTATTTTTTATTTTGAGGGTGGAGTTCGGCTCGTGGAAGCGAGCAGGAGTATTGGAGTCTTCATCACGTTTTCTGTTCAGTCTGTATCACCACCCTGCAAGGCATGATCTGTGCCCTGTTTCTGACTGCATCGGCAGAAAATGGAGTGGAGTATTCAGTTATTCCACCCGAGACTTTGATATATTATTGTTATTTACTCTTGAAACCTTTTATTTCACACAACCTTGCCCTGTGTAACAGGGTAATTTTACTTTGGAGGGCTTTTTTTCTTTATCTGCCTATCTTCATATATACATACATCATATATTTATGAATGTCCGATGCGTTAATTCTTGAAGAATGCATCGTTCATCGGTATTCAATTCATCCGCCCTTTCTTTCGTTCTTCGGTTGTTACTTCTCCGACAACTGTATTTACTTTTAGTATTTATTTATATTTATTATTTACTGTATACCTATATAATTTGTCATTCATCATCGTCATCACTGCTCACCCACCCACCCATTCCCATATATTTATCACACTTGAACTCCTACTCCCTCCCAACCAACTTGCATCTCCTTCACATCCCATCATCATCATCATCATCACACAAAGCTCTGCATGCACACATTCCTCCTATAAGCCGTCCTATCCAACTTGCGCATTCTTTTATATTCTTCTTTCTTTCCAAGTTTAGTTGTGTGCTCATTGCCGCTCTTTTGTTTACATTATCATCCCTCATTCATTCAACATTACTGTGTAATTGTCTTATTCCTCTGTTTATTTCACATCCATCTCCTCAACCTTACCCTGTAATAATTGTACATCCATCCCATTCATCCCTCATTATTCATACTCTAGCCTCTCTCTCCTGAAGTCATTGTTAACCCCGCCCTTCATTCCAGTTCCCAAAAAAGTTGACATTTGTTCACACACTAAACGCGCACAACACCTCAAGAGCAGCAAGTTACCTGATTACACGTGAGTCCATTCTCCTTTCCACCCTGTTCCAATCTCTCTCGTGTTGTTATTGCAGTAGTGGTAGTAGTAGCATTCTCTATGATGTTTAGTTTCTCAGTGAAGTTGTTTTGAGGCAAGTGATGGCATGGATGGATGGATGTGATGTGATGATGTGGTCAATGGGGACAAGAGACTGGGTGTGATGAAACATGAGGTATCCATCCATCATTTCTTTGTCATCCATCCATTCATTATTACTCCCCAGCATTGAATGCGACATGATGGATGGGAGGTTTGTGGTGTTTTATTTGGTAGCACGAGGGATATTCAAAAGGAGAGGCACGGATGATGTATTTAATATTAGGGGGATGGCATAGATCTTGATTGAAAAGGCTGAAACAAACCAATGGATTTGAGATGAATTTTTTTATTTTATTTATTTATTATTTTATTTAATTATTATTTTATTATATTTTTAATTTATTATTACTGGTTGTTTGTGTGTTACCCTTCTCCTCCTCTGTTTGAAACACAACAAGATTTTCCCTCTCCTTTTCCTCCTTTTTTTTTTACCTTTTAATCACTCACTCACTCACTCGGTCTCACTCACTCTTCATCATTTTCATTATTATTTATTACCCCCCCCGCAAACTTGCCTTCATTTTTAATTTTTAATTCTTTTTATTATTTATTTTTTATTTTATTTTATTTCATTGGTATTTATTCATCAACTTCAACCTCCGTCTCTCTCTCCACCATCAAACAACCAACCCCTCCATTTCATTCCCCCACAAACACACCCATCCCCAATCCATCCATCCATCCATCCATCAACTTCATCCTCAAAGGCAGACTGAGTGAGGGAGAGTGAGAGAGAGAGAGACGGGGCTGCTTTGTTCGAGAACTGAGAGAGCCAGGATTCTATTGGGAAAGAGGAGACCATCGAGCAAAAAAAAACAGAGGGATTTACCGCCATCACTTCACGAGCAAGAACCTAAAGAAGGACGATAAGGAGGCAAGCATCATCAGACTTAGACTATTAAAGCTACCCACATCGATTTTGAGCAGGATGGATGGAGGCTGCACCCCACTTGCAAACGAAAGTGGGAGGGTGGTCGCTGGCTTGTCTTTTTTTGGGAAAACATTTGGAAAGACGCTGTCAATTCTACTGCCCCGCCCTGCATCCATCCATCAACCTTTGCCACTTGATCCACATACCCCTCCCGTTCCTTTGGAACAAAACTCGCTGGAGGGTACTTGTTTTTGAAGGACTGGCGGATTACTATGGAGGCGGTGTCGACGGCTCACCTCGGAAAAAAAATTGTTTGTTTGAAGGAGGCAGAGGAAAGGAAAGGATTACAGTTTCAAGTGGTCAGCTTGACGGCTTGCAAAGACAGACAACAAAGCAACTACTCACCTTCGCCACCACCTCCTCACTGCCCTTCGCATCCAGCTCTCTTGTAGTTGTTTCCCTTTACCCCCCATAGTAGATTCTCATTTCGTTGAAATGTTCACATCCTAACCCCTTCAATTCCCTTTCTATTGCCTTTTTATACGCCACAGTTTCAAGAATTCTTAACCCCCTTCAAGTGAACCTCGTTGAATCCGACCACCCACCACTCTCTGTCACCACTCCCACTTTTCCCTTCATCATGGCTCACGGCAGACCCCGTTCGGCGTTTGCGGCAGCCGTCGTCCGCATCCCTTGGCAAGCCATTCTCCAGCGTGTTCCCGGTTCTCTCATCTTCTTCAGCATTCTCTTCAGCATATTCGGTCCCGCCCTCGCTCCCTATGGTTTCGCTGTCTTCCTCGTGGGTCTCCACACAGTTGTCATGATTGCCACTGTAGAACCGCTTGGGGAGCCAACTTTGTACGCAAGGCGGCCAAGGAAGCTTCGTTTATCGATTGGGGTGCAAAAGTACTGTGATGTGACGGGAGCTGTTGATGGACATGATCCTAGACATGATTTGCCGTTTGAGCAGGTCATGCATGTGATTATTATCCCAAACTACAAGGAGAATATGGATACCTTGTGTGAGACTTTGGACATTCTTGCGAGTCATTCGCGTGCGCCTACTAACTACAAGGTGCGTCCTTTTCTTGATTTTTTTTCCTTCTTCTTTTTGTTTCAGTCCCGTCTAATGTACGTCTCTCTTTTTTTTTATAACAGGTCTGCCTTGCTATGGAGGAGACTGAGCCTGGATCTGAGGAAAAAGCCCGCTCTTTGATGCGCCTTTACGCTGACCACTTTTATGACATTGTCTACACGATTCACCCCAAGGACATGCCGGGAGAGATTCGTGGCAAGAGCAGTAACTCGTCGTGGGGCGCTAGGCAAATGTCGAGGCTTTCCAAGGACCCTAAGAGTGAGTTGTGACTGTCATGGATGCTGACACTGCGTTTGCGGCTGATTACTTTATGAGTGTGGCTTATCACTATGCAGTGGCCACACCTGAAGTGAGGAGGTTGCAAATGTTTTCGCCTTGCACTGTGTTTGACCGGTAAGTCTTAGGTTTTGTAGCAGTTTTGTTTTTGCTTGTAAGGGTGTTCTCGCTCACACTATTTTTTTTTCTCTTTAATTACAGTAACTCGAACGATGTTGTCCCCTTTGTCCGTCAAACCGATGTCATGTGGTCCCTCGCCGTCATGTCCAACATGTACCCCTCGTCCCCTGTCTGCTTCCCCTGCTCTGCCTACTCTGTGTCAATGGAGCTCCTCCAAGCCGTTGACTTTTGGGATGTCGGACCTGAGGGTATCGGAGAGGACATGCACATGTACCTCAAGTGTTTCTTTGTCAGCGAAGGCCGCGTCGTTCTCAAGCCCATCTACTCACCCGCATCACAGTGCAACATTGAAGGTGAAGGTTTCTGGGGTGGTGTGAATGCTCGTTACACTCAAGCCAAACGTCACCTTTGGGGATGCCTTGACACTGGATACGCTATTCGCAGGTCTATTCACCAGATCTTTGCACCCGGTTACGAGCACACTATGCCAAGAGACGAGGATAGGAAGGGCAAGAAGGCGGATGGGACTGTGGCAAAACCCACTGATCCCACGTTCGACCTCATTGACATTCCGTTCTCTATGACTCAACTTGGGAACTTGATTTACCGCCTTCTTGAAGCCCATATTATCCTTGGACACTTGTTATCGTCTTGTTCTTTGCTACTATTGTCATCCCCACCGGTTCCAATCCCAGTGCGTTCTGCCTTGCCTTCTGGGAGTCGCTCACCACCGAGTCTATTCACCCCTTCTTGCTCTTTGCGCTTGATATCTGTGGATGGATTCGATTCTTTGCCATCTTCCCGCTCTTGTCCACCATTCGCACCTACGAGCACTACCACCACTGGGTCGGTATCGAGCGGTGGAGGCTCTCAGCTTTGGGTAACGCTCAACCCCCTGGAAGGCCCAAGGTCCAACCTCTTGGTCGTCGCGCTCAACTCAAATCCGTCCGTACCATGTGGTGTCTCTTGGACTGGTGCACTCTCCCATTGACTGGGTTGATGTTCCACACCTTTCCCCAAGTGCACGCTCAGATTGCTCAACTTTGGACAAACCGCCTTGATTACAAGGTGGCGGCCAAGCCTTCCCTGTCGAAGCCTTCGTCGCATACCTTGAACGGTGGAGAGGAGGTGGCGCTTTCACCTTTAGCTGTCAACCAACCCCTCATCTCTTCCACATCGCCTTCAAGACTCTCGTCATCGTCGTCGCGGACGTCGGCCTCTGACGCGTTTACGGACGACCACGCTGCATCGAGACGCGTGGACCTGGATCTTGGCTTTGATGGGGTTACCGTCATGGACCACGATCATCACCATTCATCGTTCCACGGTGGTGATCTCTCTTCTTACTACCACTCCCGCCTCCCACCCTCTGCTCTCCCTCCCGCCCCTCCCACCTCTGTGTTTAGCGCACCCTCCTACCACCACCACCACTCCTCCTCCATCTCCTCCGTCTCCACCGCCACCACGGCCGTTGCGCATCACTCTGAATCCGGGTCGCCAACGTCCTCCCCACTCCTTTCATCCCGCTGGATGTCGATCATGGACGACGCGGTCAGTGCGAAACGGAACGCACCGACAAGCCCGACAAGTGACGCTGGGAGCGTTGTTGGACGCAGCCCTAGCATCAGTAGCTCGCATAGTAGCGCGACGGCGGTGTTTGAGGGACGTGGGGATAGTGGGTTTTTTGAGTTTGCGGATGAGGGAGCTGTGTTGAGCGTTGGAGGGCTGTGCCTAGTCGGATGGAGGAGAAGTTGGTTGTGGCGAGTGGGGTTGCGGCGCAGATGGGGAGGGGTGGGATGGTGTAAAGATACTATCTTGACCTTTTTCCTTCTTCGTTGTCGCGATTTTCCTCTCTGTTTCTCTCTCTACTCGTGTGTGCCTTTTTTTTTTTTTTTTTTAATTGTGGATCCCTATCACATCTCTCTCTCTCTCTCTCTTGCTTTTCATTTGCCAATGTTGTTTTTTTCTATTGTTTCCCCGCATACTCTTGTGTGAGTTTTTCTTGATATTCTCTATAACGTTTGTTTTTTTTGTTTTCTATGGGGCTATTATTTTTTTTTTATGTTGAGTGACAATGGCATGGATTTTGTGTGCCTTTGGGTGGGGGGGATATCGTACTGTTTTGAGGTGTGGGGGGGGGGGGGGTTTGTTATGAATAAAATATGCGTGGTGTTGATTTTTTTTGCATTGATAATGTGTGCGTGCATACTGTTTTTAGTTTACTTTTTTTTTGTCTTTTGATGATGGATACTATGAAGTTGTGCCTTTGTTTCTTGCGGCTTCATAAGAAATCAAGGCGGATGGGTGTTTGGGGTCGCTTTTTCTTTTCTTTTCTTTTTGGGAATAGGAGCCTTTCAACAAACGTCTCATGAAACGGACGGAAAGCTCAAAGCGGAGCTCTTTTATCTGTGAATGACGCGGTTTGGGTTCGAGGAGATTGTGAATGACGCGGTTTGGGTTTGGGGGCCTAATAGTTACAGTTCAAGTCTTTAGGCACAACGGAGTGGTTCTTGAAAAGTTCCCAAAATAAACTCCGACTTTATGTTGTTGTGGTAAATGTGTGGGTCTCAATGAATTGCGTTCTCATACGAATGCAAAGGAACTCCTGTATCTGCGCTTTAGGCACATGATGGCCATGGCGCACTTGGCATGAAACTGTGCTGGCAAAAGGGTAATGGTGTTGAACTTTGCCAAAATCACCTATATATAGAGCCGTCCTTTCTCCCAACATCCCTCTCACCATCATCTTTCGCCTCGTTCAAGTCACTTTACTCAAGTATTGTACAGGGCCGCCTTGCTAAAGAAACAAATGACCGTCGATACCCCCCAAACTCAACCCCTTCCAGGCCATGAAGACACCATGGTGCCGAACAGCGCTGGCGGATACAGTTTTGCCGTTGACGCCACCACCCGTCTCAACCGTTTCCTCATCCTCGGCTCTCAAGGTGGTTCCTACTATGCGACAGAACGCCAATTGACCACTGAGAACGCCAGCGTCATCCGTATGATGATGGATGAAGGCAAAGGCGTCCATGTTGTTCAAGCCGTGCTCGATGTTGATGCTGGGAACAGGGCTGCGAAACAAGATCCCTCTGTTTTGCGCTTGCCATGTGTATTCGGTATGGGGATGAGGAGGTGAAAAAAGATGGCGTATGAGGCTGTTGTTAAGGTGTGTAGGATTCCGACAACGCTGTTTATGCTCCTTGAATTTGTGACAAAGAGATGGGGAGTGAGAGTGTGGAGGTGACGATGGATCCTGTAGATGCGGACGTGGGTGTAGAGGTAGAAAAGAAACAGGACGTGGATGTACAAGGAGAGAAGAAGGACATGAAGATGCGGAAAAAGGTCAAGGTTTCTCCTGAGGGGAAGGGGAAGGGCTTTGGAAGGGGTATGAGGCGTATCATTTCCAAATGGTATAACGAACGTGAGGCAAAGGATCTGGCCTATACTGTGACAAAGTACAAGAATCGTAACGGGTGGACGCATGCGGATGTGATGAGACTGGCTCACGTTCAACCCGCTTCAGTTGCCCATGACCACGTGTTTCGCTTCATCACCCACGGCTTTTCATCCATTGCGCCAGTGACCGAGGACGCTTTGGTTGAACAAGTGATGTTGTGTTAAGCGCTGATGAGGCTTCCATGGAAGTTGAGATGGAGAAGCCTGTTACGGAGGGAACAGGTTTCGATGCTGTTGTTGAAGACGCTGTCAAGACAAGCCGCAAGAAGTCCAAGGTCAAGCCAGAGAAAAAGAAGCAGCCCAGAGTTTACACTTCCATACTTCCCTCTGACGACAAAGTTCTCACCGATACCCTCGACTTCCTCACTATAACCGATAAAGTTCTTAAATCCACCGACGAGACTGAGGTTTCCTCCGCCATCCTTTCTCACAATCTCGCCCGTGAACACATCCCTTCCACCCTCCTTAACAGCCTCCCGGTCTGGGATGCCCTCCTCCAAAATATGCCTTTCACCGCCATGCTCCGTAACCTTGGCAAAATGACCTCCATTGATCTTCTTAAACCTCTTTCTCCTCAATCCAACCACATTGTCAAATGCCTCACCAATCCCGTCAAACTCCGCAAGTCACGTATCCATCCCTTTAACGTCCTCACCGCGCTCTCCCAGTACCGCGCTGGAAAAGGTCTCAAAGGTTCCTTGTCATGGACTCCCAACCAAGAAATCCTCTCAGCCCTCAACGACGCTTTCTACGCCTCCTTTCACAACGTTGAGCCCACAGGGAAACGCCATCTCCTCGCTCTTGATGTGTCGGGGTCCATGGGATGGACCAACATCAACAACTCCAACATCACCCCAAGGACAGCTGCAGGTGCCATGGCCATGACGTTTCTTCGCACTGAACCGCGAACATACCTCACAGCTTTTGCGGGTTCATTTATCTCCATTGACGACCAGATCTCACGCCATGATTCACTTGAACACGTTCTCTCTGTTGTCGACAAACTCTCCTACAGCGCCATTGGCACTGACTGCGCCGTCCCCATGCTCCATGCGCTTCGTAACCGTATTGAAGTTGACGTGTTTATGGTGTTTACGGACAGTGAGACGTATTTCGGTGATGTTCATCCTGCTGAGGCGTTGAGGAGGTATAGGGAGGAAATGGGGATTGATGCGAGGTTGGTGGTGTTTGGGATGGTGAGTAATGGGTTTTCGATTGCGGATCCAAGGGATAAGGGGATGTTGGATGTGGCTGGGTTTGATGCGGCTGCACCGGGGATTGTTAGGGAGTTTTCTTTGGGGAGGATATGAGTGATTTTTTTTCGGTTCATGTGTTTTTTGTTTTCGTGTAAAGTTCATTTTTTTTACTATTTTCGCTTTTAATAGCGGGGTCTGTTAATATGAAAGTATGTAATAAGACAAAATGTTTATAGTGCCCTTAATAGGTCGTCATCCACTTTTTACTTCTTTTATCGTACAATTTTTCGGGTTTATATTAAATAACGTTGATCTCATCACGTTCAATTGATCTCATGCACCTTTAACGGTAAGCTGTTTTGTTGGATGGATTCACTGGCAACCCTTTCTTTTTTTTTCTTTCTTTTTTTTTCTGTTGCGAGGAAGAGAGTTTTCAAAAGTGCATGATTGGGTTGGAACGCGGTAGCTGCGCTTTCTTCTCTACAAGCAGTTGCATCTACGCGTACCTTTCAACACAGTTTGTTTTTGTATCTCGGAGTTTCTCTCATGCTGCCTTGCCTGTATCAAGTTTTACTTTTGGGGTTGTGGATTTGAATTTTATTTTTAAGATGGATTTTGATTTTTTGTAATACAATAACGACAGAGTTGACCGTTTCCCTTTTCTCCTTGACCCCTACGGCTTAAATTCTCTTTGCCCTAGGCTCCTAGAAGCCGAAAGCCGATTTACGATCCCCAGATACTTCAACCTCAAAGGCCATGCATATAGATATAAATATTATTGTAAAAAGCCTTCAAACGTGCGAAACACCATGCGAGGGAAAGAAAAAACGTGCAATCAGCAAGTTCGCACAGGCGAAACCAGGTAAAAAACATAAAGTTGGCAAAACTATGCCCGTATCTTCAAAAAAAAAACATGGAATATAAAATAAAACAAAATGAAAAAAAAACCAAAGAAAACATTGGTTTTGCTTTCCTTAAACTTGTCTCCTTGCCAAGAAGGCGTCGGTGGCCATAGCGTACATGTAAGTCTTTCCTTGCGCGTCAGGGGCAGCAAGCATGATAGATCTGTAGTAAGATTGGCTGATGTTACGGTTGGGGAGTCAGGTCCTGAACGAGGGATTTTGCCGTTCCAGAGAGCAGCGTAACCTCCAGAGCTCCCACTATATCAAAAGGTAAGTTAATTTATAAGAAATGCAGGAAAAACGGATCAAAAGAAGGCATGATAAAAACAAACTTACGTGTAGACATTCTCGGGAAGTCCAGGGAACCCTCCAACAAGGCAGAGCTCCAGGTCATTTCGGAAGCAGTCAAGAAGTCATCTTCTGGCACGATCTACGCCAGAGCGAGTCCCACCAAGAGGGCTTGCATCCAACATTCTTGATAGAGTACAACCCATGTTGGCGCCAATGTAGATATCCGACGTCGCGGAAGCCCACATCTTGTTCACACCGTGTCAAATCCCCTTCCAGAATAGGGAATAATGGAACGAGTCTTGAAACCGTCATTGCTGTAAAGGATGGAACCGTCCACGAGACCAATCCAGACGTCCTTACCACGAGCAAAAACGGAAACTCCAGTGCAGTAAATGCCAGCGTCAATGACCTTTGTCCAGGTGCGACCGTTGAAGAAAAGAACGACACCTGTCAGTCCACCCACACCATTTCCAGGCATTTCTCCGTTGCCACCTGTCGCCCAGACGTTGGAGGCAGAGGTACATAGATGGCGCGCAAGCTGACGTGAGGGGAATGGTGAAGCCCCTAGAACGACACAAAAGATAGTAACCCACCACGGAGCGACAAAAAGAACGGAGAAATAAATATTAAAAAACTTACAAGGCGTATCTCCCACTTGTTTCCATCGAAGCGACCCACCTTTCCAGCAGTGGAGCTCCATGGAACCGACAGCCCAAACCTCCTTCTTGGATGCACCCCAAGCATCATACATGTAATCCGAGGGTGACTGGATGACGGTCGTTGTGGCGTTCTTGATGTTGTAGTGAACCAATTTGTATCCATTAGCCATCACAATCAGATCGTTGTCAATGAGGGAGGCACCGCCGATCGTGATGATGTTTCCGTCGTTGACTCCAGGGTAGAGGATTTCCCATGGGTACGAGGGAAGAGCTGGGGCGACACTGGCGTCACTGGGGACGGGGGAGGCCATGGTGTAGGATGAGACGAGGGCGAGGCCGACGATGACGCGACGCATGATTGCGGCCATTAGAGGTTGTTTGAGATCAAAAAGAGGTGGAGTGAGATGGTGTGTGTGGGATAGATTGTAAGGAGAAACGCGAGGGGAAGGATTTATATACATTTTTTTGTCAAGGTGAGAGAGAGCGGCTTGGTATACGGCTAGATATGACGTCGACGAGAGTGATGATGTAATAATTTTTTTTGCATAAAGTATGGGTTTGACTTTGACGGCTGGATTGACGAGCGTTCTTTGGCGCAGCACTGCCCTCACTCACTCACTCAGTATTATTAACTAATATATACTCTGATAATATATAATAATAGATAATCTCCTGAATTCACTCTACTCAGGAGAACTCCATTGTGTTACACAACGTCCGGACAAAGTCGGACATTGTGTACACAAGGAGTCGAGGAGTGGAGAAAATGAAGACATCTTCTCATTTTATCCAACTCAACTGCACCATACCGTGCAGTCAAGTTGCTTTGTTTCTCTGCTCTCCTTGATCGATAATGGATCCTCCTCCCCCCCCTCCACCTTTAGACGCTCACTTGACGACCTGGGACGGCGTCCTGGTGAGCGTCCTTCCTTATGCAACTCTTAAAACGATTGCAACTTCCATTGGCATGCCTCGCCCTTGGCCAAAGGCCCTTTCGCTATGCGCCCACGCATCATGACAGCCCTTTCCGCGATTGTTCCTCGTCCTGGGATGGATCCTGTTACTAACCTCACTCCTTTTGTTACTCCACCTCAACAAAACGCCGACGGTAATGACAACGGCGGCGACAACGGCGGTGGCAACGGAGGTGCCGGCGACATCCCCTATGGGGGGGTCCCGGTGGTGGTGCCGGAAACAATGACCGAATCGCCGCTAATGACGTTCCAGACGCTCTTGCGCTCGCTCGTAAAGAACTAGAAGATGCCGCAATCATTATTCGCGCTCACCAAGACCGTATCGCTGCTTTGGAACGGGAAAAACTAGTCCCACCGCCACCGGTCCTTTATACTCCTCCCTCCACGTTGATTGATATTGGACAGTTTATCCGTGATACGGAGGTCTTTTCCGCTGATCCTTTTACCCCAGTAAGTTTATTCATGTGTAAATCACTTCCCTTTCTTTTCAAATCCTCCTTTTTCTTTCTTTCCCTCTTTCATTTCCCTTTTCTTTTGATTTTGGTTCCCTTTACCATTATCCCAGAGTAGTGCTCTATGCCTTCTCTTCCATGCTCTGTATGAGCAACCTACCTGGCACATCTGCCAGCGCCTTGGCCATTTGGCCAGCCATTTTTCCCCTGGCTTTCTCTGGCCAGCTCCCTTCTTGGTACAGCCTGATACCTCCGCCCACCTCTGACATCCCCCTGTCAGCTTTTCTGGCTTTCTTGTCAGCACCCACCCCGTCCAAAGATTGCCCTAACCTTTCAATCTTTGTATAGCACGTCGCTATCTACACGCACGCCCTGCGTACCTTCCGTTCCGAAGCGACTGAGTTTCTTCGCTCCGGTGATAGAGAGCTTACTCCTACCTGGTTACGTTCTCGCGATGGCCTTTTTAACCGCCTCACAACCTTGCACGACGTGGGTGTCGATTGCCTCTGCCTCTCTGCGGCTCAATCATCAGGTTGGCAGACGCTCCTGAACCGCTCTCTTTTTCGCCTTGCGGATGGAGAGTATCTTCCTCTCCGCAACCAACTTTCCGCCATTCTTTCACTTTTGGGGTGGTTGGTTCCCAATCCTAATGCGTCCTTGTTGGCAGCCGCCATCCTGCAAGAGTCCCGCCAGTTAGGCAACGCCGTAAAGATCACCCAGACTTCGTCGTCTCGCTCATACACCCTATGACCGCCCCCCTCCCAAATCGGCTATAGAGCATCGCCTTGACGGGTTTCTACTCCCAAGCCCCATAGTGACTCTCGTCCTAAACCTCCGTCAGAACTGAACATTTGTGGACACTGCAAGAAGCGCGGTCATTTTGGTCGTGACTGCACCCACCGATGCTCCAAACCTAGCGCTACTAGTGCGGTGTGTGCCCGTCTTAGCTGTTCTACTTGATCCTTATTTTCATTTTCCTTTGTGTTATTTGGCATCCAACCTAATACATAGTGTTTATGCTTTATTACATATTTTCTTTCTTTATTCCGGTTTCAGCTGCCGTTCCCACGTCATGGTGCCTTTCGGACGGTACCCCAACACCGCCCCCTAGTCGCTCCGACATGTCAGCCCACTTGGTGGGCCTTTTGCACGGCACGTCTCACGCCTCTCCTCACGACCTCCATTTTCCCAATCCATCTGATTTTGTCGCCGGTTGTGTTAACGCCACCACCCTCGGCATGTGGGAAGAGGTCCTGGCTTATTCTCCACCCCGCGAGGCAGCCTTGATCCTTCGCTGGATTACTGAAGGGTCCGTGTTGACGATTTTCTTCAGCCTTTCGATGGACATTACCGGGGTCGTCATTACTCCGGTGCTCTTCCTCCTCGTGGCGCCGCTCCGTCGTATCCCGTCCCTCCGGCCTTTACGGATTTTGTGACCTCCTCTACCGTTAAGGACATTCGCTCCGGCGCGCGTCGCATTTTAGGCCCTGTGTCCGCCGGCTTCCCTCATTCCCTCCATATGGTCAACCCTATACTTATTGAACCAACGAAACCCCGCAAGTGCGATGACTGCACGCTTCTCAATTGTTGGATGCGACCCTTACCTTTCACCATGGAGGGTATCCAATCGTTGACATATTGGACTTCCCATTCCGCTGCCGTCATTGATATCGCAAGCTGTTTCAACAACATTCCCCTCCACCCTTCCAGCTACAAGTACTTTGGTACAATCGCCACTATTGAAGGTGTTGAGTATTACCTGGTGTCTACTGTTTTGGTCTTCGGGTGGTCCCCCTCCCCTTACGTCACCCAAACGATGGCAGTTGCCCTTACCTGCTATGTCCGCGCTTGGCACATCCCCGCCTTGATCTGGATTGATGACGCCGCGATTGCTCCTTCTTTAGCGGCTTCCTGCTCTTACCTGCGCGGGAGGGGATGCCGTATCCATTTGGTGTCTGGTCTGCATACTTTGCGGTTATTACGTCTCCATTTCCAAATCGGTTTTTGTCTCTTCACCTACCTTCCGCTTCCTGGGTTTCTTGGTCGACCTCTCGCTCCGTACTTTCTCTATACCCGAGGACAAAAGGCAAACCTTTCTGCTGATTGCTTCCCGCCTTCTCTCTTCACCGAACGCTCCTCTTCCCCTCTTGGAGCGTTTTGCCCGTAAATGTGCCCACTTTCCCTCATTGTTCCAGGCGGTCTTTCATTCACCCGTCTACTCTACATAGCCATTGCCACTGCCCGCTCCTCTCTCCGCACACCATCCTCTTCCACCTCCAACACTACCGTTCCCCTCCATCCCGCTCTCTTGAGTGAGATTGCACTTTGGCAGTCCTTGGTGACCACCAATACCCCGTATTTGTGGGCTACGTCAGCCCACCGCATCCTCACGGTCCGCACGGATGCCAGTAACACTCGTTGGGGCGGCCATCTCTACTTGTCGGCCCCCACATCCTCTCCCTCCCCACCTCTTCTATTTCGACTTTCGCCCCATCCCCCCAGGATCTTCAGGCGGGGGTGACCTAGAACCCACCCTTCTGCCAGCCTCGGGTTCCTCGATCAACCTCCGGGAGGCCGTGGCTTGCCGTCGGACCTTGGAGGCCTTCCTCCCACACCTTTCCCGCGTTTTTGTTGACGTGTACGTCTCTCCTTCGTTGGCTTTTGCTTTGCGGTCCCCTACCCAACGCGATTGGTTAGATGTGGGTGTTGATAATTCTGGCCTTTTCCAAGCCCTTGTCAAGGGTTCTTCCCTTCCCTCGCTATTAACTCTGAGGTCCGTCGCATCTTTGAACTAGCGCGCCTCGCCGGTTTGCGCCTTACCTTCCATCATGTTCCTGGCATCCTTAACACGGAGGCAGACGTCATCTCCCGCGAATCCTCTGATGGGATTATTCTCTTACCTCCGTCGCGTTTGCTCGCATCGTCGCTTCCCACGGTCCATTTACCATGGATGCGATGGCGACTCCCCTCACTACTAAACACCCCCGCTTTTTGTCTCGGTACCTTTGCGACGGTTCGGCAGGCACTAACCTTTTTGCTTGGTCCCCAACCCCTGACCTACCCCATGAACATCTCTACGTATATCCTCCTTTTACCCTTCTCAAACCCACAATCGACTACCTTTTATCTCTCCCTGTCTCCTTCACTATTGTTGTACCCCGTTTACTCCACTCATGTGGCTTCAACTATCTCATGCCACGCCTTCTTCCTGGCAGTTGGGTTCCCGCGGCGATTTTCTGATTGAAGGTTACTGTAAAACCGCTCGCACTCTTATACCGCTTCCCATACCATATGATTTTGGGTCTTCCATCGCCCGTACTCAATAATTATTGCCAAATAAATTTATTTTCTTTCTTCTTACTATGGATCCTCCTTCTCCACCGCTTACCCTCTGTGGGTGCTGTACCTCACCCCTTCAACCCTCGTACGCTTTCTGTCCCTCGTGCGGCACCGCCGTACCTGCTGTTTTCCCCAACTCGTCTCCTACAGTACGACTTCCTTATATCCTCACCCGTCGTCAAGATTTCCACATCTCTTTACAATCTCTTCCTAAAACGGTTCTTAAGGACCGCTCCCTCTCCGCTTTCCATTCCTTCCTTTCTTGCCTGGATCCTCCACTCTCCCTCGCTTCCGCTACCCCTCTACGGTTGTCGACTTTCTGATCTCTAAGGACATCACGGCCAACACCCAGTACCATCATGCCTCATGTCCCCACAAAGGGGCTGCCACACCACAAAACCGTCTTTTGCTGCAGTGTGGCTCTGATTGCCCCCATCCCTCCTCCTGTCCTCATCGCCTCTCACCTTCTACCACCCGCCGTTTCTGTCCTATCCGCGCCGCTCCAGCTTCTATTGCCCGTCATATCAGCTTGTTGAAGACCGCCCTTCAGGCCGCCGGCTTTTCTGACCCGTGGTCTCCTACCTTGGGTATTGGCAACCCCGCTGATTCCCTCTTGGTGTCCCAATACCTATCCTTTCTTCAACGCGAAGGCCAGGCGGCTCTTTTGGCTCCCGTTCAGGCCACTCCTGTCTTCCCATCCACCCTTTCTTCCGCCGTCACCTTTTGGCGGGACGCCGCTTCTCGTGCTGCACTCCACCGCCCTGTCGTTGGTCTTTACACCCGTCTGATCGCGTTGCAGAACTCCGCTTTCTGCCTCCTCACCGCGGCGGCCGGTTATCGCGGTGGCGATATTACCCGTCTCGATCCTCACCGCCGTTACTTGGCTCCCCGACGGTTCCGGTCTCCACATTGCCTTGTTCACGGGTAAAACCGTCAAAGCCGGCACGGTGGAACGCATCGCTCTTCTTTACGATCCCGACCCCCATCGTTGTGTCATCCTCGCTCTCAAGGCATACGCGGAGGAGTGCCTCACCGTCGGCCTTCCCCTTCTGGGTGGCAGTTTTGTTTTCCCCTCCTTTACACCTAATACTCATAATCCGCGCCGTCCTGCTGGCTATCCAGCCTTCCAGTCTCGCTTCAGTGCCGCTCTCCACGCCACCACCGGTTACAACAATGAAACCGTTCACGGCCTCCGGGTAGCTACGGCGATCTCGACGATTGTCTCCGAGGACCGCCTCCCTTTAGTCATGAACGCCGGCCATTGGCGCTCAGCTTCCACGCCGCCGCTATGCTCAGCTTTCCGCTGCCGTCTCTCCTTCCTCGCAACGTACTTTAGACGATTGGCAACGCGCGTTGTTTCCTGGAAAACTCACCTCCCGTCTTTCCTGTTTTTTAACAACTTACCTTTCAACCCAATAAACTTTCTTCTTTTCTTGTTTTGAGCATTGGTCCTCTCCCTGGGCTTCATCTTTGGGGGACTTTGAGCATTGGCGAAGCATAGCCTGCCCGCTCGAGGCCTTTTTCTCCAGAGCTGAATATCAGATAATAGGCATAATCTCCTGAATTCACTCTACTCAGGAGAACTCCATTGTGTTACACAACGTCCGGACAAAGTCGGACATTGTGTACACAAGGAGTCGAGGAGTGGAGAAAATGAAGACATCTTCTTCATTTTATCCAACTCAACTGCACCAGACCGTGCAGTCAAGTTGCTTTGTCCCACCACCATCCCCTTTCCCCTCCTTTTCTCTTTCATGCCGCTTTGTCTTCCCACACCCTGGCTCCCTTTCCCTCCTCCCCTTCCCTCCTTTATCTTTTCTGCTTTTCCCTTCGATTCATTCATCTTCTTTCTTTTATTCTATTTCTCTTTTATTTACCCGCATTGTGCTTTCAGCCCCCGGGTTCAATCCCCGGGTGCCAGTGTGTGGTTTTTCTCTCTGGTCTCGCTTCGGGCTCTTTTTAGCCCGCCTGCGAGGCCTTTTTCTCCAGAGCTGAATATCAGAGATAATAGGCATAATTTTGCGCATTTAACCAGACACAACGGCCTGTGCCCCTTTTGCAATACTACTTACGCCGTGTTGGGTCATCTGTTGAAGGCCACCCCTGATGCTGCGGCAGTGTAATACTTCATCAGCAGTGTCGTCACATCTGCTTTGTTTTTACGTGATTTTGCTATGGATGGTATATTTACCTTGGGTTGTCGGAGAACTTACATAGGTAAAGACTTTCTCGGGGCGTTGAGGCTGGAGAGAATGACACATCAATGGAAGAATAACATAAGTGCGACTGTCTACCTAGAATGTCCGATCAAAACGAGAGCTCTTCCCATATTTACTTTCTCGCAAAAGGCAGAACATCCCCTTTATGAGCTAAACATCGCATCCCGCTCATCATCCAACACCTTTACGATCTTCAATTCGATATTGTGGCTCTCCAGGAAGTAGATGGAGATAATTGGGGGATCAGAGTCGTTGTGTACTTGAAAGATCGAAACAACTCACCATAATTAGGGTCTATCTGCATGCATACATTGGTCTTTTGGCCTTGATCCTGTACCGTCAAACGCTTACGGCATGTCATGGTCCGCATCCGACTAATTTTGATGTAAAGGGGAGTCGCTCTCGCTGTCGGATCAACAGCCTCTGGGCCTTGAAGTACAAAGGCGAGATTCAGACTTCCCATCTACAGATGCCAACTCTTGGTCGTGACCCCACTCGAAACAACGGACGCCAACAAACCCTTGACAGAGAGTCTGGAGGAATGATGTTAAGCGAATTGGAACCGTCCAACGCAGGTCATTGAGTCTTGTGGAGGTACCTTTTGTCAACCCCCACAATGAAACGGTTTTGAAGTGTATTAGTGGGTATAACATAGGGTTTACATTATAATAAATACCACAAATATTTATGATATAGTAATGCCATATAGTTAGTTATTTACTATTTATGATTACTAAAGTAAATTTATTAGTAATTATTATATAAAATAGATATGTCACAAGTATTTACCATACAATAATAAATAGTATTTATAACAAATACTATTAAATAGCAGCTCAGCTCTTATTGTTATTACGTCATAGATATAATTGTGTTTTATTTATATAAGGGTTTTGACATCATCCATCCATCATCCATCCATCATCCATCCATCATTCGTCATCCATATTATTTTATTTTATTTAATTATGTTAATTAATAATAATATATACCATGTGAGCTATTATATTTATTATAAATGTTAATATATGCATAAATATTATTGATTATAATATGTGATAACTCTGAAGGAGGCGGCCATGTCATATGTTTCACAAACAAGCATAAAGGAATGTGTATCACGTTACTCATCACACCCCCATTCCGAGTGACTGAGCTCCGCAAATGCCTCTTGGGATTAGAAATTGTATTCTAATTTGTATTACTGTAAACATTTAAATTATTTATTTATAATAAGTATACAATTCAACTTTGGCTTAAATTCTCCAAGTCCATTTTTTTTTATGGACTTCAAATGTTTTGGCATCGGGGGTATTGTATTTGAAGTTGAGACCAGGCTTGAACGACGATGCAGTTGACCACTTTTTCTTGTGCTTTAATGTGTGCAATGGCAAAAAGTTTATAGTCATTTTGCTGTGACGGTTATAATATTCGTTATGTTGGTTTGCGTGATTGAGTTTCCATATTGTTAAATATAAAAGTGGGATGTTGATATTATATAATAAAACCTAATATATGCTTTATTAGTTTGTACAACGTTACACAATGTCCATTGGAGAAGTGGACGTGACGGTGTTTTCCACCATCCAGGTATAGTAGTCCCGCCATTGCTCATCTGTAGCATAGTCTGGTCGTCTAACCTTGCCCATAAGGTTCAGCATTGCCGCCATCACAGCCTCCGTCGGTGTAAAGTACTTGATATCCTCCCGCGTAATGCGATTAAGAAGAACGAGAGATTTTAGTGAAGTTGTACGTGAGGGCAACATAAAGAGTGCCGGTTTCGAAGGTTCAAAATGATGACACCATGAGGTAAGGTTGTTCCTTGCAGCTTCTCTGGAGTACAAGAAAAGAATGGTATAACAGGAAACTGATCAACCGTGATGCTAAATGAGTCGCACCCTGGCATCGAGATCTTTGCAGCAACGTGAAGAGGTCGAACAGGAATAACGCCAGCAGGATAGCCCCCTTGGAACAAGACATCGTCGGAGCCACGTATTTTGACAAAGATAAAATCCGGAAGCCTTGTCAAATACTGAAAGTTGTATTTCCCATCTGAACTTGGTAATGCTCCTTTGCCACGATCGTCAGGATGAAGTTGAACACCAACGATTATGGCAATTGTTCCTTTAGGGATCAGCGTGGTGGTAGGGCTCTTGTCGTGTTTTGAGTCGGGTTCCTTAATGACCTTTCTTGTAAACATAACCGGCATACCAATATAGAATGTTAACGTGAAGGGTATAAAATCAGTCATATAGTCAGAATGACCGTACAGTGTTTCCATGTTAACCGTGCTAGTTGATTTCTTGGCCTTCTCTGCCCGACATATGAAGATTGGTTCACACCGCGGGGCCATGACCAAGGCCAAACTCTGCCCTATCACTGCTCTGTCCTTGTTTAAAGCACATACTACCGGACAGTAGTATCCATCTTTGGCGAAATCCTCTGGCACTGGCGGAGGTTCAAAGTCTGGATGATCAACACATCGACGATTAAGAATATCAAGATCCTCATCTGTGATGCATCCATAGCGAATGCCTCTAATAATTCTGGTGAACAGCGGATCTTCTCTTTGCCGCATGTTCTGCGTCAAGAAAACCGTAAAATTAATTCTTGAAAACACTTCAAAACCCTGTCGTTGAAGGGCGGTCGAAGTATCGGTGAGTTCCCGGAAAACTAAATTGAAGAATTGGTTAGATAAATCTGTTAAGTGCAATCTCTGGCCGATACTGTCGTCATTAGGGAAGCCAATTCCCGACCTTGAAATGGCATAGCAGGGTCATCAACGGTTTCACCTCCCGGGCCGGGAGGAAGAAACAGTAGAGCAGAGCTCCCGTCCCGGGAGCACAGAATGAGAAAACAAGGATGTCCCGGAGCACAAAATGAGAAAACAAGGATAGAGCTCCCGTCCCGGGAGCACATAGAAAAAGTGAAAAGTGGGTTCAAGGTGAATTCCCGGCCCGGGAGAATCTCCTAACACCAAAGCAAAGCTAGGATCCTGGCTCGGAAATATGTTTATACAAAGAGAGAGGGAAAGAACGCGAAAAAAACTCACATGGTGTGTTTATCGGTAATAATTGCATTAAATCCCCAAACATCATGACATGCTTACCACCCATAACCATGTCACGAGCTTCCTTCATGTGGTATGAAGCCATTTCTCGAGCCGCTAGGTCCGCCGCACCAACAAGTTCTTGAGAAGTCATGGAGATTTCATCTATGATGAGAAAACGAATACATCTATGGCGCTCTCTCTGATATGTAGTTGCAAGTCGTCTGCATATCAAAAAGAGAATGCATTGTAACGCCCTCTATCATCATTGCGCTAATTCCTGTAAAGCCGGTAGTTTGCAAAGTATTTCTTCGCTTCCATAAGCGCGCAAGAGCTATCAATGCTTGAATTATACCGGACTTTCCAGCGCCAGCTTCCCCGCCAACATACGATACCAATTGCTGTGAATTCTGCAGTCTTTGAGCTGGGGTAATGTTCTTGAATGCTTGGTAGATCGGCGAGTCCCCAGAGTCCGCTGCTGTGTCATTTAGGAATGAGAATATGAGTTTGCGTGCAGCCTCTTCAAAAGCACAATGTTGCCAGAAGTTTAATGTGAAGGCTATAGCGACTGCTTGAATACTAGGATACACTGGGAGCTTTGATCTATCTCGTTCATGGGCAGGTCTGGTGTAAGGATCCACAAATGGAACAGGGCCACTGCACTCCACCAGTCGCTCAACAAGTGTCTCACAATACAGGCTAGAATTATCTCTATTTCATTTGTTAGTTTTAAGATAAATGAATGATGTGTTTACCGATAATATGTAGTCCCCATGTTGACTCCAATATGTTCATCTCTAAACACCAGCTCATTTTGGTACAGCTTTACGTCCAAGATGCGTTTTGGTATTGATAATGTGCAAAACACCCCGGACTCAACTCTAGTTGCCGAAATTGTGAATGACTTATCAACATTTGGTATCTCGTGCATGACCGAACTTATATACTGCAGCCTTTTTTCATAGGCATGTGCAATGTTGGAATCCATCGTCTCGTTCAAAGACGCGTACCATTTTCCGCGTCCATATCTTCATCTTGAGGCAATTCAGTATGATATGCTGATGTTATAGTTTGGCTCTCATGATGTGCCTCACAAGGATGGTTGTGAAGGCAGATGTCTTCTTCAGTCTGACGATGTGGTGCAGCTTTGTCGTGTCGGACGCTTTGGTGATAGTCGTCATGTATATCGGCAAAAGACAACGCGTCAATCACATGTGCAGATGACTTATTGGTCTCAACCCAATTGGAAAACAAATCTTCCCAAGATTCTGCACCCAACGTCCCCTTTCGATGCGGCTTGAAGAGAATACAGAGTAGTTTGTAATGAAGTTCTCTTGCTTTATCTCCCTGTTGGGTCCCAGCAATGTCTGGTAGTTTGTCGTGCATACCGGTGAGAACCATGATTGCTCGGGATTTGTTTGCAACAAAATGGTAGCGACCTGCAAACGGGTGATCAGACAACAAGGCTTGATCCAATCGTCCAGCTCCTCTAGCCATATGGTAGTTCTCGACCAATGAAACAAGGTTTTCGTCTTCTAGAGCTTTAGGGCGGAACCAGTAATCAAGGATAGCATGTTTGTCGTTGACGCGCCTGTTGGCAAGGTCCTCAATAAAATTAGTGGTGACCGTAACATCTATTGCCTCCTCGCCGTTCATTCTGCTAAGTATGGGCCAACCGATAATGCAACAGACTCATGACTCCAATAGAATATGTCGCCAAACAGAACGTATAATGCGCAGAGTATAGATAGAAGGATGGACGATTACAGACTCCCGGGACGGGAGAGAACATGTAATTATATTTATGTTGAAAGACTCACATATTTCGGTGGATACTAGGGGTCAAAGAGCTTCAACCCGAAGCGCCGTCAACAAAACAAGCACAAAAAGACACATCACCAACATGGTTCTCAGTGCGCAGAAGAAACGATGAAAACAAGACGCCGTACATACCCATTTACGACGGAAGGAACATAGAAGACGTCGACCCTGAGAAGATATTCCAGTTACCAATATTAAATGAAACAAAGGAATTCAATCTGAAGAAGGATGATGTGATAATGGCGGGAACATCTTTCTTTGTGAAGGAAGACGATTGGAATCTATTACCCGTGTGGATCATACTTTGTAAGGAGTCGGAAGAATCCAACGATACCGACGACATAGAAGATTTTGAAGAAGGATATTAACAGATTAAGCATGATTTAGAGCCTCATAAATGTGATATATAATAAAGAATCCAAGTTAAAATGTGTTAAGTCGATTTTATTTATTAAAATATAGGAACGAAAGCCAAATATAAAGTAGCTCCCGGGACGGGAGGTGAGGTTACACGAACGTGGTACAAAGGTAGTACACGGTTAATAGGTTATTTCAAGGTTTAAATATGATATGAGAGCCAATGAATGAGCTTAATTTAAATCTAGGTAGAAAGTAGATGTGGTTAAAATACAGCTCCATGATGATTGGACGAGATTCATGACAGACAGAGGACAAAAAAACCGACAGCTCTTGGGTATTCCCAAGAGGACAATTATTTTATATGTCTGTCTGTCTGTGGATTATTTATTTATTGATTGATTGATGATGGGTGGATCATGGATGACGTTTACTATTATTTATTTATTTATTATTTAAAAAGTTACTATTTAAAAAGGTATGCTCTGCCTCTGCCCCCCTGGTTATTTCATTTCCCTCCTTTCTCACATTACCCTTCAATCCAACCGTCATCACAATTATTATAAACATCCAACGACACCTCACCATTCTACAATCATGATGCTTGCTGCTATCCGTCGCGCTATTGTTGGTCTATCCATGCTCTCAGCATTCTCCACCACCACAATGGCTTCCCCACTCCCTGGTGGTAGGCCCCGTCCTACCGCCACCATTGCACCGCCAACTACTCCTGCACCCACTCTTGCACCGCCAGCAACTCCTGCACCCTCTCTCACTCCTTATCCGTGGGAGGTCCTCATCCCTGCCAACTCGGAAAAATACCTCTTTGGCGCTGCCTCTCTCATTCAGAATGACTTGATTGTCATTGCCTCTGGCTATGGATTGCTTCATTATGATACCAAGAATGCGTCCCAGACCGACTATAGAGTCCCATCACAACCCGTCTGGGATGTTTATGGCGCAGCAAAGAACGATATTTGGGCTGTTGGCTCCCAGGAATCGGCTGTTGGCAAGGTTGTGAGATTTGATGGGACGTCATGGAAGGATGTGAATTTGTAAGTACCTCGCGAGCGATAGCGAGCTGATTTGCTCAGCTTGGCCACTTTATTATTGTTGTCGATAGCATTAATAGCTCTTTTTATCTGTATTAATCTTTTATTTTCCTCTTAACGACACAGAGGATTTAACATTCAACCTCGAATTATATTACGCGCGATCCACGGTACCTCTTCCTCCAACATCTGGGTGACTGGCGGTAGCGGTGAGGACCCTACCACCGGCTCCTCGTCCAAGACCGGGGTTGTCCTTTTCTTCAACGGTCGCACTTGGACAAAGGTCCTTGATGTTGGCACCCACTACACTGGCACAGCCATCTTTGCCCGCGGTAGCGACGTCTGGGTCGGACTCGTTGACGGTACCCTCCTCCACAGCTCGGATGGCTTCAAGACGCGCAGAATTGTTGCACGGGTTGGAAGCGGTGATGATAGAGGTGTTTACGACATTTGGGACCGTCTTCTTCCAACACCTCGGATTTGTACATTGGCTGCAATGATGGATTGAAGGTTGTCAAGAACGTTGGGTGCGTTGCTACTGGCTCGACTTCGTGTCAACAGATGATTCCCTTGGCTGATGCACCAGACAAGGGAAACACTGGGTATGGTGTTGGTGCCGTTGTGGGTGGATTCCCTGGTCTTCCCCAATCTGTTGTCTACACGGAGTTACTCTTTCAGCTTTTCTATTCTTTCATGTTTATTGCCGCTTCTTTCTATATAACAATTCTTTGGAATATGCTGGTACTTGGCTTTGGCGACTTTGGAACGGCAAGCTTATCCAGACAAAAGCATTCCCACTTCCAATGTTGACCAGTCCACTTACAGGTCTCATGCTCGCTGCTCCTGATGCTCAAGGAAAGTCTTACTGTATGCTGTGGCCAACACTGCATTTTGGCGAGACGAAAGTTTAGAGGCGTCAGGACTTTATTGAACTTTTCCATTTCTTATTTTTATTCTTAATCACTAGATGCAAGTTAGAAGATATAGAGGGTATACCTCCCATATCTTTATGCCCGACGTTTTATAACTTTTTTTTAATGTTTTGCTTCTACACATTCGCTTATCAATAATATGTAAACTATGACGTTGCAGTAAATACTTGCATTGACCAATATTTCAAGCGCGGTAAAACTTATTTTCAATGGAGTATTTATATGTTGAATATGAAGTTGATGACGCCAATGTTCAAGAGCACGCAAACCAACACATTATCTATTACTTCAAAACATATCTCCGCATACTTTCTTAAAGGAACAACACAAACAAGAAAGCAGGCAAAATGTTGTACCAAAGCGGGTTCTTGGATCCCTTGCACTGCTTGTGGTCGTGGAGCTGCTAGCAAACCTGCAGAGGTGGTGGCGGGTGGATGTGGTTGGACGTGGTGGTTGAACGGCGGTGGTGCTGGCGAGAGTGGGAGGGATTGAGGAGGGGGGGAGGGGATGTTGAAGCGGGTGGCGGAGGGGGAGACAGAAGGGGAGGCTGACGGGGAGCTGAAGGAGAGGCTGAAGGAGAGGGGGGAACGGTGTCACTGGGTATGGGGAGGAGACGGGGTGCCACTGACGGTGATCTGAAGTGAAACGTTAGTTTGTATGAGTTGGAAGAGATGATGGGTGGAAGAAGGACTACGGGAGGGAAGAGTAGTAAGTGCCGTCAATGATGTGGAGATGGCCTGTTTTTGGGTGAATGTTAGAGCGTGATTTATGACTTGGTAAATGTAGATGGTGCAAGAAGAACATACCCAGTCCTGAGGGAAGGTTGGAGGGAAGAGTGACGGTGACGCTGTTGGCGGAATGGGGACGGTACCACTAAAGGTAGAGAAGGGCTGACCAGTGTTTGGGCCGTCCTGATGTCCTGAACCTGAAAGTAAGAGTATTCCAGCGGGGAACCCAGATGCGGTCCAAGTACGAGCTAAAAGGGGGGAAAAACATGAGTGAGATCATTGTAAAACGCGTGGATTTCGCTTACAACAGAGGCACCGGGAGAAACTGTTGTGTTGTGAAGGGTGGATGATGGAGAAGGTTTGCGCAAAAGAGTGCTAATGACGGCGAGGAACACAAGGGGGTCTTGATCATTTGCATGATTGTTGGAGATTTAAGGCGTTGTTGTTGAAAAGTAGGGAGGGTTTTAAAGTTGTAGCTTTTTTTTTTTAATGTGAGAGATGTTGATTAGACAGTGGAAGAGGGCTTCCTTTACTCCTTTTATGTCCGACTCTTTGCTGACAGAGGTGTTCGATGACTTCTCTGTCCAAACGACCATCAATCAGGGTAGGAAGGGACGGCGCGTTTTGATTCGAAGGGCTGTGTCTTCGCGCCGAAAGTTCGACGATGAATCGTGTATGGCGTATCAGCTGGCGTATCAGTTTAAAGAAAGGACGCGTCTGAACGGCACGGAAGAAGACGCTGTTTGACATGTGGTCGTGGATGCGTGTCTAGAGGCAGAGCTGTGTGAATTAAGTTTGTGAGGATTGGTGGAGTGTCGATGAGGATGACATTCGGCGTTAAGGTTGGAGTTTCCATGGGCCGGTTCTAGATTGCGGGACCGCTGTAAAATCAGCCAAGATGCTGGTAGTTTGATACTGGTTTCCAGCTATGCAAAGATGAAATAATGGCATCGGTTGGCTCTAGTAGATACATGAAAATTCAGTAGTCATTTGGCTCTTCCCGTATTCAAGACAAAAACGGTAGTCAGAAAAAAAATGAACAGCAATCAACGGCCAGCAATGTTGTGGAGTGCAAGGCAGGTGGAAAATGCGATGAGCCAATAAACAAATGTTCACATTGTTAAGAAATGCGAAAACGGCCAGCCGGGTCCTTGCATGTCGCCATAGCATCGCCATTTCTTCCAGCTGCGTTGCTACAAGTAGAAGGTCCAGTAGGTTGACGAGTGACCAGTGACAACTGTGTTGACGGGATGGATACGGGGAGCATTGCAGTCCTTCTATATATTTCTGCATTTGCGGATATGGATTGGGGTTGTAGGTTATGGACCAAAACAACACTTTTCAATGGAAACAATTACCACTACTTTTTACTCTCTGACCGTTATATACCTTAGAAGACTCCCAGCTGACCACTGTCTGGTGGGAGTCCTTCGTCCTCGTTTAGCTGTAAGTGATATTGTTCGGTTGCGCCGTTTGAATATGACATCTCGCCAATGGCTAGTCAATGATATTTTGGAGCTGTAATTCGTTGCCCTTTGATACTTTCATCAAGTTTGTGATTTAGACGACCACAAGTATTGGGCTTCAGGTCCGCTCTTCTTGGTGATGATAAAAGGTTATGATACACATTTCAGGATAACCCTCATTCTTCCTATTACATTACATTTTCTCTTTTTTCTTTTCATATTTTAACCTGTAAGCGAAAACCCTTTTCACAGCGTTTTTTTTTATCCAAATATTTTATTCTATCATTTACATAATACTTTAACTTTACTTCGATTCTGTTCTCTTATCCCTTTAGTGTCTCTAAAGAAAGTCTCCGTAACCCCTTTACTTATAAAAAACAGTAGGTCACAATTGACCAAAATAGGAAGTAACACAGGTTTCCATTGCTGTGTCTGAATTGGGGTAGTCTCGGATCCAGACCCTCCTCTGAGGAACTTGAATTTTTCAATAAACCGATCTTGTAAATATTCTATGATCTTTTGTTTTCATTTCGAATCGTGTAACATTCAAGAAATATAGAAAAAGAGAGATTTTCAGAATTTCGTAGAATACAAGAAATATCGCAGAAAATCAGAGTTTGAGGCAAATACCAGAGTTGTAAAACATCTTTATTTGAGACCGCCAAGGAGTACTGGATTCGAGACTAGAATTGGGGTCTCTCTCCATCATCCGTCATCTGTAGTATTTACCTCATCTATTCCCATTTTTCGCCTCATAGCGCATCAGCGTCAACCTGTAACATCAGATGGTTCTCTTCTCATCCATGAGGCGTATCAGCAGTCTCGTCCTCATCCTTTCATCATCACCCCTCCTCGTCTCGTCTGCTCCAACCCCTGCAGCAGTCAACGTCATTGATCCTGTACTCGATGCGCAGGACAAGGGCATCTGGAACCATCCTGATCTCCTTTCTGCCGCTTATAATGGATCCATTTTGGAAAGGGTTAAGGCTGCAAAGGCTTGGGGAAGTATTCAAGTGCCAGAGGTCATTGATCCTTTGATCGGACTTCTCAAGAATGATCGCGATTCTGCTGTTGTTTCTGCCGCGGCTTTTGCTCTTGGTATGTGTTTTTAGATGCCATAAAATCTCCGAGAACTTTATTGGCATGATGTGCTTAACTTACCTTATCACACATGCAATATGCCCAAATTCTGTTTTCTCTGTGTTGAAGGCGACCTTCATAGAATAACTTTGTTTTTTTTTTAACCTTTATATGTTACTGTATACATTCAAAGAGTCATGCGACTTAGAATTGATCTTCGTCAGCATTCCCATGCTTTTTTCTTTAAACTGCTCTAACCCAACTTCTCTTTCAATTCATTGGGGCAAAATAGGACAGCTTTCATACGACGCTGCATTCCATGGCGGCCGTCTCTCCGAGATTCTCACTGTTTTAAACGAAACCCTCTACACCCGTGGTGTCGATGCTGAAAAAGGTCCAAGGATCGCCCCTGCCATCCTTACCTCCATCGGAAAGATTGCCGGTCCCATCGCTACCTCTCCGATCGTCTCTCCTTTTCTCTCCGCCCAAGACAGTGATACCAAAGAGCAGGCGGTCTTTGCTCTTTACAGGTCTAGGGCTACTCCTGGCGCGCCGCGTGAGCCGCAGTCGACTATTGATGCTTTGTTAAAGTTGGGAAGTGATTCGAGCGTTAGAGTGAGGAGAGCTCTTGGGTTTGCCGTTGCCAGAATCAGGGATAGGAGGTTGCTTCCCCTTTCCAAACAACTCACTGAAGGTGAATCACCACATCTATATTCATTTTGTTTATCTTCTTTTTTGTTTTTTGTCTTATCTGGTACTTCATTAGACGCCGACGAATTTGTCCGCTTCACCGCATTCAGCCCTATCCGCACAACCGGTACCCTCCCTGATGACCTCCCTTTCATCTTCAAGGGCCTTACCGATCGCACCGACCGTGTTCGCATCGCCGCCCTCAACGTTCTCAAAATCGCGATTGCTGGCAACTTTTTCCACCAACGCCGACATCCTCAACCTCGCTCAATCTGACCCTTCCTTCCATGTTCGCAACGTTATTGCCGATGGTCTGTCAATGGCTGCGCCAATGCAGGTATGGACAAAGCTTGTGAAGGAAGATACCTCGCCGACCGTTAGAGCTACTGCTTTAGCCGCATTTGTGACTGCGTTTGCGGGAAGCGAGGAAGCTGTCAAAATCGTTCAGGAGAGAGCTAAAGAGGACAAAGATTACCAAGTTCGCGCTGCGGCTATCACTGGTAAGCTAACTGGACTTTCAATCTATTTGATGTCTTTCGTTGTATTTTAACAACGATCCATGATTTCTTCTCGTAGCTGCCGCAAGTCTCGATGCCTCCGTCGCCAACGCTATTTTCGAAGCCGCCATTAAAGACGCAAACCCTCAGATTACATTCGCAGTCTTTGGCGCCTTTGCATCAGTAAGTCATTTCTCTTTGCCCGTCTCGTCCAGCTCACTTACCCGTAAACCTCTCAGTCCCCTAGCGCCAATTCTTGGATCCTTCCCGCCATCCAGCTACATGCCACCACCTCCCCGCACCTCTTTGTTCGTTCCTCTGCCATAGACGCTGCTGCTGTTCTCGACCCTCCTGCCACCCCCGAGTTCCTTTTCGGACTCTACGAGGCTTGCCTCACCAATGCACCGGATTCGAGAGCCTTCAAGGATGTTCGACAGCAAATTGTGGATTTGTTGGTGACGAAGCAGGGAGATGAGGCTGTTAAGGCTTTAGAAAAGGCTTTGAAGGATCCTTTTGCCCAGGTAGGTTTCCTTGTCTCCCATATTGTAAACCATTCTGTTTGCTTTCGTATGCGTTGTTCTACCTCTCACTGACCACGGACCGTTTTCCGCGTGACTTTATCAGGTCCGTAACCCAGCTCTTGCCGCTCTTCGCGGCCTCAACATCCCCAACCTTCCTCAGGACCTCCCTGAAGTTGATGCTCTTGAATTCTCACCTTACCGTAACGGCGCTACCACGGAATTTATCCAACGCTCCACCCCTAACCCCCGTGCTCGCGTCGTGACCAACAAAGGCGTTATGACTCTTGAATTATTTGCGAAAGACGCCCCGATCCATGTTGCGAGTTTCTTGGGGTTGGCCAAGAGCGGCAAGTATGATGGTTTGACTTGGCATAGAGTTGTTGATAACTTTGTCATTCAGGTTTGCTTTTTTTTTTTCTTGAACATTTCTTTAATTCGTCACCCACACTTTGCCTTATTATTATTATATTTCGTTCTTTCCCGCGTTTTCGATTTCTCATCCTTTTTTTAAAGGGCGGTGACCCCGACGGCGGAGGTTACGGCGACTCTGGTTACTCGCTCCGTAACGAAATCAACATCCGTTCTTTTGACCGTGGAGCCATTGGTATGCCCCGCAGCTCTGCCTTTAACTCTGGCGGCAGTCAACTTTTTATCAACCACGTTCCTACTCCCGGCCTCGATGGATTAGTAAGCTCCATATTTTTTCTTCTAAGAATAATCTAACGATATTTCTTTAGTACACGGTATTTGGGAAGGTCGTTCAGGGATTGGATGTTATTGACAAGATTGAAATTGGGGATTTAATTGTTTCGGTTACGGTGCTTTAAGCTCTCTTTATAATGATTATTTTCAGTCGGGTCTTCTCGGTCGAACTTTTTTCGCGCTTTTGTTTTTCCCCCACAGTTACAAAGTTTAGGCCTCTTTTGATGTTTTACTTTTTTTAGATTGTGACGTGTGGTTCTTCTCGTTCCCTCGTTTTTCAATGTTGTTGGTTAGAATAAATGATTGACGGTTTCCCTTGCTTTAGAGCAGGGCCTCTTATCATACCACTCTTTATCTAATGTCTTGGGTTAGACTGCTTTTGCGTCATTGAGAGGGTAGATGCTCGCACGATAATTATTAAAACCTATTCTGCCGGTCAATGAATTATGGAACATCCTGGATAAGGAAAAAAGCATTATTATAATAGTGACGGGTTAAATGAAAAGACGAAAAAATACAGGTATTTTAGATTGATGCTCAAAGACGGCGTTCCGGATAGACGAGGAAAACGAGGCGTATCGCCTAAAATTCTGTGCTCAAGTACTCAATACAGAAATGAAGGTAGTTGTAATGAGAATGTGTATGGCTTAGGTCTATACACTTAAAAAAAACAAAAAAACATTGAATGCTGCATTAAATGAAACATAAATGATAGACTGATTTTTAAACTTGTTTCCGCCCTAACGCGCGTCGTCCGCTCTCGCATATATAAACATCTTTCTATCCATATCGCTCTCCCTGAAAGTTCATGTCCTATACTATCCAGATTCAGCTATGGAAAGTAGCCATTCCGCGCCAAAAACGGGTAAAACCGCCCGCAGCTGGCGCGGAAGCGCAACTAGCCTAGCACCATCCGGCAGGGATTGAACCCACCGTGAATCAAACAATGGTGATACCTAAAGAATAAAGAAGTAAAACAAATAATTGAAAGATGGTGCTAGGGGGATGGAGGGTGGGAACAAATCTTGACGACTCTTCCAACGGGTCGTCAAGAAGAGAAAAAGATGGTGACACTAAACAAATGTCACTCCCTATATTTTTCTTATTTACCCGCAGAATTTCCGTGACAATCTCGTGCGGATAAATAAGAAACATATGCCCTCCCATTTGTACTTAAACTTTTTCCACTGGAGATTATGTCCTATACTATCCAGATTCAGCTATGGAAAGTAGCCATTCCGCGCCAAAAAAGCGTAACCGCCACCGCTACCGGCACTCCATAGCTGAAAATGAAAAAGGGGAAAGACAAACAGGGCCAAAGAAGAGTTTATTGGGGAGAGCGAACCGCCCAATTACTAAAGAAAAGAAAATCCCCAAGCTCGTCCCGCCAAACACGCAGTTGAGGAAGCGTAACACCGTAGACGACGACAAAACCGCGGCTAAAGAACTATAACGAGCCGCCGTAGCCGCGGAACGCCATGCACCAGCACGCATAACATCCGCGAGACCGGCGGCATCAACAGAGGCTGAAATGGCCCCCGCCACCCGCATACCTTGCAAAGTATCATTTGCAAAACAACGAGAAGCTACCAAAGCCGCTTTAAAAGCCGCCTGAAAAAGACGGGCGGAACGAGTGGCTGTCGTGACTCCCTTGGAGTCATGAATCAACGGAAAAAGACAGGGCCAAGACACCACGGGAGCATGCACCAGGGTGGCCTCGGAAGCGTACGCCGCTAAAGCGGATATAGCGCACAAACTCGGAGAAACTAGATTGCGAGAAAGGATAAGGCGTCCACAATACCCCAGTGATGGTCTTGCCAGAAAATAAAGCGATGTGAAGACTGGTAAAATTAGGAAGCCAGTGGAAGGCAAGAGGATGGAACGCTTCCCTTTTGACGCTCTCTTGCGAAGCCGTTGGTTTTCGCGTTCCAGAGACTGAACCCTGGAAACCCAATCAATGTCCTCGGGAGCCTCCTCAGACTCATCATTGGACCCATCCAAATCGGCTTCTCCTGCAGCTTCCTCCTCTTCATCATCACCCAAACCAGCCAACAACCAATCCTCCGGGTTCCAAACAAAGGTGCCAGCCAGAATACTATTAACAATATCCATTGTGAATGGAACCACCCCCCTCACTCGGGCAGGACGCGCCTCATAAAAAGACAATACCTCCAAAAGACGAGCCCGCCGGTTGATCAAGGATCCAGGAATGGGACGATCATCCCCCAAATCCGAGATAGCCTGAGTGAGGGAAGCGCCATCCATGGCCGACACCAAAACCCCATCCCAGGAAGTAGTGGAGGGAAGAAGAGGGGGGAGAACTACAGCAGCCATACCTTGAAGCGACAGCAAGAGAACAAATCTTGACGACTCTTCCAACGGGTCGTCAAGAAGAGAAAAAGATGGTGACACTAAACAAATGTCACTCCCTATATTTTTCTTATTTACCCGCAGAATTTCCGTGACAATCTCGTGCGGATAAATAAGAAACATATGCCCTCCCATTTGTACTTAAACTTTTTCCACTGGAGATTATGTGCTGGGATTGTTGTGATGAAATGTCAAGTCCGATTTCAAACCCTAAACAGCAAAGGCCTTCACGGCGGCCTTCCACGCAGTCTGCAACAGCTCTAGACTCCATCCAAGACGAAATATCATCGCTGAAGCTGCATGAACCTACATCAGTGGGCCGTCTTGCTGGTTCCAGGCAGGGTACTTCACGCTTGACATCTGTTCCTCAACCTGTGGCGTTGAACCGGTTTGACACTCAAACGACGTTAACTTCCCGTCAGCATAGCTCTCGCCTGACGTCAAATGACTCCCTAAATGTACTTCCGGATGTAGGAGTAATAAAAAAACCAAGTCAACCCGTCTCATCCAACGGCACAAACCAGAGGGCGACGCCTTCGTCCCGTCGTACTCCAACATCCCGTCCAACATCCGCTGTTTCTCTCGTTAAATCCAACCTTAATGCAAAAACATGCAACCATTCGAAACCTCTCCGCTCCTCTACCTTAATCCAAAAAAAAACCCCCATGGCTCACCACCTCACAACATCGTCCAACCTCACCCCCAATCTTCTGCCAAAAAGTCTCGGACCGACCCTTATACTGTCTCGCCATCTCCGCAACTCATACAAAAACTCTTTCCCAAACCCTCATGATTGCAGGTGGCGCTGACCATGGTTTAACAGGGATATGGGTCGACGCTTCCCACAACCTCCAACACGTCCAAATATCACCATGGGTGTCAGCGTTCATCTGTTTGGAACATTCCCTTCACCCCGCCGTCCAACATTTATGGACACTGCGAATGGGTGACTTGTGTAGAAAAACTACAACCTACTGAAAGTTCACCACCTTACCAATACGCGTCAGGTGGAATGGACTCAAGGATATGTTTATGGACGCTCACCCCGTCTTCCACTCGCTCCTCAACCTCTCTCTCAACTTCCCTCTCCAAATTCTCCTCAACCACTCTTCCTACCCCAGATTCCCGTCACCGTATTACCAAACAGCCACCCTAACAGGCCACGAAGCCTCCATAACCTCTCTCACCCACCTCCCCTCAGCCCGCCTCCTCTCAACCTCCTACGACTCAACCCTCAGAATCTGGTCATCCACAACTCAACTCTCTGTCACAACCTTCTCCACACCATCCCGCACATCGGGGATTCTCGGCTGCGACGTCCTCGCCACCTCCGCATTGATTTGGACACGTGATGGACGCGCGGCTTCCGTTGACCTTCACACTGGTGTAGTCGTAACACCCGTTCAAGCGCATAACGGTATAATCACGCAAGGTTATTTCATGTCCGACACTGTGTTTGTGACGAGTGGGTTGGATGGGGGTGTTAGATGTTTTGATTTACGTATTCCGGTTTTCAAGGGACGGTGTGTTGGACGCGTCGAAGGTGTTCATGGGAATGGAGGGGTGACGGGGATGATGAAGGGGGGTTTTGGGGATGTGATGACGATGGGCGGGGGTGGGGATGGGGATGTTGCGGTTTTGGAGGTGAGAGGTGGGATGAGGGTTTTGAATAAAGTGGGGTTACGGCGAGACGTTCGGGTTGGGGAGAGTGGGGGAGTAGGGTACGGAATGCTTTGCGTGAGAAAGGAGAAAGTTGTGGTGAGTTGGGGGGATGGTGGGGTAACTGTTTTAAGTAGCGATATGATGAGCGGGGAAAGGGTTGACGGCGAGTTGGGAGGGGAGTTTGGGGTGAAGTTTTTTGAGGGGTGGGGAGATGGGGTTCGGAATGCTGTTCGCGCTTTAGAAATTTTTCCAGGATGTGGTGGGTACGATGGAGAGGATTTGCTTGTGGGTGTTGGGGATGATGGGATGGCGGTTGGGTGGTGGGTGTGAACAGGTCCTATAAAAAAGCCTATGTTTTGGATTTGAAGATTTATTTTACTTCATATCCTACAACTGTACATATTAAAGATTAGGGGAAGGAATCAAAACGAAATATTTTGAACAACTCACAAAACCAAAAACTCAAAAGACCAAAAACCCAACTTTTAAAAATACTACTCAAATGAAAACCTAATCAACACCGGGATCAAACGCAAAAAATAAAATAAAGGAAAAACAGAAAAGACAGAAAAAAATCAAGGAAAGCACAAACGCAAACCCCTTCAACACTACTACAAAACCGTTGTCGCGGATTTCACCCCAACCTTCTTCTTCTCAACCCTCCCTCCTAAAACCCGCCGCAAACCACCCTTCGCCCAACCCACCATCTTTCCAATACTCTTCACCCACGGCGTCATCATCTCGGAAATCGCCGCAACAGCAACCCCCGCAAGACTCGCTGGTCGTGACACCACACTACCATAATCCATATCCATGGATGTGGGCGAATCATTGTTTTCGTCAGGAGCAGAATCAGCCGTAAGGGATTCGGGACTTTCGCGGTCGGTGCTGATATCATTGCCACCCACAAAATTTATATCCACTTCACCGCTACTAGTTTCTTCATAGAACTTCTCCACAACCTCAGTCTTAGCCGTCAATACAACCGTCTCTGCCTTCCCACGTCGTGAAGCGGGCGATTTATCATCCTCCATCTTCCCCATCACCTTTTTCTTTGGGGATACGATAACCCCGGATCTCGTACGTGGTAAACTACCCACTTCCCTACCCCTTGTCCGTTTCGCCACCGGTTCATCCACTATTGCGCGTTTCCTGCTTTGCACCTCTTCGTCGATAAGGCTCGATCGACCACGTCTTTTGACCGGTCTCACTTCTGCAACTTCCTCGTCACCTATGGTCGATCGCGTTCTTCTCAGAGGTTTAATCTCCTCAGAAATTTCCTTTGACCTTGACCTTGTTCTCTTTAAAAGTCTCGCAACCTCACTCTCCTCCTCCTCCTCCTCCTCCTCCCCCTCTTCGTCCATTTCCATCTTTTCAACGGGTTCCATGGATATCGTTCGTATTGAAAGCTTTGCATCCTCGCCGTTCTCCTCACCTCCCACCTTCACCACCTCTTCAACATCCTGCGTCCAAGTTCTCTTTACAGCAATATCAACCCCAATCCCCTCCCCACCTTCATCAAACCGGATTGTTTTTTCCTTAACCTCTACAACCTCCTCCACAGCAATCACTCGTGTCCGTCTCAAAGGCTTTGACGATGCCTCACCCTCCTCACCATTATCTACAACCGATTGCGTCCTTCTCAAAAGACTTTGGCGATGATTCAACGTCACCACCCCGTCCCCGTCTCCTCGGTGACGCATCAACACCCTCCTTACTCTTCTCCGCCACCCCAACAGCAAGCCTACCCGTCTCCCTCCACACTTTCTTCTTTGCCGCAACAGCTTCATCCACGTCAACTTGACCTAAAGAAAGAAAGAAACCAAAAAACTGTCAACACTTTAACAAACAGGAAAATCAGAACCTACAATCATGTTTTTTCCTAAATGTATCTTCAATGTCCGTCTATTCCCAGCCGTATACTCACAAACCGCACACTCATACTCCCCTCCACATTCCCTATCCCCGCATCGACACGTCCCACTCGCCCGTCGCATCACACAAAGCCGTCCCTTATACAATGCCAAAACCTCAATCTGCGCATGCGACGTGTCAATGTGGTAAGCGAGTTTAGCGGGCGACAAAAACGCATTGAGGCAGTGTATGCAGGTCAAAGGGGTCATGTCAACCGTTTCTACAAGATCTCAAAAAAAGTGTAAGCGAACAGGCGCTTACCTGATGCATTTTCTTGAATTTTGGAAACGGGGACGGATTTCGAATCAGGTTTTTTGGGATGCTTTGTTTTGGGTTTCTTGCTGTCGAATTTCTTGTTGAGACTTTTTGCAATGGATGCATCCGGTTCTGGCTTTACGGTCAACTCCAAGTCATCTTTACTTCGTCTTCTTGATCTCCTTTTTCCCTTTTCGGGCTCATTGGGTTTCTTGTCGTTGGCTTTCTTCACATGCACCATCTTTCCAGTTATCTTGGCCTCATCTGCCTTTGTCTCTGCTTTCTTTACCTCCACCATTTTCTCAATCTTCCTCGCACTATCCTTCACCTCCTCCACTTTCTTCTCCCCCTCCTTCTCCCGACCCCTCATCCTCCCCGCATCCGCACCGCTCGAATCCCAATCAATCCTCGCACTCTTCACCTCCCCCTCCTTCCGAACCGTCACCTTCTTTTCTGGCGAAATCTCCCGTTTCTCAGGCGACGCTGCTCCCGCCTCCACCTCAACATTCATCAGCTTCCCAGGACATCCCATTTGATCCTCAACACGTCTTTTTATCGGCGACAACTCCTCAGACGCCGCTCGCTCTTCACCACCCCCAACAAGCGGAAACTCATCCAACGCCACCGTCTCCAAATCCCTAACAGACACTGTCGTCAATCTACTCACAGAGAATTCATCTCGTCCCGTTTGATTTGATGAGATTGCTTTTTTTGATGGTGACGACCTTTTTTGGATCACTTTTGGCGGTGCCACCACTGGATATGTTATGTATGGATGGGAAGAGCGTGGAACCACTCGTTGGACCACAGGTTGGTATGAAGCGTAGTAGGCGGGTGGATTCGTGACGTAGGGTTGGGAGTAGACGGGAGAGATGGTTTGTTTGAAGTTGGGGGGTCTTTGGAAGTGATTAGTCGTGTTTGTGCAGTGTGTGGTGGGGACTTACTAAATTGGTTGGGGTGACGAGGGGGATGACTGTGTGAAAAAGAACGTTAATACAGGAGAGGAATGAAGGCATAGGGGCTTACAGTATCCTTGGTGTTGGGGATGGGAGGATGGGGGAATGAGGGTGTGGTGGAGTGATGTGTTTGGAGGGTGGTTGAGTCGTTGGGTGTTTCGGAAGACATGGTGGGGTTTTTCGGGTGCCGTTAAATCAGCGTCAGCTATAGTGTCGTTTTTCGAAAGGATGGGGGAAGTGGTTAGACGGGAAGCAAACGGTAGTTTGATGCTCAGACGGGATGAGTGGTGATGTTCGTGTGTTCGAAGAGGCGAGGGATGGTTGATATAGGATGAGTAACAAATTTTTCGTTGAAGTTTTTGGTTCTCCGACGACTCCCGAGGGTCCATCCTTCCACTCACTGAACTGATGCGTGTAATAGAATATAGGTGTTAAAAAATGTTGAAGGTTCAACATGAAGGTGGGTTGGGGCCCAGTTGCTTCAGATACGGCAAATCGCATTCGTAGCCGATCGCCAACAGCAATCTCCATTTCAACCTCGTCTCCAATCTTTAGAGCATCCCCATCTCATTCATTAACCCGTTATCGAGTTTCTTTTACGACACCGCTGGAAACATACACATACACCACACCCACACATACACATACACTGATACACATGCTATAGAAAATGAGGCAAATAACAAACAACAAACAAAAAAAAAAAAGGTAGACGACCACATAATGAGGAACACAATCCATTCATTACGTCCCAACCAGTACGGTGACCAACATACACATGAACACAAACACACACACACACACACCCATGCAAAATAAATAAATAAATTGAAAACACAACAACACAATTACTAGAGTGGTAGAATAAAAAGTAATATCAGGGTATGGGGTACTTCAAAAAAAAAGCTCAAGTTGGCGTCCCAGGAATCATCGACACAAAATCCCCAAACCAAAATTCATACTCGACCCCACAAACTTGACCCATCCCTTTGCCTGTTGTTCCTCCAAAACCTCCATCCCCTCGCCACCCTCCGCCTCTTTATACTCTGATTTCCGTACCTCACTCGGCACATAAATCGACGCAGAAGGGGTTGCGTAATCCATCTGATCATCCTCATCATCAGAGAGCGACGAGGACACAGACGCGCGTCGAGAAACACGTTGAGACGTCACATTAGGTGTGGGTCGAGCAAGGAACGCCGGGTATAGCACCTTACTATATGAATATAGAATACCTAACGTGGTTCTCGGTTTCACGCGGTTCTGGGACCGCGAGTAACGGGCTACAAGGCAGAGGTTGGGGTGACACGGTAGACGATCGTACAGAAGTGGTAGTAGAGATGGTAGCGACAGACTCCCTTGTTCTGCGGGACGGTAATAGCAAATGTTCGGCAAATTCCACCTCCTCAACAATATGACGTTCAACAGCGAGGTCAGGGAACGTAGGGTCCTTTTCCTCAACCCATCCACGATCATGCGACGCCTCACCTCCCCATACAACCGTAGATCGTTGCGAATTTGTCGAATGGTGCCCAGCGGCAAGTGAAGCCATGATGGCATCCTTTTGACGATGCGTGAAAATACGCCATGAGGTCTTGAGGTGGTTATGGAGTAGGGCGTTATGACGGATTGGGTATTGCAGACGAAGAGCATGACCTCCGCCTTCAAAAACTTCGAGACGACCTCCGAGGATGGAGGCAAGGTAAATAGATGAGGAAGGTTGGATGAGAACGTTGTCGTCGGTGCCAGTCATAACGAGGACGGGGAAACGGGCATCACGAATTTCGGTTAGACGTTTTGTGGACATCCAGTGGGTCATACAGGCGACTTGCTGGTTGGCGCGTCCTTGTGGGTCTTGGAGTCCAACAACAGAGAAACGGTCCACGACAAACTTTTTTTTTATTGTAGAGTGTTAGAATGGCGGCATAGGAAAAAAACGGGATACATAGATATGTACCTTTATCATTTGATCTCTGTTTGTGGCGCATCCCGAACCTTCTGGGGCACCTTCATCTAACCACGCCTAGAAATGACATTAGATTGACATTTGCTATATTACAAGACAAAAAGAGCTACAACAAACATACCTTAGGGAAAAGTAAGTTATTTACAACATGTGCCGCAAAACTCTCAACCGATCTCTCGCCTTTAGGAGCTCCAGCCACCAAACCTTGGTAACCTACCGTCTATTATTTTATAAAAAAAAAAGAGGCGATCAATATTAATCAAAAGGCGCAATACGAAAAAAAAAGACAGATGCGTACAGGTAAACCGTTAAAGTACGCATAGGTACTTTCAAGGGTAAGACTGAGAAGGCGATGTCTGCATAAGTGAGCCAACTCTTGCGCAATCATTCCGCCTAAAAAAAGAATAAAAGCGTCCACACATTAGAATCCCTACGGCATGGGAAACGGCAGGTCATACAACTCACCCATGGATAGACCAACAAGGTGAAACTTTTCCCATCCAAGCTGATTTACAAGATCCTGTGCATCCATCGCCATTTCGCTGGTCCTTTTAGAACGATCAGTAAAAAATAGCCAAAAGCAGGTTCATTTTAAAAAAAGCCAAAAGCAGGTTTCATTTAAGACATTTAACTCACTTGTAACGTCCTTTTGGCGAACTGGACAGCCCCGATCCACGGTTATCAAAGATGCATACAGAGTAGTCCGAGATGGCCGAGAAGTAATCGACTTGAAGATCCCATTGATGGCAGATATTTCCAAATCCTGGAAAGTATAATGCAAACATAAAAGAGATATGGTTAGGCAAAAAAAATAAGCGAAGGGACGAAAAGAGAAAACAGAAGCAGCTGATGACGAAAAGAAAAACAACATGGTGCATTCGTACCTCAATAAAAAAGAATCTTTTGAGGACCAGAGCCATGGATTTCGTAATAGAGGTTCACGGGTTCCGAGCCATGGTTCTCGGCAACCACAGTGTGAGGCATGGTGGCTTGCTGAGAGAGATGATGTTTACTCGGAGGATCCCGGAGGCACGAGCGACAAGGCCTGATAGGGAAGCGAGGGCAAAGAGGTGTTTTGATGCTAGTGTTTTTTTCTTTTGTTAATGGTTGGATGAGGTCTGAGTTGTTTATCAAGGAGAAATATGTTGGTAAGCTTGATGGAACAGAAAGCTATAATAACTGCAATGTAGAAGCTTTTGGCGGAGGAGGTGGATGGAATTTGCAGCTGTCCCTTTTAGCCACAATGTGAATGCTGAAAAGTCCTTGTCTATTCATCGTGAAATTCGCCTGTGCCTCCTTTCCCCTGCTTCCGAAGATAAATGCATTATGGGCAACCTCACTACACTTCCCACGGTATCAACATCCGGAGCATCATCTCTCATAGAACACTCACTTGAAATCTGCTATGGTATGTAGAAATGAAGGAGGTAGCAGGAGAGTTTTTGAGGTTTGTGCAGAGGAGTGTGAGGGGAGATAAAAGAGGTTGAGTATGTTCAAAAGATAAGGAAAAACAATCTGCTACAGGATGCGTCGGGATTGTGGCAAAATGCATTTACAACCCCCTCCTTTAACCTATATACTATCATGTGGGTTACCGCACAGTCACGAGGAGGTTGAAACCAAAATAGATTTTTGGAATTACGAAGATAAAACGACATGCTCCTCTTTGTAGTGGCACATTCAGGGCAAAGTTGAAAAAAGGTGGTTTGCTTGATGGCGTCATCGTGGTATAAATTTGATAATATCGTGAGGAATGGAGTATGCAATGGATGGAGAGAAAAGAAGGTGAAGAATGAATAGAGGGAATATGGGAATATCATAGAAAATGAAATGAACAGATGACGGAGGAATGGAGGATGTGAGGTCTTTTTACCTTTTCATATGAAAAGAGAACATAAACGGAGTGGTGGAGTGGAGTGGAGTGGAGTGGGCAAGTAAAGAAGAGGAAAAAAGGGTATCCTCTAACACCTTTACGCAAACAACAACAGCCATGTAATAAAGATAGGAAGCAATGTGTCATTCCCCTCTCCTTCCATTATTTCTGATTCCATTGTTTACTGTTTGCCAACTACATCATCCCGTTCTCATCCTTTTCACGGACATACCTTGGGCTAATCAATGAACGAACAAATTCACATGGAAAAAATTGTGACAAGAAGCCTTTGCTGGATATATTTATTTTTGGAAGGAGGTTTCAACCAATCTGACAACCCAGCACTCTGTGGTTTCACCAGTGATAAATACTTTTTTTTGTAAATATTCTTCATATCTACATGACCGCCCTCATCTGTTCCCTCTAGGTAGTTCACTCAAGACGCCTTCGCTCAAAATCAGTGCTTTAATAATAGATAGGTAGAATGCCGTGTCTAGAATAGTGAACAAGTTGTTCAACAACAACCTTCCCCCGTAAATGCACAAGAGAAAAGTTTTTAATGACAGATAGACACTAGCAAAGGCACCACGCATCGCAAGAGGTGCTGGATGACGGCCTCAACAAAATGTTAGAAAAGAAAAGGTCCATCATCAATGAATGATTCATCACCATCACCATCATTCATCCAACCATTGGGTTCATCCCCTTTAGGCAGGCAAGGTAATAGATATTCTTAAAGTAACACACGTCTGTTCATCCATTAATTAATTTTTAATACATAATTATTGGACAACAGGTATTATTTAAATTTTAATTATTATTAAATATATTTTCCTCCCTCTCTTCCTCCTCTCTTGTTGCTATATACCTCCACTATTAATACTATTATGCTTCCACCAACAAGAATTTTCTCCGATCTATTAATATTATTATTATTGTTATTATATTTATTTTATTAATACTATATAGTCAAAAATATAATTATAAATGCATTTTAATATAGAAATAAGAGGAGGAAGAAGCAAAGAAGAGAAAAAAAATAATTAATAAAGTTGGAAAAAAAAAAAAAAAAAAAAAAAAAGAAAAAGAAAAGAGAAATGAGAAAAAAAAAACAAAATGTCTTTTATCCAAAAACCGACCTTCAATTTCTCCGTTTTGTAATTAGTTGGTCTTTGGCAACCCATCAATCACCTCGCTGTCGCTGACGGTGCTTTGCTACTTCCTCTAGAACTTCACTCTTCAACGTCATCGAGAGTGCGCGATTTGTAATTCCGTCCTGTCCTATTCTATCCCATCCCATCCCATCACATCCTCTCTCTTCCTGCTCGTGTTTGAATTCAAAAGTGAGGAGAGAGTCTTTGTGTGTTGAACTGCTAGTTACAGTGTTGCTTCTCGCTTTCGTTTGACCCATCATGTACCAAAACCATCGCGGGCAGCCTGGTCCTCAACCTCCTCCAGGTCCCCAACAGCACGGTCACCCCATCCAACACGCGCAGGGACCTCCTCCCCCTCCTCGCAGCATCCGCACCAACACCATCCCCAGCACCACCAACAACATGCTCACCCCAGCACCATCAACACCAACATCCAGCTCACCATCAGCACCAGCACATGCCAGGAGGTGTGCCTCCTCACCATCCCTACCAGGGTCCTCCTCCTGGCCCTCCTCCTGGAGTGGGCGGTGGTGGACCTCCTGGACTCCCTCCCCCTCCGTCGCAGCAGATGGTTCCCCCTCCTACTCCACAGCAGCAGCAGCAACAGCAGCAGCAGCAGCAGCAGCCTCCTCCCTCCCATGGCCCTCCTCCTCCTCCTGGAGCTGGTGGTTCCGCAGGGGCACCTCCCACCCCAATTCCTTCATCGAATGCCCCATTGTCGCAAGCACCCCCACCATCACAACCTGGAGGAGGCCCACCTCCCGGACCTGGCGCCCCACCCCCTGTATTGACGCGACTCCCGGATATCGTGGATGCACTAAGGCAGGAGGTGGAAACAGTCACTCACGATCTTGGCGTTTACAAGCTGCAAAGAGATGAGTTTGAACAGAAACGTAAGTCTTTTTTATAATATCCCTCCATTTTTCTCTTCTTGTTTGGTTTGTCTTGCTTCGCCGTATGAAATTCGAGGATGCCGTAGTTGTTTTCGGATTTCAACGCGTGGTGTTGAGGGGTTTGAGAGCAAGGTCACCCTCAATGTCGCTTTTTTGAATTCCTTCTCTTTTCTTTTGTCCTTTCATCTCTAGAAATTTTCTGATTGGCTCAATTTGTCAAATTGCCTTTTTTGGATTTCAACAAAAAACCAACTGTCCATTCGGACATAACAACACTGCATACGCGCGTTCCCTGTATTTAGTCTCTCTTCAAATCAACGAACTTGCAGCTATGCAGCAATGCGTCATGGAGATTGAACAGATGCAGAGAAGGAACGAGCAGCAGTATCAGGATGAGATTATGCGCCTACGGAAGGAGATCGAGGCTAGGGATGCCGCTGCTGCTGCTCATTATGGCCAGCAGCAACAGCAGCAGCAGCAGCAACAACAACAACAGCAGCAGCAGCAGCAGCAGCAGCAACAACAACCGCCTCCTGGACAGCAGCACGGTGGACGACACCCGGATCCGTCTGTTCCACCGCCTGTGTTGCCGTCACCTGCGCCAGGGGGTGGAGGGGCTTTTGGAAATTTAATGAGCGGTGGACCACCCAACGGTTCGTTTTTGCTTTTACCTTTGCTCTTTTCTTAGCGTACATGCTTTTCGTGTTTTGTTTATCTTTTTTTTAAATGCGATTATTCCGTTGGCATGACCGTCTGATCAATATTAGATCATCCAGGATATAACCAGGCACAAGGTGACCCCCAACACCCTTCAAAGCGGATGCGTGGAGAGGATGGTGCTATTGTTCGCGAAAGCCCCATAAGTGGACACCCTAATGCTAATTATGGACCGGGAGGTGGTTACCGCGAGCCGCCCTTGACTCCTGGCACCGCCTTTTCTCAGGGTCTGCCGCACCAGCCGAAAACAGAGCCTCCTCATCATGACCCTTATCGTCAAGTAAGTAGACTTGAGCGTGGTTCTGATTTTTGTTTCGTTTTTTTTTTTCTTTTTGTTCTAATGTCTTGTTCAAGTATGCTCATCCTTCGGCTCAGTATGCACATTCCCCGGCGCTAGGAGCAGGCTCCGCAAACCAATCCCCACCCGATAGCAGACATCGAATGCCTCAACACCTCGCCCCGAACTCTACCCCTCCGCAACCACATTATGCTCAACCCGGAGCTCCTGGTGGCCAACCCCTCCCGCCTCAACAACAACAACAGCAGCAGCAGCAGCAGCAACAGCAACAACAGCAACAACAACAACAACAGCAACAACAGCAACCTTACCCGCCGTCTCACCCCTCCTCCATGCACCACCCGACCCCACCCCCCGCCCAGCAAACAGGCGGTCCACCGCCGCAACATGGCCCTCCTACCATGGTCAACCACCCCACCCATATCCCGGTGGTCCACCTCCCATGCAACCTTCTCAACCCATGCATCCGGGTCCACCCCCGCATCATCATCCATCGCATCATCATCATCCTCAGGGTGGTCCACAGCAGGGTGCGCCGCAAGCTCCTCAGGGGCCCCACAGGGTGCTCCTCAGGGTGCTCCTCAGGGACCTGGCCCGCAGGGACCTGCACCACCGCCACTGCAACCGCAGTTGGCGACGGGGATCTGTGATCATTTGGCGGATGTTGAGGGACATGGATGGAGAACGGAGACGAAGGAGTGGGCGACCATTGGGAATCCATGGAGTTATTCGTCGATGGCTGGGGCGAGGTTTAAGTTGGATCAGGTGCATGCGTTGGATCATAGGAGGTTGGTTTTTTTTCTAAATTGGTTTTAGTACCATCTCACTGTGTATTTCTCATGGGAATTTTTTATTTTAACTCGTCTTTATTTTCACTTGGTATTCTTTGTCTACTGGAATGTTTGCTCACTTAATCCCTCTACTTTTAGCGTGGTGTGTTGCGTCCGGTTCTCCCCTGATGGCCGCTACCTCGCGACTGGCAGCAATAAGAAAGCTCAAGTCTTCGATACCTGGACCGGCCAATGCCTTCACCTCCTCGAAACTTCCCAAGATGACTACCACCACCCCGACGGTCCTAAATCGGAAGAAATGGCAGGGGCCGATCTGTATGTCCGTTCCGTCTGTTTCTCCCCCGATAGCTGGTCCCTCGCCACTGGCGCCGAGGACCGTGTTGTCCGCATCTACCACCTCTCGCCGACGTCCCCTAAATCCGAAGCCAAGACGCCAATAGTGCAGACTCGACCGAGGGTGGTGCTGAGAGGTCATGGACAGGATATTTATAGCTTGGATTGGAGTCGGGATGGGCGGTTTATTGTGAGTGGAGTGGGGATCGGACGGTGAGGATTTGGGATGCGGAGAGTGGACGGGAGTTGATGGTGCTTGATAATGAGGAGGATAAGTGGGAGGTGGGGTGCCGATGGCGCAGCAGGATGCTGGGGCTGGAGTGACGAGTGTTGCAGTTAGTCCAGTGGATCCGTGTGTGATTACGGTGAGTTTAATATTTGTATTTTCGTTTATTTCTGTGTTTCTGGGTGGGATATTGTTTTGTAAACGCCAAAATGGTTTGTAAACGCCTTTGTGGAAAGGTGCAGCGTTTTGGGATTTGAGGTTGGTGTTGTATCTTGGGACGCCTTTACGCTTGATACGCATATGGCTTGTTGAGTACTAAAGCTTTTTCTATCAGGGATCGCTCGATATATGTTATCCGGTTATGGGATATCCGGACGGGTCAGCTCCTTGAAAGGTTCACGGGCCACACCAATTCTGTCTACTCTGTCTCTTTCTTCCCCGACGGCCGCTCCATTGTCTCTGGCTCCCTCGACAAGACTCTCAAAGTCTGGGACCTTTCCCCTGCCACCATTTCCGTTCTCAAACCTCCCCCTCGCGAAGGTACCGGGGCTATCACTACAGGGATCTGTCGCCACACCTTTGCCGGTCACAAGGATTTCGTCTTATCCGTGTCAGCCGCGACGTTTGGGTCCCGGTCTGGTTGGATTCACGATAACCGTTCCAACGGGTCTACCTCCAACGGTATTGATCCACGCTCTCTGAAATTGAGTGGGTCGTTGCTGGATCCAAGGACCGCACCGTCACGTTCTGGGACGCGCGAGCACCACCTAACGTTCAATCTTCAGCGAATGGGGCACCCCCTGAGCCGCATTTGATGCCGGTTGTTATGATGTTGCAGGGACACAAGAACAGTGTTATCAGTGTGGCGCTCGCTCCGAACAATGGGGTTTTCGCCACGGGCAGTGGAGATAAGATGGTGTGTATCTGGAAAATCTCACCTGTTGATCTCAGAGCTGCACCTGCGCAACCGACTTCGCAACAGCAACCCGCTGCTGCGTCGACGGTTGTAACGCCAACAGTGCAGACTGCAACTGTCAGGACTCAGCAACATCCGTCCGTGGCGTCTCCTTTGCAGAGTGTCGCGACTACACAGGCAGGGGCCCCACCTCCGCCTACCCCGACACCGTCCCAACAACCACCTATTCAACCTCCTCCTGTGACGCCGGCGCCACCAGCGACGCAGACTCCTATGCCTGTTGCGCCGCAGAGTGCACCGGCGGTGGTGGCGGGATCCGCGCCCCCGGTTGTGACGACGGCGCCGACAGCGGTGGGGGCGAATGAGGGTGGGGTGTCGCCTTCTGCGAATGGGGGGGAGGGAGCGCCGCCGGCACCGGCGAGTAATGGGACTGCTTGATTTGCCTCTTTTCTAAATGCCTGACTTGTTTTTTTTTAAGGATGTTTGCACACTTTTTTTTTTTGCGTGCCTGTTGCTGTCCTCTTCCTTTTTTTTTTTGTGGATATGTCTTTCTGATTTTTTCTTCCCCTTTCTCTTGTTTTTGTTTTCTTTGTTTTTGGTTTTGTTGTTTTTTCTTTTCTGTTTGCTTTCTCCTTTTTTTTTGTTCCGTTTGAGAGCTTTGGGGGTTCTCTTGCCCTTTTGTTTATCTTTTTTTTTCGTTTTCTCTTCTGTTTTTTGCAGGGTTTTTCTTGGGCGGGAAACTGAGGGGAGTTTTCTGGAGGGGAGGGACGGGTGTTGTGATTTTTGTTATAAATGGGATATTATTATGACGTAAAACTTTTTTTTTTGAGTGTGGTTTGCAGTTTGGTTTAAAGCTTGTTGTGGACGTTGTTGGATATACCTGTGTCGGTTTGATTTCTTGACGCGTCCGTCGACTTTCAGGTTTGTAACGTTGTCTTGGAAGTCAGAGTTTTTTACGCGTATTCTTCAATGTTGTGGACAGTTAGGTGATAAGAATAATGGGAGATGCGTCGTTGATAAGATGCTGGGTGCTATTGTGAATGCAAGTGTTTTGAGGGTTTACAAGAAATGTGTAAAACAAGACAGGAGTGCGTGTTGAATTTTTGGAAGGTCCTTTGAAGCGAAATGGTTTTTGTTGGACGATGAAAGCACTTGTGGGTATACGGGATTGAAGAGACAAGGTGTATTTATCTTTTTGACCAAAAAAAGAGTTTTGAGAGAACAGAAAGAGGATGTTTGAGAGAAAAAAGAACCGAGATGGAAGTAAGCAACAAAAAAAAGGAAAAAAGAAAAACAAAAACAAAAACAAAAACAGCATTCAAAATCAAACACATTGAATCTCCCTAACGAGTCCAGTAATCTCCTCATTCACCATCACCTCAGCCCTCTCCATCGCCTTCCTCGCCACACCCTCACTGATCCCACATTTCGCAATCACAGTCTTGACAGCCTCCACGTTCCCAGCATCCACAGCAACAACAAGGTGTTCCTCTTTCACCCAATTTATAAAACTCGGGTGCGCCAGCATCAGCGCCACAATGTCTGGACGCGTTGAGGCGGCGATGGTGAGGAGTTGGGCGATGGGGAGGTCAGCTGTTGGGGGTGGGCGGGAAAATGGGTTGAGACGGGGAGGACGGATGTTGAGAAGCAAGGGGAGGGTTGTGGAGGTTATGGAGGGGAGAAGGGTGTGGAGGATTTGGGTGAGGGTTGTGAGGTCCGTTTCTTTTGGAGGGGAGGAAGCGGGGAGGAAAGGGTTTTTCGGAGGTTTGGTGGAGGGTTCTTTGAGGACGGTGAAGATGGTGAGGAGGTCGGAGGATGTGATGGGGTGGGGAGGGTGGTGAGGAGCCAGAGGGTTCGGTGGATAGGGGAGAGGATGGGGGATTCGGGAAAGTTGAATGTGCCGAATATTTTGGTTGAGAAGGATTGGAGGTGAGTCCAGGATTCGAATGTTGGGTGATGGATGAATTTAAGGGTGAAGGCGAGGTCTTCTTGGGTGGTTTTCGTAAACAGATCTTTATCGGCGAGGACGAGGAAATCGGAATGAGGGTGGGAGAGGAGGAGATCAAGGGTAGGGAAATGGCGGTTCGTGAGAGCTGTTTTGATCAAGGAATGGTCTTTTGAGAAAGGGTTGAAGGAGGGGAGTTGGAGCATGCGGCCTAGGAAGTAGGTGTTGTCGAGAGACCGCGATACAACCATGTCGGTGATGGTGTTCCAGTGTAATGAGGTGGATGGGTCGGCTTTCACGAGATGGGCGACGGCGAGGAGCATGGTACCCAGACGATTGTCGTCAAGGGATGATTGCTCAGCGAGAACCTTTTCGATGAACGCGATACCATATGATTTGGGTAAAGTTGGGTCGAAGAAGGGGCTTGAGTCCCACATGTTGGTGAAGAGGAAGGAGATGATGGCGTCTCGACCGATCATCTTTTCACCAATGACCCAGAAGAGTGGTTTGAGTTGATTGATCCCGTTTGTCAAGACCTCCACGTCCAGGCCTTGTAAAGGATGTTGAATGAGAACCTTGAGAGCATTAACGGATCGGTGGACCTTTGAATACGTAGGCGGGCAATGAGAGCTCACGAATTCCACAATGGCCTTTAAGATTATGTGATTGCCTTGATCTCCATCCAATGTCAAGGTGGAAGGGGGCACCGTGATCGTCTCCTCTAAGATCAACCGAGCAGTCTCTTTTACATCCCAGGCGATGACCTTCTTGAGCAAACCAGCAAGGTACTCTTTCATGATCATCCGGTCATTGCCTTGGAGCAGTTTACCTAGGAACTGAGAGACGGCGGTGGGAACGAAATGCAGTATATGGCTTTCAACAAGCCATGACATTGCGGATGGGGTCGTGAAGACTTTGTCACCGTTATGCATGATGTATCGCTTCACGGCGTCTTCCCTTTCTTCCATCAAACCGTCTGCCGTGTCAACGGGGGGTGTCTTTAGTTCGAAAGGGAGGCCAAAGACTTTCCAGTATGCTGCGAGGAAGATGGGAGGAGCATTGTAGATGTTGTCAACGTGTGGGTTCAAAGCTATGGATTTGACAACGAAAGCGTAGGAGGTTGTAAAATTCCAGGTTGAGCGGAAGTGGGTGGAGAGGTGAGAGAGGATTGAGACGTTGAGAGCGGGGAGGTGAAGGGCAATTCGTTCTCCGAGCTCAATGGGGATGTCGGCCAGCATAAGAGGTGTCATCGTGGTGGAAGTCATGGTGATGAGGATCTTGTGGAGGGATGACGATCACGATGAGGGTTTAAATCGTAAAGGAGTATTTGATGGGGTTTGGTGAGGTTTATGCATTTAGATTTCATGGATTTAGCAGGGTGTGAAGGCGACGGTGAATGGGATGGCCACAATGGCCGTGTCATGGTATTTTTTTGGTAAAGTTTGAATTTGATGGGTTTTTTTACCCATTTCCTTAAAATTTAAGGAAGATGTCAAGTTAACCATTGCTGTCAGTCACGTCTTGTGCGGCATTTCACGTTATTCGAAGTTTCACGATTTTTTATCTTCTTCGTACTTTAACACCTGCAAGATCACTACTTGAGTCGTTAGAAATACCTACGAATTTACTGTGATCGTGAATAGATGGATATATTATCATGTGTTGAAGTCATTGACCTGAATGAGTTGCTGGACATACGACGGGTTTGGAGTCATGTATTCTGACGACAAGGGCTCTCATTATTATTAAATTATTCACATCACCTCACTTTACAGCGAACTTAGCCATCCTCTTCATCCTCCTCTTCATCCTCCTCTCCCTCATCCTCTTCATCAACCCAAGATCCTTCCGACCCTTCATCCTCACCAGCCTCCCCGTCCCAAGACCCGTCGCCGTCATCATGCATCCATCTGTATGCTTCCTGGCCATACTCTTCATCATCCACATCGTCACCAAGGTCCGAACCAGGGCCTTCCAAATACACCATCCCACCATCAGGGATACCAGGCTCATGTGGAAAAAGTCGCTTCCGGTTCCGATGCGGAACTTTGCCCTCCGCATGATAGTCTTCCCCCATCACCATCTTCTCAAACTCGCTCTCGAACCCGAAATCACAGGCCAAGAATACATGAAACTTCTTTAATCCTTTACCCCGTAACGGAATGAGCCGTTTTGCAACAGCCCGGTAAGCTCTCCGCACAGCACGTAGCTGATGCAAGTCATCCCCAATGTGCTCTACAAAGTCAAGGTGACAGCGTCCAGCGTCCAGAGAGAGATGAAGACGAGGCAAGTCTAAATGTTCCGATATGAATTCGATAAACTCGGGAAGCTCTTCAAGAAGATCTTCAGGGCTTGGAAACTGATCAACGTATAAAGCATCGTCAAAGTTTAGAAGCCGGACGTCGAGATTACGGATTAAGCGAAGAAGTGGTGTTTTTACGAAAAGCTCAAGAAAAGCAAGGGATTCATTGAGATGGCCGGAAAGAATGATGCGGTTGTGAAGAAAGAAGACTGTGAGGGCTTCTTCACGGATTTGATGGGATACAGCGAGAAGAGCAGTTGGAAAATTGATGCGTTGGTCATATCGCAAGAGTTCGCCGTTTTCGATCACCGCACCGGGTTGGAACGAAAGAGGGGCGACTAGATCTGTTTGACGAAAGATCTCGAGACGGATGTGACGAGGGAGGGTGAGGAGGGAGAGGGCTTCAGTGTCGTTAGGCTGGTCTGCCTCGTTTGATATCTTCATGGTTTTATCATCTACACATACAACGATTGATGAGGTTTGGGCTGGAGACTGGAATATGTTGGGTGGCGTTTATCTGTATCAAAGTGGGCTGTTCTGTTCACACATGGCTTCGGACCTTGAAAGTGTCTTTAGCAAAAATAGGTAAAAAAAAAAGCCGAAAAGATGAATGGCGTTCAAGAATTCAAGATGCGTTTCATTTTTCGCATTTTCTCTGTAGACACTGGTGACTGGACAGTGGGCGGCGAGATTATACCTCAATAGCAATGTCTTTTTGAATTGTATTAAAAAGAATACTTACTATGGAGCAAAGTCAAAAAGTTAATAAACAGGCCGGGCATTGAGGGTGTCTCTTTATTCATCAACTCTCACGCCTCACATCTCGTGTGATGACGATGATGCCTCCCTGGCGTGCCTTGAGGCTAATCGCCTCCTGTTGCTCGTTGCGCCTTTACTGTACAGTCTCTTGAATGTCGCGCACACTGCTCCCGTCGGAGAAGGAGATGCAGCTACAGCTGCCCCGCTTACACCTGCGCCTGCACCTGCCGCTGCACCTATCCAACTTCAGCAAGACGGTGCCAATTCTAAATACTACGGTGTCGAGACGATCCCTGAAGGCCAAACCATCACTCCCGAGGACCTTAACCGCAAAGCCAAAGAAGCACATTCGCAGTACGCTATGCGCCATAACGCTTTGAAGCGAGAAAAACAGCAAGAAATGAAGGCTTGGAAAGCGGCCAAAAATGAGGCGAAAAAAAAAGGCGAGGCATTTGACCAGCCGAAACCCAAACAGGCGCCGAGAATGCCCGCCATGATGTCTGCTATGGCTGTCGACAACAAGGTCTACTATCACACCTCTGGAAACAACAGGAACGATCCGGCCACTACAACTATCGTCGCGGAGGCATGTGGCCCGCAGGGCCATCGAACGGGAGGAAAATGTGCTGAAATGGGGTCATGAATCTCATGGCGAAGGACATTCGAAATGCTAATCCCGGCCTCGATAATGCAGGAGTCAAGGCAGCGTTAGAAGCGAAAATGAACGGTGCTAAATCGACAGCTTTCGGGTTTCCCGGAGGAAACGATAAAATTCGCCCTAAACCCCACAAGGCTTGTGGTAAAGATGATGAGCCGGGTTGTAAGCAAGTACTGGCCGCCACTGGAGTCACTGACCAAGTTCGGATGAATATGGGCATGCAAGGGTTTCAAAACGACGGTAATGCAAATACTGGAGGAGGAAGAGGTGGAAGAGGTGGAAGGGGAGGTGGAGGTGGAGGTGGAGGTGGAAGGGGAGAGGTGGAGGTGGAAGGGGAGGTGGAGGAGGTGGAAGGGGAGGTGGAGGAGGTGGAGGTGGAAGGGAGGTGGAGGAGGTGGAGGTGGAAGGGAGGAGGTGGAGGTGGAAGGGGAGGTGGAGGAGTGGAGTGGAAGGGGAGGAGGTGGAGGTGGAAGGGGAGGAGGTGGAGGAGTTGGAAGGGGAGGTGGACGTGGAGGTGGACGTAGGAAGAGGAGGTGGACGTGGCGGAGGAAGGGGCTCCGCTGGACCCGCAGCCAGCTGTAGCTTACGTCGCCGAGATCTTGACTCTATAACCAACGAAACCCATCCTCTAACCCGCGCACGACTGATGAGAAGAGCCACTTCATGTGGTGCCCCAAAACAGACGAAGGGACCTAAGAAGAGCCGAGGTGCAGCAGTTAAAGTTAAAGGATCTCGTAAAGCGGCTGTCGCGAAACGCCCTCGTGAAAAATCTGCATCAAAACGTCCTACTCGTGGAAAGGCTACAACACAACGCCCTGGTCGTGGAAAGGCTGCAGGGAAGCCTACTCGAAAGGCTGCAGTTAAGAGTCCCGCTGGAAAGGCTGTACCGAAACGTCCTGCTCGTCAAAAGGCTGCAGCAAAAAGCCCTACTCGTCAAAAGACTGCACCGAAACCTCAACCTGGTCGTACAGCACCTCGACAAGGCCCAGCCGCGACAAAAAAACGACGTGGTTAAACATCTTCCCTAACGAAATTTCATCGCACTTTCTGTTATACTTGTTATAAATTAGAAAAAGGTCTCGATGTTTTGCATATGAACAATGCGTAATAAATTAATGATGAGAGAAATGTTAGTTAACATTCACTGGGATGAATGAAAAAAATCCTCTGTGGGAAAAGGAGACGTGGTAGTTTTGGGTGTTGGCAGTGCAGTCTAGTTTTCAGATCAGAAGGCAACCACAATAGAAGGAGTGACAGAATCTAGAGAAAGTGGAGGGTCTGCAAGGGAGAGGAAAGAAGTGAATGCCGACAGAGAATGATCCCTAAGGATCATCCGGGGCAGGGATTGCAAAGGAACTTGGAATCCCTGACGACGAGTGAGGTCAGTACCCACAGTAGGACGTGGAGAAGAGCAATTTAAAGATGGCGGTTGGAAAAAAATAACTTACAATTAATAATATTTATTATTCTATTTTATAAAATCGCACAACTTGCTAATAGGGAGGTCACCACGGGAGCCCAGCTGCCAAGAGGAAGGAGCTGCCTGAGCCAGTGGGTGGTGCCTGAGCCAGTGGGAGCCACCAAGAGTGGTATAAACGAGGGACCACAATGGCTGTTTAAAAGAAGAAGAGATGGGTAGATATAAGTATCAGTGGTTTGTTTCAGGATGTTGGATTGTTTGAGTGGGTGCGGAGTTCGGATGGAGATGCTGTGGCCATACAAAAGTTGAGGTGGAGCTCACATGTTTAAATGTGCATATATAGAAATGATATATAGACATTATAGCGCAAATGGTACCTTTTTTCGCTTTTCAAATTCCGACAGGATTGTTGAAAGTTGTAGATGAAACGGCACCCTCTGCAACAAGAAATCGAGAATCATGAGAGGACGGTGGCGGCAATTGAGAGGGAGATTCTGCATATGAGGGAACGTTTTGAAGAGGTATTGAGAGGGGAGGAGGTGGGTGCCAGGAAAGAGGTTGGGGTGTGGGAGGCGGAAGAGAGGTTGCGAGCGGAAGAAAGAGTAAGGGAGTGTGAGGAGGTGAGTTGTGTGTGTGTTTCTTTAATGAAGGAGGATGGATATAAATCAATGCAAAGATGTTAGGAGTATAGAAGCTAAGCTACATATTTTGATTTATATCCCTATCTCTACGTATTAGGAACTCGAACGCCTGAAATCTCAACGCCGGAAGTCCAGAGAAACCATGAGCCGCGTCAATTCTCTTTCTTCCTTATCGTCAATGCGGTCAAAATCGGGAGTGCCGCATATAACTCGGTGGCGGTGCGGGATGCGACATTGAGAAGTTTCATGACGAGCAGAGAGAAAAACGGATTGCGAGACAAAGAAGACTGGAAGAGGTGCAGCAGGGTGGAAGGGGGTTGGAGGGGAAGCGGAACGATTCTGGGTTGGGTTGTGAGGGCAAATTGCTGGGCAATGACGGCTTGGGTGGGAGAGTACCGAGATTCCTGGAAGAGGTTTGGGGAGGGTGGGGGTGGCGATGGAGATGAGGTTGTAGATGGCTCGTTGGGGACAGGGGGGTTTGGAGTGAAAATCGTGATGGAGAGAGAGCACGCACGGGTCGCTTTTGACGCCATCTTCTATAAGTGATGCGAGTGCACCTGGAACCATCACTTCAATCTCTGACGTTGATGGCCAAACTGCATTACCGCTCACCCCAATTACGACAAGCGAGCCAACTTCTGAAGCGGGGACGATGAATACAAGAGAGGATTTATTTTACACATCGATCGAAATGAAATGCCTGAACCTCCCATGTATCTGTTGTCGCAAGGAAGGAGGGACATTTCGGATTTCGCAGACGACGCCTATCCTTCTCTCTTAATAAGGCCTAATCACTTAATGTTGGGGTTGGAGTTGAGGAGGAATTTGAGGGCTGACAACACAAAATCCAAGACGGGCGCTATCTTGCCGCAGAATGAGATGTATGGGGATGATGTCATCGAATCGACCGATTTAGATGATCTGGAGGATGTGCCAGGGAAAGAGCAACCACTCGAGAAGTTTACAGAAGAAAGCTGCACTACGGGTTCATCGGTCAGGTCGTCCTCGCCACCCAAAGATTCCGATGCTTCAGATCCAAGGGAATCCGAGACTTCATCACGCAAAGCTCAAGAAGATATCACTTGGGATGAGGCCGCCATAAGTTCTGACAAGATCATACCGGTACTTGCAGAGATTGAGCCTCCGCTGAGACGGTTTCTCTCGACCGCGGCGAACGCGGGTGATCAGCATTCAACCTCGTTCCTTCTAGACGATAGGAATGAGGGGACGCCAGAGCCTCTTTTTATGAATTTGGACGATTTGGGAGAGTCGATCATTCTGGATGCGGTGAGGATGGAGGATTCTGTTGTGGAGATAAACGATGATTCTGAAAGGAATTCGGTGACGAGTGTCGCAAGCTCTCATGCATCTTCTGTCGGGGAGAATGGTGGATGGAAGAGCCCAAATGATGGGGAAGAGACGCCAACAATAGCTAAACGTACGATTGGGGCGAAGTTCGTCACTTCTTTGTTGGGTGTGCCGGAGGGTGGCCAGGGAGCGAGTGTTACGGTGGAGACGGATACGACCGCAGGACCGTCTGTTGCAAGGACTTCAGCTGATTCGGGATCTATGAATCTTATGTCGAATTCGTCGACTCTTACCACAGGTGCCGCCTTTGAGTTTAAAAGTGAGGTGGAGGGCTTACCTGAGCCTTTATCTTCACCACCGGCTGAATATTCTGATGTTGGCGCATTTGGACCGTCATCACCACCGTCGCCAAAGAGATCAATTTGGGAAGAGTTCTTCCTCCGTGGAGAGGACCATCACTGAGAAGAAATTCAGTATCGAATACGAACCCTGTGGTGGTGACTGGTGGAAACTTAGCGCCTGCTGTGGAGCCTAGTGACTCGCGGTCGGCGTTTAAGTGGTCGTCTAGGTCTTTATCTCCCACAAGGTCGATTTTAAGGGGTGGAGTAAGGGAATTGATGGGAAGGAAGGAGGGTGGTGGGGCGGGGAGGCGCGTTGTTTCATCAGCGATGGCCCAAATCGACTTCTGTAAAAAAGGGGTGGCATGGACGTATTCTAAATAATCGATGCGGTGGGAATAATCAAGAGATTGCTGATGATAATAAATATATATTCACACAGGTGATTTTATACAAAAAAAAGGCGCGACTTTGACAGTTGATGTATCGAATGTAAAGACTTGTCTCGGAGATGAGGGGTTTGAACTTTAAGAGAACCTCTAGGGCTTTCCAATCTCCCTCTCGAAGTCTTATGAGTACAGGAACGGAGTTCTCGTCAGTGTAATATTCGTCTAGCAATGCCTTTGCGGCCATCTTTTCATCAAAGTTGACGCTTTGCAAGAAGTAAAGTGGTTGAAGGAAGGCTTCCTCTGACCGCGACAGTCCAGGGAGGAGGATCTCTTCGTCTGCAGGCAGGACATGTGGAGGATACACCTCGTCCACGACAAAAACTTTTTGACAAGAGAGAAACAGGCGCGGGGAGCTCAGGATCCGGTCACCCGCAGACCGAATCTTTTGAAATGTTTCTATTCCGTGCTGCTCACGCAGGTAAAGCATATATCCGACGTCCTTCTCAAAGCCCAATGAAGTCGTAAATTCGTCGAACCATGCGTTGACCCAAGGATCTCTCGGGAATGCCCCCAAGAACCAAGGCTCGATTGACGGCACGCGAGTGTTGAACGTGAATTCTGAGTAATGGAACGCAAAGCTTCCTAGACCTCGCTCCCGTTGTTGAAGGTTGTGAAGAAAATGTAGAGGTTGTGTAAGGATCAGGTAGGGATCCACCCAGATCCCGCCATGCTCATTTATCAACGCGAGACGAAACCAATCCATCTGGAGAGATGACGGGAGCGTGGCAAATCTATGGGGAGGTTCTGATGTAACAAAGTCCCAGACTGTTTTTGGAGTCAAAAGCTTTACTTGATGGTCTGGGTTAAGACGACGCCACCCTATCACACAGCTTTTAACGAAAACTGGGATATCGGTATCGTTTGGAAAGTACGTCCAGATTTTTTTGGGTATGGTGCGAGTGTTGGGATCTGTCAAGGCCTCCAAAACCCTGACATCTCCCTCGGCCTCAACCGCAACCGACGATTCAGGAAAGGTGTCTGGGGATGAAATTACTGAGGAGAATGCAAATCGGAGCCCCAGAAAGAACAGTGTAGTCATAACAAGAATCGAAATCCGCGGCCTACGTTGCCTGACTAATGCCATAATTGGCTTCGAGAAGCTCGCCCGAGGACGCCATCTCATTTTCTTGGTAAGTCGGCCAGAAGTTATTTGGCACTTGGTATTGCCCTTTTGTTTTGAATTATCTCCTGGAATCCATTCCGAAACCATATTTTTCGTCAAGGAAGTCGCCATGGCGATCCCGTGCTTTAATTCTACATATTAATACTCTCTTTTTGAAAAGATTTACAGGGCGCGAACCGTAATAATTTGTTTATTTGCGATGGGTACTGATTTGCAACAGCGGAGAATAATCAAACTCAAACAAAGCCTGACTTTATTCCGTAGACTTTGGTGTGGCCCTCCGCAGAGTACTCTTTTTGCATGATGTCCTGAGCCATCTCGTACGCCTTACGGTAAGGATCATAGGGTTGAGGCTCTTCTTCCTCGGTAGGAGGAAGATGTTGGTATTCCTGGGCCGTCACGCCCATGTCTTGCCATCGATGAAGGCGCTGCTCTTCCTCCTTGTGATTTCCGCGGAAGCGAAAAGTCGTCCCTGGCATGTAGATAATGTTCTCGGTGTGCTGAGACAGCGATTCTGCGGCGATTTGACTGGCTCTTTCTATTATTCGGTAAAACCTTTTACATTCCGGAGAATAGACTGAGTACTGCTGCAAGGTCGCTAGCCCTCTGTCGCTTGTGGGCGTGGGTTGGCTTTGGAATGTGGTGAAAAAACTCCATGAGAGATGCAAAAAATGGGAGTGGCTAATGTAAAAGAGGTCCTTTTTATAAGATTTCTTTTATGTCTCCCAACGCGTCATCAATCTAATTCCAAGAACGCGTCACAAAATTCGCAATCCTCCCCTCCACTACAGAGAAAAAGCCTAACATTTATAACAGGGCAAGACGAGTTCAAAATGGCTTATTGAGGTACGCGAGCCTCTTTTCGGCGGCATCAGTGTACCTCTGTTCGATTCTCGTGTACTCGTCTTTAACATCTTCAAAGAGTCTTGAAGAGTTCGGGATATGCCTTTGTAGCGCGTCGCTTTTAAGGATGGTGTCTGTAGGATGTATGTTTGTTAACGACCCCTCGCATAATGCATAAAGAAACAACAACTCGGAAAGAGTTGCGTAATGAACCAGACCGAGCAAGTAACGAAAAAAGATCTCACCTAGATTCGCTTCTATAAGAATAATCTTCTGATCAACTTTTGCCATCATCTTCTTTAACTCTCCAAACTCATCCCTCCCAGCTCCTCCCCTCCTACCCTTTCTCCCCGCTCTCCTCCTGTACTCCTCTACTCTCTTCTCCGCAAGTGCGACCGCATCCATCGGCACCACCACGTCATTCTCCACAATCGTCACCCGTTCACCCTCTCCATCCCTTCCTCTCCTCGATATCCTTTCCACCTTGCCTCATCTCCTCCCTCGCCATCTCCTCCTCAAACTCCTCATCCTCTCCCATCCTCCCCGCATCATCATCTCTTCCTCCTCCCTCCCTTTATCCTTCCAACCTCCGCTCCAAGTTTCGCAACTACCTCCCTCGCTTCATCATCTCCGAACACTCCCATCTCCCCGTACCCCTTAATAGTCTCAACACCACCCGTCTTCATTACCCCTTCACCTTTGACGCCTTCTCCCTAACCCTCTTCGCCTCCTCCTCCTCCCTTCTCTTCACCTCCGCCTCCCTCTCAACAGCAGCTTGCGCCGCATACGTCGTCCACATTGTATTTGCAGGCGACACAAAACCACTTGGTTCAGGCTTCAACTTGACGGCGTCTTCATCTTCCCCTTCCTCCCGTCACAGCCGTCACAAGAGCTCTTCTATCTCTTGTCGGTGGGTTGCCTCCAACCCCTCCAATACGTCCTGTCTCTGTATCGTAAGTTCCAGGGGATGGTCCCACCACCTCCTTAACTTCCTCCTTTACAACTCTCACCTCCTCTTTTGCTCTTCGTGTTGACGCAAAAGTCGGTTTTGCGTAACTCTCCTCTAACACTCTCCAATATGACACAGGGTTCCAAAGTGCGTGTCGCAAGGCTCTCACAGATTGTTGTAATGATCCAGGGAATAAGTGGCCTTCCGAATTTTAGCATTTCGCAACGTCACATCATCATCTGAGAAAGTAGATTCTGTGTCCGTGTCAGAGTCCTGGGGTGGTGACGCGTCAGAGGGAGTGGCATCTTCGTCGGAAGTGGAAACATCATCTTCGTCAACAGTATAGTCATCATCATCATCCAGATTTCCGGAAGTGATATGAACGCTCGTGATAAATGTATTGTCAACAGCTTTAGGGTCGAATGTAAGGGATGACTTTGAAGTTTGTTTGGAACCATTCTTCTCTTCAACCACCTCAACGGCTTCCACAACGTTGATGACAGGTTCCTCACTGGCCCCTCAACCGCTAAAACTGGAATATTCATATCACTTTTCTGCACGTCTTTCACCTCCTCCAAGACTTCCGTTCCACTTTCCAAAACTTCGTCCCCAGCTTCCATCTCTAACCTCCTCTGCCGTTCCAAAGCCTCCCCAATTGCTATAATTCTCTCTTTTCGTTCCCGTTCCTTTCGCTCCTCCCGTTCCGACTCCCGTCTTGCCATCTTCCGCTCCTTTAGTGTCAAAATTCGTCCAGCGCGTACTGTTGCTCTCACGTCCTCCTCTGTCATCGTGACATCTCGACGGCGTGTTCCTTCTTCTCGACGTTTAGCTGTGATAGCTTGGAGGTCGTCGTGCACTTTGTGACGGAGATGAGGTTTTTGGACGCGACGGAGGGAGGGGCCTTGATCTGTGGGGGCGAGGGCGTAGTAGGTGTCTTGGAGTAGAGGGAGTTTTTGGTGGAAGGAGAGGTCGGCGATTTGAATGGCGTAGAGGTTGGGGAGGATGTCGAGAGGGTTGAAGTCAAAGTATCCAAGAACTAAATTAACAGATACAATAAAGTCATTAATAACACGCGTAAAGGAAGAATATTATTATTAATGGTAAAACTTGTGTGGGAATACAAAGTCGAACGGAAATCCATAAAAAAGGAATAAACGTACCATCATCTCCGACGTCCTCTTTACCTCGAATCCCGATAACGCCCCCTCGTTTCTTAACGATTGGGTTCCCATCAATCATTACTCTCCTCAACGCCGGTAACCACACGATACCCATCAATCCAGCAGGTGTGTCAACGAAGTTATTCGAAATATTGAGCTCTTCGAGTTTTTTGAAACCGTCGTATTTGTCTTCACCGGGGAGCGGGGTACGAGGAGTTGAGGGGGCAGACGTTGAAATAGGTGGCGGGGCAAGGAATTCGAAGGTGCGGAAACGGTTGGAGGAGATATTGAGAATGCGGAGGCTGAATACGGGTTCCGTTTTCGGTTTTAAGAAATTCCATAAGTACATAAAGAAATAAATACGTAAATAACGAAGGTATAAAGGGAGATGAATAAATCCCATTAAAAAGAAGTACGTGTAAAACTTTCGAGAGATAATTTACCTTGGCAAAGTTCCTAACACGAACATTGATTCAGCACTTTCCAGCCAGTTATTTTCCAGATTCATATTTTCCAATCTCTCAAATGCGACTACCATCTGCTCTACTTTCCAAAGGCTCCCACCCACCGTTGTCGAGGGGCTAGGTCCCGCTTTATCATTAACAGACATCGCAATAGATTCAGGTTGTGATGAATTTTGATGCGGTGAAGGTCTACCAGGCGAAGCATCAGTCGCTGCGTTATTCGCTGCAGATCCATGTGGTGATGCTGTTTCCCTGTAGAACGAGTGAAGGTGATTTTTCGAGTGGATGTGGTGACGCGTTGGTCTCGGATTGTGGAGGTTGCGAGGACATGTGTGTGGAGCCGAGGTTGCCCGTTGAAGTGGTATTTTTAGATTGATGGCTGCTTCCTTTAAAGTAATAAGGCATAAGGGATAGCGTGTAAACTTACGCGGCGAATGGTTAGAGGTGGATGCAGAAGAGGGGTGAAAGCTAGATGCACGGTTTACTTGCGATGAAACACTACCGTTTTCGCCTTGTAAAATATGTTTTAGACAAATCGAGAGTAATATGACATACTGGCTGACTTTCCATCTGTGCTAAGACTGGGTTCGGAACTAGGTAGCGACGCTCCGGCTACAGCAATGTTACTAAAATAAAAATAGTCTTCAATCACTCTTACAAACGCTATGCTGATCCATTTGACTTGACGTTGAAGCCTTTTCAGATTGTACTTGTTCCGAAATGGATTGACGACCTACACTCTCCTTCCCAGGCTGTTCACTTTCCACCTCTTTTGTTTGAACCTTTGCAAAATCTCCTGTATCCACAATCTCCAATGCAATAACTTCTCCTTCCTCTGTAGCCTCTGTTCCCTCAATAGACTTTCTTCCCGCCTCCTCAACCACTTTTTCCTCGACTACATTAACACCTGCTCCCTGCTCCTCCTCCATATCGCCTCTCACAAATGCATCCAACATGGCCACTTGGGTCGGCAAAATCAATTCAATGACACGATCCCTCCATCTCGACATGTCTAAAAGGTCAAGCGGAAGGTTCTTAATCTTATTGGACGTGACTTCCAAATGCTTCAATTTCGGAAGCGTCGCAAGAACGATAAGTGTGGCTTCAGATACATGATTGTAAGAGAGATCGAGATACTTTTAAATAAAGTCAGCCACATCAAAATGCAAAGGTTGTACCTCTAATATTGGGAATCTTCCTTCGATTTCAAGATCTAGGTGACGAATTTTGTTGAATGGGAGATGTAGGCTTCGTAAGCCCGGTAAAGCACCGAGTCTGGCCATCGGCAGTGCATTTTCACCGGCTCGGAGTGTGTGGAGCTTAGTAAAGAGGCTGAGGTCGTCTTCGATAACGTATTTTAATTGTTGGTTCGACGCGTCGAGCACGTAGACGTCGTCAGGGTCTTCAGCGGGAGCTTTGTTAAGCTAAATATGATCAAAATAAATGTTGAACGCAACAAAACCAATGCACAGGTTAATTGATTATGAAATACAATGAACGACTGTAACGTAGAAGATCGACTCACCAAAAAGAACCCATCCAACACATGCGGAACCTCTTCATATTTATCCTTTGTCCTCTTTCTCGTCACCATAGGTTTTCTAGTCACAACCACGTGCTCGTTCATCATAGCACAAGGCATGACATCCGGATACATGCCCTCCCTCGACATTGACGCTCTAGGTGTCCGTATATTCCCCCTTAAAATATCATACTCTTTCGGTTTGACCACAGCCTTGCTCGTTCCTTTTCTTATTGGCGGCAAAATCGCCGTTGCTGGTTTTTTTTGCGCTTGTTTAGGGGTTTTGCGGGAATGTGAAGGTATCCCATGTGGAATAGCAAAAGGTTTTGGGGAGGCTTTGTCGTTGGATGAGGCTGCGGATGGGTCGAGATTTGGAAGATGTTTGCTATCATTTAGATTCAAGGCGTTTGGAGTCCAAGGACCCATAGATCGGTTCGTGTTGGTGGAGGGTCGTTGAGCAGTGGGATCACCTGATGGGTTATCCATAAACTGCACGCCTCCTGATCCATCTCCCGCCCGTTCGTTAAGGAAGCTCGCAGAAGATGTTTTTCGATGATCATCTGTGAGTGAAGATGGGTTAAGGGTATCCCCATTATTGTTGTTGTTTTCCTCGACGGATGGTGTACTGCTCCTCAGCAGTGGGTTGTCCCCAATATTCCCGTCACCATCATCACTCATTGAAGGATTTGTCACAGTGTCAAAATATACAATGCATTATGTGTAACATAGAAACCGATTGCGTGGCATCACCAATCCTCCATCCATCATCGACGCCCATAAAAGCATTACCCGTCATGCAGCAGCCTTCACTACTCACACTCCCGCCAGAGCTCCTCCATCCTACCCTTTCTTACCTTCACCCACACACTCTGCTCACCCGGATCCTCCCACTCTGCACCACCTCCCGCAATCTCATAATCCATCTCGTCAACGACCTTTCCTTCGCTCTTCGCAATCTCCTTCTTTACCCAACCCCTGTCTACTGTTTCCTTGTTCCACATACACCGCCGCATCCATCATCCACAATGCCGGCCTCACACGTAATCTCTTCGCCGCCATTGTCGAGAGCTGGGTGGAGGAAGGCGGACCAACAACAACGTCAATTGGGTTCAAGCGGGGCTTTGTATAGCCATCAAGAACGGAGCCAATGTATCGCTCGATGATTACTTTGGTTGTTCTGGTTGGCGCACGTGGATGCCGTTGACATGGTTCGATTCTGTCTCTCAAAGGTGGATGGTGACCAGACGAGGTTGTTGGAACGTCTTGGCATGTATGCATCAAGATGTGGGAGTGTGAATGTTTTACGAGAAGTGATGAAACTTGGAGGAGGAGCCGAAAAAGACATGATGTTGATCACCGCCTCAGAAAAGGGTAGAACCGACATTGTGAGAGTTCTAGTCAAAGAATTCGACTGCGATCCCTCCCAGTCAGATCACGAAGCACTCCGTCGAGCCGCCGCAAGAGGTCACAGCGACGTTGTCGCACTCTTACTCGAATCTGGCGGTGTTGATCCTGGCGCCTTTTGGGAACGCGCTGTGCGGGATGCAGCGGCGTTAGGACATGCAGAAGTCGTTGGGTTGTTGTTAGACAAGACATCCCGAGAAGGGTTGTTGGATGATCAACCGTTACGTTTAGCAACGTTACATCAGCATCCGTCCATTGTGAAACTCTTGCTGGATTCGCATCGAGTTGATCCGAACCGTGCGTTACCTATTGCGGCGAGGACAGGGAATAAAGAGATTTTGGAGTTGTTGTTGGGAACCGGACGGTGTGATCCTGCCTATGATCATCAGCATGCATTGAGATGGGGATGTGCGTTGGGACATAGGGAAGTCGTGAGGGTTTTATTGGCGACGGGGGTTGTGATCCAGGAGTGGAAGGGAATTATTGCATCAGGATGTCGTGTTATTACGGTCACATACATATCGTGGAAATGCTGTTGGAGACAGGGAAGGTGGACGTGACGGCCGAAGATCATTTCGCCGTTCGTACCGCATCGATGAACGGTCATATAGATGTTGTCCAACTTCTCATTGGTTTACCTGAAGTGGATGTCTCTGCGCGATCGCATTTCGCGCTACGGAAAGCTGCGGAGAATGGACATGCGGATGTTGTGAAATGTTTATTAGGGACAGGGAAAACGTGGGATCCAATCTCACTTGATGATCCGCTGTTGAGACCAGAAGGCAATGGCTGCTGCTGTGAAGCATGGGCATATTGAATGTGTCAAGGCGTTGCTTGACTTTCAGGGTGGGCGAGTTGCGGAGTTCGCGATTGGCGCATTGGTAAATGAGGCGATGGTTAGGAGCTTTTGGGATATTGCTGAAGTGTTACGGGACGGATGTTGATTTTTGAAATAGAACCAACATGTGCTATACGTCTTTCTTTTCAAGTTTTATTACAAGTTGGATTATGTGCCACATATACGGGTGATGTTGTTTATTAGATAAGTAGGCAGTTACCAAAAGTAGATGAGGTTCTATGAAGTCTATAGACATATAACCACAAAAAGATAAATGAAACAAAAAACAAACAAAAGAAAGAAAATAGAATGAATAAAAGAATATCTTTTAACGGCGAAAAAGTGAACAAAGAAAAGCAATAGAAAAAAAAAAAGGCGACTATACAGGTATTAAAGGAAAATGAGGCCATCGAAAAAAAAAGTAGAACCAAGAAAAGATTTTCCAAGATAAAATTCTCAAACACCCCTCATCCCCTCCACAGCCTTCATCACCGCCCTTCACAATCACATCCACATCCCCTTCCTCCCTCCGTCCACTCCCCCCTTCAAAACCTCAACAACAGCCTTCACCTCCAAAACCTCCCTCTCCATATCTCCATCCTCCTTCTCATCCCAACCTCCTTCTCCATCTCAACCATCCGCCCCCTAACCCCTTCCAATCCCCTCAGTCACATTCGCCAACTGCCAAACCGCAACCGTGTTAAACGCCAACATAAGCACAGCAATCAACCCAACCAACACAGCGCTCATCTGGAGCCAAGGTGCAGTCACCTTGGCCAACGCCGGCGCCACCTCCTCGTCACGGTCAGATGGCGACGCTATCGGCGTTGAATCAAAACTTCGACTGTTACGACGTGAAGATTTACGACGAGGTCCGCTTTCCGTCGTCTCCATCGGACCCTCTGGACGCAACGCCACAATAGCATGTATACCGTCTGAGCTAGGTTTGATGATTTGCGGGAAGGCCGGGACGGAATAACCTCTTCGTCCTCATATTCGTCGTCAGTGCAAACAGGGGTTCCGGGAACTGCTTGACGGATTCTTCAAGAGCTGCAATGAGGGACGCGCAGTTTCCACGTACACCGTCGATGGCGCCGCTCATGATAGGAACTATAAAGTGTGAATTAATTTCATCAAACATGAATACACTTACTTTTAATGACTGTGAATTTCCAGAACTCCACTGAACATTCCACGATGTGACGCGTTTTGCGAGGACCGTGCCACATCAGACAGAACTTTGCAATCAACTAATTGACAAAATTAACAAAAATGAAATGTCTGTAGAGAGTATTACCTGGAATCCATCAAATACATCGGGGTTCTTGGTTTTAGATTGAATGCAAAGATATCTTTGCAAAACAAAAAAAAGGGGAAAAAACACATTAGTAAAAGGCGCCAGGGATAATTGACCAGTAAGAAAAAGTTTGGGAAAACAAAGAAGAGGCATGGAATAAATAAAACTGGCCAAGAAAAAGAGAAGAAAATAATTGAAAAGAAAAGAAGAGAAAATTAAAGAAAAAAAATAAAAGAATAGAAGAAAAAAAGAATGTACTCACTTCCCTTCCTTTGCCGCCACAACCTCCTCATGAATAATACACCTCGTACTTTTCGGTCCCAACGGAAACCACAACGGCAACGTATACTCAATAACCCGATGCCATCCAACCCCCATCCTCCCCAAATCCAAATCCAAATCCCTCATCTCCCCCTCTCCCCTCCCCACAATCTTCTCAGCCACCACAAGTTCCCCATCAGGCACCAAAGCAGGCTTCCACTCCCCATACCTCAAAAACTGCACCTTGCGTCGATTCAAATAATTCACCATAAAATGACCACCACCAATAAGCGGGTCATGCGCGTACACGTGGGAAACCATCGAGGAGAAAGAGAGCGGGTAGATTTTGTCCTCAATGGCGTGGGGGGAAGAGTTGGGGGTTTAGGGCCGCGCGTTTTTCTCCACGGCAGCCGCAGGTTGAAGGGATAGAGCGTTTTTTTGCGTCGACGTGGGGAAACAGCGGGTATCAAGGGTGGCTCCGCGGGTCCAGATGTGGGCGTCATTGTATTAATTGCGATTGGTTCAGCGACTGATAGAGGTACGACTGGCGTGGATGTGTTTCCGTGTGTCTCTTTGACACCCATATCGTGACTAGGTCGTCTGCTTTGCGACGCCACAGGAAGGTCCAAAGTCGACGGTGGGGGTGTCGGAGACGACCTATCCAACGAACCATTATCCGAATGATACGCTGACGAAGACGACCCTTTCCCCCCCACTTTTTATTCTTCATCCCTCCCCCTCACTAGCATACCCCGTACTCTGCTCCGCCTTCTCCACAGCCTTCTTCATCTTCTTCTCCTCCTTCTCCGCCTTTCCGCCTCCTTCTTGACCCTCTTCACCTCCTTCTCCCTCTCCTTCCTCGCCTTCTCAAGCTCTTTCGCGCAGACACCGGGACAGGCGTGACCTCTACAACAGGGGACTCTGCCGGCAAAGATGCAGATGGGACAAGTTTCACCGGTGATTCCACAATCGAACCAATCCGTATGGCCGCTAACTGCACTGATGGTTTTGATGACAGGTCTCGGGCCATAGCGACAGGGGAGTGTGCACCACCATCCGCAGAGGGTGTGGACGCAGAATGCGATCTTGATTTCTCTAACGGCGCATCGAGAGATGAAGAGGCCATGGGTGTTGAAGACTGAGACGCTGATTTGAGTATAGACGGTGCGACGAGGGTTGATGACGTTGGAGGAGCTTGTGGAAGGCTGTTTAAACTGCCTGGAGTCTTCTTTTTGACGGTACTGCGACGGCGTAGTAGGTTTGCGGATTTAGAGTCTGCGGTGGTACCGCTGTCGGCGGCAGTGTTGGAGGGGGAGTTGGTGAGGAAGAAGGGGAAGGCGTCTTTTTTTCTTTGGGTGACGATTTGGGTGCGGAGTTGACAGGTTTCGCAGGTTCCCTGGTTAGAGCAGGTGCAACGGAGAGCAGAGACGTCAGGGAATTTCCGGCGTAAACTTGTGGGCTGGAAATAATATCAATCATTAGGTCCATGCCAAAATAGATAAATGAACAACAATAACAATAAAAAATATGAGGAAACATAAAAAAAACACAAAGAAACCAAACAATACGTAAAATATAAAGACAACCAACACGTTCACATACCTCTACATGCAAATCCCACAACCTATTCACAAGGTCAAACACCGCATCTCTATCAAAAACGACGACAAAAACACCTTTGTCGTCAACGCTCCCACATTCTCTTCCTCATCCGCATCATTCGCAACCTCAATCTCAATCGCATTGGGTATAAGCAACGCCACATTCTTTTTCTGCACATCAATCACCTGCGACAGGGGGATGAGAAGCGTCGGAGAAAACGGGGTGGAGCTTGAAAACGCAAGATGGTGCTGGGACACCCAGAGTCGACCTCGAACCGTCGTGTCTCGACGAAGAGCGCAGGGGAAATCTGGGAGATGGGGTGAGTTTGAAAGACAAGAGAGTATGGTTTTTTCCTACCGTCAATGAGAAGATCGGTGGATGGAACGCTTCGAAACATTCGATGGAATTCAGTGTTTTCGCGATCTGTTGCGACGGGCGTTGTATAACTTTTTCTACGGGGTAATGTTTGTACTGGAGCGACCACGGGCGATCCACCCGTCTTCAATCCCGGTGTGACCACGGCAGAAGGTCCCTGAAACGCTGGTAAGCTCATCCTTTTCGTCCTCACTACCTCTTGCTCCTGATTCTGGGTCGCAGATTGGAAAACAAAGGGAGGGGGGACACCAAGAGCAACGATGGGGTAGTTGGGGAAGACAGGTTGTAAACCTGGGTTGGAGTCTCGTTCCGTTGATGATGTCTTGATGGTTCGACGACTGTCCTTGTCGGATTCAGAGTGTAAAGAAGGGTCTCGAGGGGGTTTGGAGGGAAGCGTCATGCTTCGTTGGGGCAAAGAGGTAGAGCCAGGGATACCGTTGACAATGAGATAATCGTCGATATCGTCATCGTCGGTGGGTTTAGTGTCATCGTCGTCGTCATGCAGGATTGATGTTGGGACTGTTCGGAACGATGCGGTGGGCGATGGAAACGATGGGAGGTAGTTTGATGGACTGTTTGGAAGAGACGTGAGGACGGAGAGGTCCCTTGATGATGACGTTCTGACCAGCATGTTTTGGTCGTCCATGGATACTCTTAAAGGGATTTCAATGCTAGGCGATGTGCTTGCATCTCGGATAAAGGGGATAAAGGGGAAGATGGTGATGTAGACATTTGAAAGTCCTTGGGTGCTTGCATGCTGCTGAGACTGACGGAACGCATGCGGTGGATGGGACGGTGAGGTTGGTTAAGATTGCTGACTTGAGATCGGGAATCTGAGGAGGAAGAACCCTTGGTAGGTTGGTCGGTTGATGCCATTCCGGTGATGGATTGGTGTTAAAAGGACTTCACACCCGCAGCGTGAAACAAATGAAAAATTTAAAAATATAACCCCTTGCTTGACTTTACGCACAAAATGATGTCCACTTTTGCGGTCATCTGGCGGCGAGAGGGAATTGCATCAAGAGAAAAGTGACAGCTGCTAGATGACGCGTAAGGATATGTCCTTTCCAAAATAGCGCATTTCAATTCCAATTCACACGTAACTTATAACCAGAAAGGGGAAGAAGTTGATATAACATGATGAGCACTTGTTTAATCATACCTATCTTTTACTATGGAACTTGTCCAAGAAACCTTTGAAAAAAGGAAGTCAAGGAAGAAAACTCTGACTCCTTCCAGATTCTTTCGCCTCAACATAAAAAAAAAAAGGAATTTGCCTAAAGACGCTTATATGATTATAAAATGAGATACGAACGAATATATTTCCACTAAAAGAAATCAATTAACATGCACAAGACGAACATTTACTCAAACTTCACATCCGCAGACCCCAACGACAAAGTCATATCCAACTTATGCACTCCAACAACACCCCCCTCCTTCCTCCTCTCACCCTCCGCAAAACCCCTCGTGTTTCTAGTGAAATCAACACCAGTCCCCTTGACACGCACGCTTCCCCAAGATTTCGTCTGAACCTTGAAAGCACCATAAAAGTCCACCAGGCGAACGTTATGCGAACCCGTCGAGGTTTTCGCAGTAATGGTGGTGGCGGTGGTTGGGAGCTGGACATTGACAGTGTCAATCGACCCGGTTTCAGCCTTCATGGTGAGGTCGGTGAATGACCCGGAAACGGTTTGGAGCTTGATGGAACCTGTGTTGGTGGACGTGGAAATGGTTTTTTGGACAATGACGTTCTTGATGTCGATTGAACCAGTGTCAAGCGTGAGTCGAGGATATCAACCGTGAGGTCCTATTAAAGAAAATGAATGTGAGTAAGGAAAAAATCAAGAGGAGGGAAGCCCGCGGGAACTTACGTTAACATTGATGCTACCGGTACGGCCATCGATCACAACCTTTTCAACAAAAGCCATGCTTGAGACATTGACAGACCCCACATGGTTCTCCACATTCACAAACTTTCCAACTCCAACGTGAATGTTGACAGCCGCAATATCCGCCACAATATCCAACTTTTTCCAACCCTTCAAGGCACCCTCTGGCACATACACAGTAACCGCAGCCCCAATACAAGGACGATGGTGTTTCTCATCCTCGTCATCTTCAATCCCATCAAACGATTTCGGGGTCACAACGTGAATCAAGTAAGTCCCATCAAGGATCTCGTGCTCAACCCAGACGGGGATGGACGGGTTTGACAGATGGAAATGAATATCGGTGTATGCTTTTGAGGAGAGGGAGGTAACGGGGGCCGGGAGGATTGCGATTTGACCGACGCCGAGACCAGAGAGTTGAACTTTGAGGTTGTTGATCTTGGAGGGGATTGTGAGGGTGCCGTTTTCAGGGTAACGGGGAATTTCGCCTCGTGAGGTTGACAGTGAAGAGGGCGCTCGGTTTCACGGGTGGGGATGAGGGTGGGGGTGTCGGGATATTCGTAGTTATCGGCAGAGGGCTGGCGGAGAGAATGAGAGGGATGATGGGGATGGCGAGGATGACGAGGGACATGCTACAATGTTATTAATGACGTTCTTTTGACATGGTGTTGAACATAAATAAATGCAAAAAAAAGGATTTTAAATATTTTACTTACGCCATCCTCATCATGCCATCGGACGTGTCTCACCCTTGGGAAGAACAAGTAAAAGACACCAACGACACACAACACAATGAACAAGTTTTTGCAAAATTTGTTCCTACGACGACGACGTTCTTGGTCTTGGTCATGGGGATGAAGAAGGTGCCTTGAGGGAATTGGGGTTGTGGGGTTGTGTTTGCGGGGATGAGGATGACATTGGCAGGGATGAGCAGAGGTTGAGCCTCAGTGTCGGTGAAGGGAGGGGGAGGAGTGGTTGAAGGCCGTTGAGGAGTGAATGACATTTTCGTCGACATGATGGAAGAGAATGTAGTGAACTCTTTTTTGCAGTTTGGTGATGGATGATGGTGATGAGTGGTGAATGATAAATGGTGGTGAGTGGGAAGCCTTTTTATACTTTTTATTTATTACATGCAACAGCAAATAAATAAATAAATGGATATGTCAAGATCCACGAAACAAAAAAAAAAACAAGAATAATTTTATATGGAATTGTCATGTTTAGACTTACCGTGGAGATTTAAAACATGATTATTTATTATAAAAATGGCTGAGGGTAATACGCATACATGTCAGGGATGATGGAAGAAATGTAAATAAGTAAATAAATTAATTATAGTAATAAGTAAATAAATAGATAAATGGATAAATAAATAAATAAAACGTGGTTAAGTTTTACCTCTTTGAAAAGGGTTTTTTACTACTCTACCTATGTAAGTAATATGTAGGTACTAGGTATTAATTATTAAAAATAAATAAACAATTACAAACATGGTTAAATTTTACCTCTTTGTACATATAGGGGTTTTTACATCATTTTTATATAATTACTTTTCCATCGTGTTGTTGTTTATCAACCTTTTCTACAAGTTCCTTAAAAAAAACAATTTAAAAAACAATAATGTTTAAAAGAAATAAACTTCAAAAATACTTTTATTCCAACCAACGCAAAAAATAAAACATTCTTCATAAAACACGTTCCAGAAAAAGAGCATGCAACATCTATACCCATAATAAACACTCAGGCAAACAACTATGACGGCGAAGGCGCTGGGCGTCACAGGTGTCGTCGAAGGCATGACAAGGTATCTAAAGAACCCAAACCGGAAAATCAACGTCAACGTCAAGTTTCCCAGCACAACAGCTACAAGTGCCGCAGTTTTAGCGGGTGGACCTTTTGGATGATTCGAACGCCGGAAGGAGGTTTTGGTAGAGAAAGTATGCTTAAAAAAAAATTATACAGTTAGATAGGAAATAGGGAGTTGGGGTATTGTTAGAACTTACTAGAGATGGAAAATGCGGCGAGGATAATGACCCATCTGAAAATCTCAGAAGGTAGAATGCAGAGAACCTACAAATGAATTAAATACAAAAATAAATAAAAAAGCATTAATGTAAAAAGACTGTTGGAACAATGAAATCAAAGAACAAACAATGAAAAAAAGCACCCACCGAAACCGGTATCCAAATCGCCAACCCATACCCATACACATTCAACGCCTCAAAAAACGAAATAGGCACCGCAAAAATATTTCCCCAAACCCCAAACCAACGCCGGCATCACCATAACATACACATACACAGATATACTGGCCATCGTAAGAAGCGTCATACTAAATGTGTAGTCTTTTTGACTGTTCAGGTAGGCGCTGATGGAGCCTGCAACAGTGGATGTCATGAATAGACAAAAGATGACGGTGGTGGAGATCCAAAATGGCCCTGAAATATGTTTAACAACAAAATTCAAAAGAGTAGAAGGTACCGTAGAGATCAGGGTTTCCAGAGATTTTTTCTTGAAAGGCGCCACGGGGAATGACAGCTTCGGTTATTCTTGTTCGCACCTGAATAAAAAATACATTTAAGCAAACTGAAATATACAGAAACGAAAACATGAAACTGACATCTTCAAAATCAACGTTGAAGAATTGAGCATAGAATTCAAGAGTCCAAAAGGCAGAGGTTCCGCCTGTCCGAGGAGCTGCGCCAGGAGCGAGGAAGTCGGGGACTGTATATATAGATACGGTGAGATTTTTCGCTACGAGAATCCATTTAAAACTACTCACGCGCAGATGAGGATGAGGAGGCGGCAACAGGAGGAGGGGCCTTCTTAAAAGATCCAGAGAGGTTTGCTTCCGCGCTGTTTAAAACAAAGTCTAATACAATTAATAAGAATGCGATTTGGTTATTAGTAGCATAACGGCAATGATACGAAAGAGCAAAACAAGAGGAAAAATGTATAAAAAATAAACATAAACCAGAGGTAAAACAAATAATATAAATAGCCTACTCACTCTGGAACTCGAGCTGAGCCTCTGGGTATCAAGCTAATCAGGCAAGGCCAACATGAGAAACAAATTAGCTCTAAAGTCCTAAAGCACATTCTGCAAATTAGGACGGAACTGAATTCCCTCAAGATTGCTTGCTAATTCCAGCATATTGAATGCAGTAATAAACCGCATCCCCTCTCAAATTCATCATCGGATCATTCCTCTTTCAAATTTATCATCAGATCATTCATCTTCCACTTCACACCACATCCATCCATTCTCTACAGCATTCATCGCAACTCCACCATCGCATGCATCTCCACTAAACCTCATAAACGAATATCATGGATCCACAAAACCACATCCTTTCGTCTCATCTACAACTCCCGCAACGACCTCACTCTCTTGTTTTCTATCTAACGACATCGCATACGCGGATAAACTTACCGGTTCGACATCAAGAACAGCTTCGTAGCGTCCTGCCATCTATGTATATTTTGGAGACCAGGAATATACTATCGTTGTTACACGAATAATTTGTTGAAATTAGAAGACGGGTGTCGCTGGAGACCGTCGTTGTCGCATAATCGTTATGGACTTTTTGAATAGAACCGAATAAAAGGAATTATGAGAATTTAATTGTAGTTAGATTTCCACGTTGAATATCTCTAGACATTAGAGACTGTTTTGAAGAATTAGTAATAATAAATGACTTGATTTATTATTTTCGGTTTGCATGCACGCAAGACTCTGGGTATTATTTTGCATGCACGCAGCTGGCCAGATCTGCTTAACTCGCAGTCATGCCGAAGGGATATTCATGTAGTTTGTAGGCTGGGGGTTAGTCACGTTGAGAAAGAGCAACGAGTTTTCTTTATTATTTTAGACTTTTTGACTCTACGCTAATTACAATTGTCATGGGACAGTGGATGAGTCAAAATGAGTGTTGTTCTCACACCACTCTAGTATAAAAGGGTGGGGCAGCAAACATCAACCTTCCATTCTTCATTCTAAACAACTACAAAACACCTGTCCCTAGCCAAACTTGACACACACCACACACGCACACCACTACCACCACCAAACACCACAAATATGATCGCTGCCACCGAAAAGACCGTTCCCCAACAAACCTCTGTCCATGAGGAAATCTACGAGGGTCATCACACCAACCCCAAACGTGTCATCTGCATTGCCGTCGACAACTCAAATACTCGGAGCATGCCTTCAACTGGGCTCTTGACAACCTTGTCCACGCTCCTGGTACTGAAGGCCCGCAAGATCAAGTGGTTTTGTTGAGTGAGTGTTGTTTTTGATATGACTTATGTCTTGTTGTTGCCCTCTTGTTTTTCAGACGGGTAGAAGCGCTTTGACGACACGCCGAGTCGACAATGCACTTCTACCACATTTACCGTTAAGCCTTCCCTTTACTTATCACTCTTTCTTTTTGTGCACTTCTACCACATTTACCGTTTAGCCTTCCCTTTACTTATCACTCTTTTCTTTTTGTGAATTAGACTGCAGGCCATTCACCCTTCCCGGCCCCTACTACAGCCAGTACGGAGGCATTGCAGGAGATTTCGCAGCCACATCGTGAGTACTCTCCATACACTTTCCCCCCCCGTCAACCCACACAAAAAGCTAACATCCATTCAGTTACGATAACACCGAATGGATTGAAAAGATGGACGAGCAAGGCCGTCTCGAGTCACACGACCTCCTCAAACAATACGGTGCCAAGGTTCTCGGCCGTAACGTTGCATGCCGCGCCATTGCGCTCAGGGGTGACGCGCGTGAAGAAATTGTTGCAAAGACCAAGGATCTTGGTGCGGATGTGCTTGTTGTTGGAACGAGGGGGATGGGAACGTTTAAGAGGGCTATCTTTGGGAGTGTGAGTGATCACTTGCTGCATCACTGTGAGTGTGCTGTGATTGTTCCTAAGCTTGCGGAGGGTCAGATACTAAGAGCAAGCAACTCTGATTCTGGAGCCTATCTGATATTCTTTATTTTCCTCGTTCAAAACCCTACCCTATTTGCCTAGTCGTCCCATCAGCAGCCTTGTTCAATGTTTTCTTAAACACTTGTTATCATGTACTATTCTTGTTCTTGCTTCTTCATGTTCTCCTTCATTCTTGAGTTTCTTGCGCGAATGCTTCCGCCAAAAAAATGTAGATTTCTGTTGAATATAGTTTTTTATTAATAAGTATCGCTTGCATTTACCAAAACCTCTATGGAGCTCCAAAAAAAAGCTGAAAACAAGAGTTAAACCTCATGGTGCTTCTCCTTTGTTTTGTTTTTAAAGTCACCAGCATTCCAAAGATGTAACGGTTGCTTTTATTGAACATGGTTGCGGTGATGTATGAAGGGTGGTAGAGTTTATTAAGACTGCGCGTCCATGTAGGTTGCAAAGAGGTTTTTTAGGAGATTTCACACTAATAGGTAGAGAACGGCGACGAGGATTATATAATATTTATCCCCCGCTCCCGGGGGAGCGGGTTCCACCCCCCCTTTATTACGTATTAATTAAAAAAATTTGTTTCTTATCGAGAAACACGTGTACTTAAGAGGGCAAACATTTTAATTAGCAGTTTTTTGAAACGGTTTCCATTTATGGAAATTCCAAAATTTGTTTCGGGTGTTTCCGGTGGTATATTTACTTGGTATCCATATGGTTTACGGTTTTTGGGTTGTGAAAAAGAATTTTAGATATATTTATATGTTCACTGGAGATTTAGACTACGGTGGAGAATCTGAAGATGGGGGTACGGAAGTGTCTGAAATCGATAATTCGTGGTTAAGTCTGTGTGATCAAGTTGGCAATCATCTCTGGGACGTTTGTCGGTTTCTGTATTGCGTGCGGTTTTCGCTTTCGCTGGAGTTGCATGCCTGTTTCTCGGTGAAATCTTCGATGGTGACGTCTCTTATGGTACGCTGAGGATCGTGTTGTTCGGGAATCTCTCGGAACTCCTAAGTTACGTTGGACTGAAACATTTCTTCAGAGATCTTCCGTGACAGCTCTTGGAGTTGTTTCTTGTTTTTTGGGTTGTTCTTAATCGACTACGAAGAGTGTATATGTTCAGTTTTTGTTGGAATACGCGGAAAATCGACGGTTAGAGAGCGAAGTCAAAGTGTCTGGAGATATTGTGAAATCTATTTTTGAGTCGACCTATGAAAATTGGACTCAAAGATATCTTGAACGTTGCTCGTTGGCATCTTTACGTTCCGGGCTGGTTATGTTAGGAGTTTCAGTGGTTGGACATATTGATTTCAGCTTTTTATTGTGGATCAGCCTTTTGGGAATTCCGAAATCCAGATGGACCGTATCTGCTATACTTGTGAAGTTGTGGTGTTAGAGAGAGTAACTGAAGTGAAGGCTTTAGTAGAATATGCTGGATGTGATAGAGAATCCATGTTGAAAATTGATGGTATTTTCTTTTTTTTAGATGATGTTTAATGTTTGTAGAAGAAGAAGGCGAGAAAATGTTGGGGCGACCATTTTTAAGATGGTCTCGGATCTTTTAACGTAGTCACAGTATTGTTCGTTTACGTGAAGTGTTAGATTTTTTGCAGTTATCATCATCTAAATCGAAAAAATGTTATAATAAATATCGCATAAAAATAAAAAGGCCATTGCCACTGCCTCAACAAAAAAATATTATTAATAAAACAAAAAATTCCAGGAGCGGGGGCCTCAGCAATTCCCAATTGCCCCTTGTCAAAACACTGTCCGGCCGAGACAAACATCGTTACCAAAAAAGGGACCTGAACGTGTCTTTGACACCCACCCGCTTCAGGGCAGCTGCAAAGCAACTCGCGCTGACCGCCCACCCAACAGCGAACCCCTCATCCAACCCACCGGATGATCCTTGGTTCCTTAGGGATCCTCCGACCCGCGGGGGTGCTTGATGATACTTGATATGATACTTGTACATGTACTTTATAAGCGCCATAAATATGGGTCTTAATCAACGCTTTCCCTCGCAACCAAAGGACCTCATCCTCGTCGATGCTTCCGCTGGCGATAATGCCTTCATCTACGGGTGCATCCTCAAGCTCCCAGTCCCCTTCACTCGGTCACCTTTTCCTCCTTATCGGCCTCATCACCTGCAGCTTCCACACAGCCTCCGCCGGTCCCGTCAACAACGTCAACTCTTTCCCCTATGCTCAAGTCAATGAAGTCGGATCCACACTCACAGTCGGTGACTTTAAAGTTATCGTGAAATGGCTCAACAGCACCACCGCCACAAGTCTTGACACCCCAGACGCGGCCACCAAGCTTGTCCTGCGGTCATCCAAGATTGGAACCACCGATGATGTGTTCACAGGTGGTCTCGCATCTTTGGATTCGGCTGCGTCTGCCACTTCTTCTATCGCTGCTGTGGCTTGCTCGGATGCGCAGACGCAAATCTTTGTACCGCGTCGGTCTGCTGCGTTCCCTGGTGGACAGTGGTCTATCAACCCTGGACCAACGGGTGTGAGGCGATGCGCCATCACCACTAACTCTGTCGTCGCAGAACTTTTCACCGCCACAGGAAACCTTGTCTTAACTTCCCTTGTTGATGGCGTTGTCAACCAAAGGTCCATTGCTCTTGGCACCAAGTTCCAATACTCTACTTCCTTCAGCGCCCGTGGTCTTCATTTCCGCTTCAGGCTCCAGAATCGTCATCGTTGGTAGCAAAGGATCCGCATTGATCTCTGGTATTCAAACCAACGACTTATCCACCGCTATCGCATTCCCCAACCTTATCAATCCGTTCACTGGACTTCAAGCCAACACGAGGATACGATCTAACCAACGGTTCATCCTTCGAGCTGATGCGAACGGCGTCGAGATTGCTTCGTTGGTGACTGGATCACCTACCTCCACCGCGTTGGCTACTGGCAAGACGAGACTTCCAATCAGTCCTTGCGGTGATACGGAGGCCTGCGCACCTTCCCTTTCTCAAGCGGATGACTCTTGGTCGTGTGGATACTGGGGCAACTTTCTTGGTGTAGGCACATCATCCACTACCCGTAGAATCGTCCTTCCTCTCGGAATTTCCACCTCCTACGGTGTTGCTCTTGGTCATCAAGGACTTGGAGGTGTTTATATCTACCTTGGCTCCGATGACGGCGATATCGGTCGTCTTCCCTCCTCCCTTTCCTTGGTCGACCCCTCAACCTCTTCAGCAACGTCATGGATGGTGTGGGAAAAGCGAACCACCGTCAGCAAACCCACTGTTTCCCCTCTCATAACTCCAAACATTGAATTTGAGGAAGGCGAAGAAGGTCTCGCCATCATCCCTCTCTACGTCCCAGCTCCATCCACTATCCGTCGTCGCGCACCTACCCAACTCCGTTTCTCCGCACCCCGCTCCCTTTTAATGAAAACATATACCGGCGCGCTTCCCAACCCCATCCCTAAAACTTGGGTACACTGGGAGCCTCCTCCTTTGATATCAAAGCCCCTACCAACCTCAACCCCGACGCGGTCCCGGTGCTCTTGCCGACGCCTCCGCAGCTTGGTGGCCCGCTAAAATCGGTGTCTCCAAAGCCTGGCAATGGGCACGCACGTACAACGTCACCCCTGCCACCGTTCGGGTCGCCATCATCGACAGTGGTGTCATGACGTCCCACCCATGGTTAAAGCCTTCATCGTTCCATCAAAACCCTGGAGAGGTGGCAGATAATTTTTTGGATGATGATGCTAATGGATACGTGGACGATTCGATTGGGTATGATTTTGTTATGGAGAAGGGAAGCCCGGAAGATAAGTTTGGACATGGACAATGTGTTCTGGGTTTGTGGCTGGGAGGGATCCTGCTGCTGTTGGAGCGGATCAAAGTGTTTCGACTACCATTGGGACACCGCTTTCGCCGGGTGTGAATGTCAAGTTGACTATGGTTAGGGGTTTGGATAATGCGGGAAAGAGTAACTCTGTGGATTTGTCGCGTGCCATTGCGTACGTTGTCAAGAGGGGTTTCTGTCGTCTCGTGCAGTTGGGGTGGTGGGAGTGATACGCAAGGTGAGAGGTGGAATGTTTGTTTTGATAACGTTCTGAGGATTAACATTATGTTTTCTTTAAATATGTCGTATGTCTTAGCTCTCCGCGATAGCTTTGCTCTCCTAAAGTCTAGGAACATTGTCATGTTCTCTTCCGCAGGCAATGATGGCAGAAACACGGATGATGGGACCCCTGAGGTTCCCAAAAGATACCCCGGCGTTATCTCTGTTGGCGCATCGACCTCTACGGACGGCCGAGCCTCATTCTCCAACTATGGTGCTACTACCGTTCAATTCTTTGCACCTGGTGGTTAGTATTTTTTCCCCTCAAGTTTCTACCGTCGTTGTTTCGAGATACACAGGCGCTAGTTGAAATCCGTACCCTGTTTTTTTGTCTCTATATCTCACCATACCGTTATTGTGTACAGACAAGGTTCTTTCAACGTCAAAGGACGGTCTCCTGACTGAAGGATCTGGGACTTCCTACTCCAATCCCGTCATGGTCAGCTCCTTTTCATACGTATTGGGGCTTATCCGTACTCTCCGTCCGGACCTTGACCCTGTGGCCCAACAAAATGCGGCTTTGGACTCGCTCTGCTCCACTGCCGTCAAGGTGTCTGGATTAGCCAGTGTTTGCGGAAGAATTCAACTTGATGAAGCTGTCAAGAAAGTGCTTGGAGCTTGATCCATAGATTATTCGATTTCCCTGTTTTTGTTTTTCGCGATGGCGTGCCTTTTGCTATTTTTTGCTGTTGTTGCTGTATTCGGTTAGATTGTAAACCTCTTTTTTATTCGTTGTCGTTGTTTCTCTTTTGCCTGCGTTTGTAAAGGCAGGGGACAACTTTCGAATGCGCTGTAACGGTAAATAAAAATCTCGTCGCAAATGCAATATCGCGGAGGTCAACCAAGGTCCAAGATACAGCATCAGCCGACAATTCATATTCATAAATACATTGTTACAAAAAAAAAAAGGATCATCCACACTCATTCATTCACTCATTCATTCACTCACTCACTGATACATTTGATGCTATCATTTTTCACACTTTTTTTTATGTCGTTGCCTATGAGGTTTATTTGTAATTTCTTTTTGTGTGGTTAATAGTAATGGCTCAGTCAAAATATTCAGCTGTCTTTGAGGCCCAGGCAATCAACATGGGTGCATCCATAGGAATAAAAAGCATTGCTGCAGAAGTTCTAAATCTGTTGAGGTATGGGTGACTGCAGCGTCAACGCTAGAGCCAATGTTGTTCGTACTTCTACAAGAAAGACTGCCGTCATGGCAGCACGGGATCCCTGGGCATTCATAACGGCTTCATACCTGAACAGCATGATGCAAACCAGCCTCAAGAAACCGCTTGCCTATGATGATATACCCTCACTTAATCCACAGAATCATGCTGCTATTCTTGCGACCACTATGCATACCACCCAAGACGAAGGGTTAACTCCAATAACCGCCATATTCTTGAAGCAGGGCCACTACTTTGTTCTCATAGTGATTTTAAAGCTTGTATCCATCAGCTTGACTGTGTGCCTTCCTTTGGTGCTCCAGGCCATCTTGCTGAGACTTAAGGGAGAGTCGATCACTGCAATCGGGATTCCGTTTCCTAATTCTGGTATTGGACTATGCTTTCTGCTCTTTGCAATTGCAATGCTCAAAACCTGCTTTGAAGCAAGCTATATCCAGCTCCTCCGGAGTTTTCAGTTCAATTTACAAACTCTCCTTACCGACACTGTTTTTCGAAAAGCTTTCAGTCTGTCGAATGAGGTTTCCAGCCACTTTGATGAGGTATGCCAATGGTCTCTTACTTAATTTTATTTGCATCATATTCTTACTTAAATCTTTTGCTATGCAGGGCCGAATACTCTCATTGCTTAATATTGACATTCAGGAAGTAGCGCAATCGGTTATATCTTCCGTTAATATTGTGCTGCTTCCCATTCAAATTGGACTTGCCCTTTTTTTTCTCTCACGTTTGATCAGTTGGGGTGTATTACCTGCTGCCATCGCCGTGGGGTGCATTTTCCTTACTATGCTCCCAATAGGTGGTGCATTTACCAGCAACATGTCTACTTTTATGAAAGCAGGGGATGGAAGAGTCAAGCTACTTCGGGAAATTCTGCAAGGCATCCGTATCATTAAGATGCGGAATCTTGAGCAGTACATGGTGGAAGCTGTGGAGAAGATGAGGACTTTACAACTAAAGGCGCTTTTCACCACAATCATAATCAGCGTCACGTCACTACCATCCGCCGTGCTGCCACTAGGTATAGTTTTTTTGTTTTTTTTTGGAAGCCTTCGTCAATCAATATAATAATACTACCAACAGCGAGTATTTTACTCTATGCCAGGTCGTCAGGAGCTGCAGACAGTATGGCTGAAGCTGGAGCTGGAGGCGGTGCTGGTACCCTTAATCCTGCAGTTATATTTCCAGCTTTGACCCTATTCGGCATTCTCTTTGAGCCTTTAGAAACTCTACCTGCGGTAAGCTCTGTAAACTTGAGCGCTGGTTTTTAATCGATGTACATGCATTTCCTTCTCAACTCTTAACGTATAATGTAGAGCGTGCAGTGAGTTTCAGTCTCATTTCTTTACTTTGCACATTATTTCTAACATTTATTCAGAGGTGTTTCGAAAGGATATGTTGCGCTGTCACGAATTTCCCGCTTTCTTGCGGCGAAGGATCGCAAGGTACAGCAGGCGTCAATATCATCGACATTATCAGAACCTCGAAAATATGGCGACAAAATCAACGCTATCGTAATCGAGGACGGCGAGTTATTTGGAAAGAAAAAAATCCATCCCGTGTTGGCTTAGTTGATAAAATGAAGACCCGTCATTTAAACTCACGGGCCTTGATGTTGCAATCGAGCGCGGAAAGTTGACGGCAATTATAGGAGGCATCGGTCGGTCTTTGTTCTGTTGCAATATTTTATGAGCATTCTTCTTACAACAAGTTCTTTACAGGATCTGGAAAGTCTTCACTCATCTCCGCGTGTCTTGGAGATATGATTCAAACAAAGGGAAGTCTTTACGTCACGGAGAGCTTGCCCTATGCAGCCAATCTCCATGGCTTCTTAGCGAAACTATTCAAGACAACATCCTGTTTGGAAAACCTCTTGACGTCTCGATGCTTAATGAAGTGATCCGATGCTGTGGCCTTCAGCAAGATATCGAAACTTTTCCGCAAGGCCTGAACACTCAGATTGGTGAGAGGGGCGTGACCCTTTCTGGTGGACAGAAATCTCGAGTAGCGCTTGCGAGGGCACTGTATCAGAATGCCGATATTTATCTTCTGGATGACCCGCTTTCATCTCTTGATGCAAGAGTTGGAAAACTAGTCATGGAGGAATGCATCCTTGGACGGCTTGCTGGCCACACGAGGATTCTCATTACTCATCAGCTTCATGTCTTGCCTGAAGTAGATATGATCCTTGTTATCGATCAAGGAAGAATTGTAGAGTCTGGAACCTTCTCAGAGCTGATGGAAAAGTCCGAAGGAGAAGGGGCCTTGAAAAGATGATGAAGGAGTTTAAGGTAATATTTTTTATTCGCTTTAGCTGACTGCATACTTATTTTCCGTTTTTTTTTTTTTTTTTTTTTTTTTGAAGATGGATAGCGAAACGTCTTCGTCATCATCTCAAGTTTCTGAAGCAATCTTAAAAGGGTTAAGTTCAACCACGCTCTCTAACACCGGAAGCCCGTTGCTTTCTGGTGAAGAGAGGCAGTTAGGCTCTATCAAATTTAAAGTGATTCAGCGGTACTATAATCTAGCGGGTGGAGCGCCTGTGATTTTTCTTGGCACTTTTTGCTTTTCATTGATGACGCTTACGGTGGCCGGGAGAGATCTTTGGCTAGCGTGGTGGAGTGATGGAAGATTCGGGCTCCGAGGGTCACAGTTTTTTATGGGTTACATATATCTTGGTACCATTTTTGTAGTACTTTCTGGTTCGTTTTTCACCAATTTTAATTATTTAGCAAAATAAGTTGCACTTTGTTTAGTTGAAAGCATCTAACAAGAAGTAATTTTGTAGTTCTTTTCTCGTTCATAACTGCCGCGACAAGTTATACTGCCGGAAAAAACATTCATAAACGTTCTCTATCTGGGTTACTGCGTGCACCTGTATCTTTCTTTGATTCTCAGGTTGGTTTCCCTCTTTTTCAACTTTACTAAACCCCAAAGCCTATTGGCAGAATTTTGAACAGGCTCACTCGAGATATGGATGGAGTTGACCGCTCATTATGGGTTGCTTTTTGGACATTCGTACGTTGCAAGATGAAAAATATCCATTTAACAAATGAAACATATGCAGTATTATTCTTTTTCCACCATAATAGCATCCCTCGTCTCATTAGTATACGCAACACCATATGTCCTCATTATCTTTGCCTTCCTCGCAATAATTTACGGTCTTTTTCTCAAATTGTATCGATCAAGTACACGAGAATTGAGTCGCATCATCGCCATTGAAAATTCAACACTCTACGCCCACATGTCTGAGTCTTTAAATGGATTATCATCTTTGCGGGCTTTTAAAGTATGTTTTAGATTGAATCTATTTTGGATTAATCAGAATGTAGGCTGAGGACAGGGCTTCAATTAGACTTTGCAAGCTTTTAGATAGAGTGAATACACCATTGTTTGCGCAAATGACGGTGAAAGTGTGGCTCTCCGTCAGAATTCAGGTAGTTATCTATGCCTTTCACTCGTCGTATGCAGCGCATAATTTTTCATTCTTATGTCGTCCTCGCCTTTCACCTAACATTTTTCCCTATTTTCCAGTTTTTCTCTGCGGTTGTCATTCTTTTTATTTCTCTTTTTGGAACCTTGAGCACTAGCTTTTCTCCGGCTTTACTAGGCTTCGCAATCTCGACGGCAAGTGTACTGTCGAACGAAATTTCTATCTTTGTCATGCTATCGGCCGCTTTGGAGGCAGAGCTTGTTAGCGTAGAACGGCTACTCGAGTATTGCTACAATCTTCCCAAGGAGGACGATCTTTACAAAACCGACGACCCTAAAGGAGATGAATGGCCGGCTGCCGGAGCTATCACGGCCACTAACTTGAGCATCAAATTTGAATCCATGGAGCGGCCAGTTATCAAAGACGTGTCTTTATCTATTTCGCCCGGCGAGATGATTGGTGTCGTCGGAAGAACAGGAAGCGGCAAGTCCACTCTCTTGTCATCTCTTTTTAGATTATTTGAACCAAGTTGCGGAATGATTCAAATCGATGGAAGGGATATCTCCACTTTAGGCCTCGCTACACTTCGTAACGGACTCCAGATTGTCCCTCAAGACCCAGTGCTTTTTAGCGGCACAATTCGGAGCAACCTCGACCCTTTTCAGCGGTGCGACGATTTGGTTCTTTGGAACGCGCTTGATCTCGTCGGGATGAAAAAGTTTGTTCTCTCCTTGGAGCATCGTCTGGATTTTGGAGTAGAAAGTGGAGGTGCAAACTTCTCGCTCGGCCAGCGGCAGTGTTTTGTTTTAGCTATGGCCATTTGTGGCAAGCCTAAATTCTGGTATTGGACGAGGCGTCTTCGGCCATCGACGCGGAAACCGACTCTCAAATCCAGGCCACTATCAAAAAATTATTTGTAGATACGACCATCATCTCAGTTGCACATCGTATCAATACTGTCGCCAATTTTGATCGAGTTGCGGTGATGGATGAAGGGAGTTTGGTGGAGTTTGATACTCCATTCAATCTGCTTAATAAGGAAGGAGGGAGATTTAAGGAGTTGGTTGAAGCAACAGGTGCAGCAAATGCAGCACAGATTCGGAGGCTTGTGGAGACAGGCAAACGTGCTGAGAAAGGAACTAGGTCGTCTCTTTATCAATCTTGGTAAGTATAAGTAGTTTTTATAAATTTTCTTTCATCCTCAATTTCAGTCAGTCAACTTCAATACTAATCAAATCAATCCTTCTTCAACGTTTTTCTTTCTTAGACAGAAGTAGAGACAGACTCCGCCTGCGACCGGCGACGTCATTCTCTTGAGGCTGTTATGGTTAAGTTCTTTCAACGATAGCCACAAGTCTGTAACACATTCTTCTTCCCAAGCGAGTCGAGGCTCTTTGAACCGACTAGTTTCTTTTCCATATGCTTCTTGTTTCCTAATATTCAATGTCGTGTGCATATCCCCTTTTCAAAGAAACCGGCGCGAGCCTGCCCAGTTGGGGGGTTCTCCACCCACAGCTCGAAACGCGACATGTTTTTGTTTTTCGTACTTTGGTCTTTCAATTGTTTGAGAAATAATAACAGGTAAATGTGGTCCAATATACCGCATCTGTCCCAGACAGCATTTCCGTTTAATAATCGACTGGATAAAAAAGAATTTCGCCCCCTGTTGGAAACAAAGGAACTAAGTATCCAAACCCGAAGGTCGTCATAATCAGTCTTCAAAACGAACTGACCAGATTTAGTCAGACAGGCGTACGAGTGGGAGCTGGCGACGCCGATTGGCGTTCATTGTTTTGAGAATCACGGCACTAAGGAGGTCACATATCTACAAACTTAAACGATTTAAGCCCCACTGAGAAGGAAAACGACGCGAATTTTATCAACATTAAGACCAATACTGCGCATAACGGATCCTTGGAGCAGCATCGTTAGTGGAAACAGTGGGAATCATATAGTTGACATCACACATCACTGGACCTCCTGACAATTTCGTCTCCAAAACCATCAACAATCAATCAGCAAAGTGGGGAGAAACGACTCCAATATGAATGAGGCCTCCGTGGAGGAGTGGCTGAGGCTGAACCCGCAGGCGACGGATCGAATCCTATCCCGGCTGAAGTTTGAGGGTGATCCACTGCCCCGTCCGTCAGTATCCAGTGGTTCCATTGATCAACTTCGGGTTTCGGCCACGTCTCCCGATGCATTTGAGCAGGCGGCAAAGAGGCATCGGGCATCATTCTCTGACACTTTACGCACATCTGATCTGTTTAAAGAAATTGCGAAGAGCATATATTCTTCGTTTGACTTGTCTGATATCGTCTCAAAGGTGCTTTCCATCGCGGTAACGCTGGTCCATGCCGAACGATGTATTGTGTTCCTTAAAGACGAAGCTGCGGATGAGCTATACTCTACAGCATGGGGTGTAGGGAGGGAACCACAGCTTTCAGCATCATACATTAGCTTTGACAACAATGTATCGCCGAACGGTGTTTCGAGATCTGACATGCTCGACGTGGTGGTCACCAGGGATCTCTCAAAGATGGGAGAGAGTTCAGAGGATATGTTTAATAAGTGGGAGGCTGGAAAACCTCAGCCTCTGCAGGATCCGGGAATCCGCTTTAAGATTGGATCTGGTATTGCTGGATACGTTGCTAAAACGGGAGTAGCTGTGAACTTGGAAAACGCTTATTCGGATCCGAGATTTGACAGGGAATTTGATGTAAAGGTGTGGATGGAGATTTTTTTAAACATATTGTTTGCGTATTGCTATGGCATACACTAATACTGATGTCGGTGATGGCACAGACTGGCTGCAAGACTCAGAGCCTTTTATGTCTTCCGATTTTTGCAGCTGGCAACGAGAGAAAGATTCTTGGGGTAGCATCGCTAGTCAACAAGGTCTCTTTCAATCACACTGGACAGCAACCAGATGGCGAACATTACTCGTTTACAAAGTTTTCTGACGAGGATGAATCAATATTTAAAGACTTTTTGTTTCTTGTTGGGATAGGTTTGAAATTATCACGTGATTTATGAACTAACATGATCTCAGCTATCAACAACTCATTTTTGTTCCAGCAGTTGAGGGAAAAAGAGCAAATGGCGTTGGCAGAAATGAAGAAAGGTCAAAGTTCTTTTAAATGTTGCCAAATCTCTTTACCATGAAGACAACACTGTAGACCTTTGTCGAAAGATTATTATACATGCTAGAGATTGGCTAATGCAGACCGCGCATCATGTTTCTTCGTAGATAAGGAGGCTTCACTGCTATACTCAGCAATTTTCGACTCTGGGACAGGAAAAAAGATCGCAATGCCGCTAAACAAAGGAATTGCAGGATACGTTGCGACAACTGGGCAGCCAGTAAATTTGACGGATGCTTACAATGATCCGAGGTTCAATGATGAGGTAAGATCATCTTAAACTTTGCAGTCATTTTTTAAACACTCTCACTTTATTATATTTTAAAAAAAAAAGGTGGACCGCGCAACAGGGTACAAAACAAACGTCTTTGTTGTGCGTACCTATCATGGGCCCCGGATCCGATGTGGTTGGCGTGACAAATTTGATAAATAAGAAGAACAGCAACTCACAAGTTGTTCCATTTACAAGAAGTGACGAAGAAATCCTTGAAGCCTTTTCAAGCTTCTGCGGAATCTGCATTCACAAGACCCTTTTACTCGAGGAGATTAAAAAAAGTCGTATGCAGGTAGAAGTTGCACTGGAACTCATGTCCTACCACGCCGCTGCCAAACCCGAAGACCTTCAGAACTTCCAACTACTTCAGCTGGAACGGGTATCACTTGAAAAGCTTCAGCATCCCGATTTTGATCCTCATGACTTTGATCCGACTGACGACCGGCTCGTTTGGTTGGCTTTTGACATGTTTAATCAACTGGGGTTCCTTACCAAGTTTGAGATCCCGGAACAAAAATTTCTCATCTACATCCTCACGGTCCGCAAGAACTACAGAAACGTCGCGTATCACAATTTCACACATGCCGTCAGCGTCCTTCATGGAATTTACATTTTGCTTTGTAGAAATATTTACGAGCCTTTTGGGATCACCCCACTTGAGGCTTTTGCGATGGCAGTGGCAGCCCTGAATCATGATATTGACCATCGCGGTACAAATAATCAATTTCAAAAGACGGCCCAAACCGCGTTGGCAAACTTCTACTCAACCTCAGTCATGGAGCGTCATCACTTTAACCAGTAAGCATACCTTAAATCATGTATAAGCCTTCTAATCTTAATGCTTGCGGCAATCAGTGCCATGACTATCCTCAATTCTCCGGGTCATAACATCCTCGACCAGCTGGATGCTTCAGAATACAAGCTCTCCCTTGAACTGATTGAGCATGCAATTCTAGCCACAGATTTGGCTCTTTACTTTAAAAACAAAAGCAAGGTGATAGAATTGAGCGACGGTCGTTACGACTCCTCGATCAAAGAGCACAGAGATCTTTTAAGGGGTATCACAATGACATGCGCAGATCTCTCCGCCATGTTTAAACCGTGGGAGAAGGCAAAACATATCGCAAACTCAGTCTATGCCGAATTCTTTGAGCAGGGTGATGAGGAGAAGAAGCTCGGTTTACCTTACAGCTCTGATGTGATGAACAGAGAGAATGAGGCCCAGATACCAAAACTGCAGGTAATCTTTGATGTATACTTTTATTGGCTTCAAGCCATAAACAACGCGTACTTATACTTTTGAAATCAGGTCGAGTTCTATGATGTGATCGTGACACCGGCTTTTGAGACACTCAACGTTGTTCTTGCAAATAGGGCCGAATTTATAGTTGAGAGGGTTAAAGACAATCATGCAAACTGGAAGCTTCTTCGAGACACGACAGGCGAATACAAGATAAAGCTTTAGATTTTGGCATACCCTTCCCATCCCCTTCTATCTCTTTTGTGTGTAATTTGTTTTTATCCTTTCATTCTCCGTTGCGACCTCCCTGTCTAGCGCAGGATTTGCAATCCAAATTGTCTTTCTTCAGCTTTGGTCATGATTATGGTTTAAAGAGCGAATTGGTCTGATGTTCATCTTGTTTGGCACATAGGGAAAATTCCAGTAAATTGTATCTCACTCTTCTCTGTTTTTTTCTTTTGGTAGGACACTAAAGAAACCACTTAGTTGATAGAAAGCAATAACGTTAATTGTGCTTTTCCGACATTATTATAAGAAGATAGGGGATAATGATGCGTGGCGTTTATTCCTGGAGCCATAAAATAAGAAGAAGGTCCTGCAAAACATGCGGGTAGAGGATTGAGTAAGGGATAAGGAAGTAGAGATAAACCATTGGAGGCATGCACAGACTGGGCATGGAAAGTGAAGCACGTTATGCAGCCAACTCAGCCCTACGCCTGCAGACAGTGACCGACCCGCTTTTATGCACTAAAGCAACAGACCCATTCCACGTTTTTTCTCCTGGGTCGCTGCCTAGTAACATGCTTTCTACTCGATCCGCAACATCAAGTTCCGCGAAAACATTCAGCCCATGTCCATACGCATTTTCCCCACCAGTGAATTTTGCCATCATAAGCCTCGCGTTTGGAGCCTTATCGTCAACTTCTTCCTTTTTCTCAATGGTGGCAGCCAGAGCAACCACGTCCTGCCGTGCAGCGATGGCAACAATTCCTTGGAGAACAGAACGGAGAAGAAGTTTGCCATCTTCAAGGTCGTAAACCGACAGATACTTTCTGTCTTCATCCATGTCGCCTGTCGCCTCTACGACACGAGATAGCACGGCAAGGTAGCATGAAAAATGCTCAGGAACAGAGGATATTGTAGATACTGGCTGGATGAGAGAAGAAGAGGTATATAATATATGCTTCTGATGCCAGCATCCTCCTCCCTTCCTTCAACAAGGAAAGGAAACGGCGATGTTTTAAGATTTTGATCAATTCTCGAAAAAGAGGATAGTGAAATGATTGCAGTTTCCTCTCCGTTCGATACAGCTTGTCGGATGCCCTCCCCAAGTTCGTCCAGATTAAACTCTTCCCACACCTCGGCTCCTGTATCAATGCGCCGGAACTCAAACTCCCCATTGGAGAACCCAATCATTAAAAGAGACTGGTCATTTTTCTTAACAGCATTCAGTGAAACAGGCGCCAAAGGTATCTCAACAGTCCACAATAATTCTAGAGTTTTCGCATCCCACGCAGACACTGTGCTGAATCGAACGTCCATCCCCTCTGTTGCTCGAAGATCCGTAATGGAGCCAATGAGAGCGTGAGTGGACGCGTCAATGGAGGCAAACGCAAGACGTGGGCCTGGCTTAAGCGTTTTGTTTGTAACTTCCATGGCGTCAACGCGACCATAAGATTGCAGATCTGAGAATGACCATTTTTCGATACTCCCTTCTCTTCGAAGGGTGGCGAACCATGAGCCGGAGGCATCTGACCATGCAGCGGTGGCGGATGGGTAAGCATTGATATCAAGACGCGACACTACTTCAAATATGTCCAAGTTCTCTGATCGCGAAAAAGAAATAGGCTTGGGTACTTGTAATTCCATTTCAACGGTCTTATCGTCCTGAGAAGTTGGGGTATCGTCTGTAGGTTCTTCATAGGACAAATCAAGATGATGCAGAGGAGCCTGCTCGCTGGCTGTTTGCAATAAATTTTGAGACAAAGCAGATTCTTTGGTTTCCTTCTTCTCACTTTCAACTGCTGTAGCCACTCCGACGATTTCTTGTTCAAAAGTGATCTCATCCTCCTCCACCTCATCTTCTTCGAGGTCCTGTTGCTCTTCTCTCCCCGCCTCTTCTCCTTGTCCATGTTTCTCAACCCACCCCTTTGCTCTGAGCCTCTCTGGCTTCTTCTTCCACGTAATCATATATTTTGGCGTCGCAAGCCTCTTTAACGTTGCCGGATCCATCGGCACTAACTTAACATTCTTCGCATTCATCTCCCTCTCCTTTGCCTCGAGATCCACTGCTCTTTTTTTTGGCGCGGCCATTCTTTTAAAAAAGTCTTTTTTGGCAGGAGGCGGTGGTGGCTTTTCAAACATCTCGGGTGGTAGATACACTTTGTGCAAGGGTTTTTGGGCGTGAAGCCGATCAAACAGCGCTGGAGAAACGGGTCCAACGCGGTTTTGATAATCTGCGACTTCTCGTGGAAGGGGAGGGGTTTGAGGACGTTTAGGGACAGCGAGACGGTTGAAAAGACTTTGGGAGACGACGCGGCCGGGAAAGCGGTGGGATGGTTTATACCCCCCATAGAGTATGTGGCGAGGGTGCCAATGGCAGGTGCTGACATGATGCGAGGCTGGCAAGGTAATCATGGTCATCGTCTTCCACGGATAAGTTAGCGATATCTGGGAGTTCCGGGAGAGTGAAGTCTTCTTTCGGAAGAAAGCCTTGGCCCTCGGGAACCACGTCGGAGAGTGGGAATGTGACAGCGCCAAACTGTGGAAGTCCACCTAAACGTGTTTAACAAAGTGTGAGCTTTCCGTACGATGAACAATTAGGTAAAAGAATACCTTTTTCTTGCTGTGTTTTCCATAGTGTTCGTTGCTTATCCCACCGGAGTTTCGCTTGAGGAAGTTTCCTTGCGCGGTTAATATACCTCTCCACCTGCCATTGATACAGCGGCCCCTTTGGTTCGTACAGATCCGAGTCATCGGTGGATGCCATGACGACGCCTTTCAGAGGACAACGCTATGCAAAGGTGAAGGTAATCACCTAGTCAGGGACGCGATGCCCGGCTCACTGGCAACGGAGGAGCGCAAATCAGTTTTATTTCGTATTTTAGAAAAAGAATAGAGTTCATCCTCCGTCACCCTTTCGACCGGCAATCAGCGTCTGATCACCACACCTGTGTGATTTACTGAAAAGCACTCAGCCTTTATAATTACCTCCTTTTCAATCGTGTCACTCACGATCCTCTCTGAAGTCTTCACCTCATCTGAAGCGGAAATAGAGCTTTCTTAGGCAGCAGTCCTTACAACACGTCGCTCGTTATTAAGGTCCGGCATATCTTCTTCCAAACATGTTTTTTAATTTTATTTTTGTTTTGACAAAGGGCTTCCGTGAAGAAGAAGACAGTGAAAAAGATCATATATTTACGTCGCGACAGCTACAGGCAACGTTAAGTGAAATCAACAGCGAGACCGACTGACAACTAGAACGAAGAAGGCTGATAAAATAGACCGCAGAGGGAGAAATAAACTAAGTCTTTCAAGGGAAATTGACAATCGAAAGTAACCGAAACCGAATTAAAAAACAGGATTTAAAAGGAATTCATTCTTATGCCAAAAAAAGGCAAGCAGCAAGGTATTTTTTTTTAAAAAAAGGAGTTAAGTGCAACGAAATTGGGATCTATTATGCTCGCTGCTGAGTGTAGCCCTCACGAACTTCAATAGGATCTTCAAGAGACGCACGAGGCTTTGACATCTCGTCAGTCACCTAACACCCGCAAAAATCAGTTTTTAAGGACTTTTGGACAGCGAAGATACAGAAGGGCAAACCTGAGTCTTTGCCTCTTTGTAGGCCTTCTTTTCTGGAAGCACCATGGTCATCAAGAAGTCGACAATGAGCGACGCCACCTTAAGCAGTGCAATCGATGCCACCAAGTTCGACAGGAGCGCTATGAACGAGAATTCACCAATCTGACCGCTTTGAGCAAAGACAATGTAGATTCCATGTCTTTCAAGAACGCTAGTGGTTCCATTGGTGTTGAACACATTCTGGGAAACTTTGTACTCAGTCTTTGGGACTTCAATCCATAATGTTAGAACTTTAATTCAGGAAAAGAAAAGACAAAAGCTCCATACCTTGAGTAGGGAAGTACTTGTACTTTAACGAGACATCGTTAATGTTCTTAAAGCTTGAAAGGCGGTTTTGGTAATTAATCAGGACTGTACCAATCGTTAAATCATTCAAAAGAGACCCTCTGTTCAACTCACATGATACAACGATGCCAGCGCTCCTCTGTGTCTCATCCGCCTTCGCTCCAGGAGCTCCCGACAATTTTGACAAATCCACCCCCGCAGCACTAAGAATATCGGCTACCGAAATGATATCTCCATTAATTCCCTTGTCAACATTGGAAGCGTGATAGCGTTCATCGAAGTCTAACACCTCCTTGCCATTCGTATTATACATCTTTCCAACCATATTATTTGAAGATAGCGCCACAGGAGAGTCAATGGCACTGCGTGCAGTGTGATCAATCATAACAGTCATAAGTTCCACGTTCGGTATGTAGTAGCTGACGCGAGGGGTGACGATGCCGGTCTGATTACGGAAAGGTGCGCAAGAATAATCACTAGCATTGCTGAGAAAAACAAATTGGCTGCTGCCACAGCGGGCTGGAGGGGTCGGGTAGGTGGTGATAGAGACACGAGTGGTTATAAAAATGCTGTTGTCGCTGACATCCGGGAAAAACAGCTTCCCTCTCGGTCCTGTGATTCAAAAAAAATAAAATTAAAAAAAATAAAGGAGGGTTAATACTAAAAGATCATCGAGAAAACTCCTTACCAGAATAGACACCCGCCTCCAATCTCACTACAGAAACTAGGGACAGCGGATGGGATCGTTGACGGATCAAGCCTGAGAGATGTGCGAATCGATCCAGCTACCACAGGTGACTTCTGGATGTATAGTTGCTTTGTAATAATCTCATAAAGAATGTCTGTGGAAGAAATGACGGCAAGATATTAGAATGTAGCAATGAGGGTAGAGGTATTAAGAGTACTGTTGAGATGAAACTCACAAATAAAGATTCCGATCTCAAGGGCATAGTGCAAGAGTCCGAGTCGCCAATCGCGGATCTGGACCGTCTTCAAGGTCTGTAAAGTAATAGGGTGGAGGAAGTTTGTCCGTCAGCTCTTAAATAGTACATTAAAGTAACAGAGGCTTTCAGTACCGAATACGCAAACACGTTATTCCAGCTAGCGGAACCATGGAAAGCAGAACCACATAAATTATGGAAAGGTTAGAAGTCTGATTGACATTGGAGAAAAGACAGAGACGCAGAGCAGAGCAGAACAGGAGGTGAATGGTCCCAAATGACGCACTTGCAACCCATCGAAGATATTGTTGTCGAATGTAAATGTTATTCCTTTCTCGTCGTTCGCCGTCGACGTTGCTTGATGTGTTGGGTAGTCTTCAAAAGCAAAGTTCCAGGTACAGCGGGCCGTTCTGATGTTGTCCGTCGGTGAGAGATTTTTAGATCAGCATCAAACGGCTGGTGTGAAGTGAAGGGACAGGCGAGCCCATGCAAACACTTTTGATTGGTGAAGGTTTGACGGCTTCCAGAATTCTTTCGGACAAATGTATAATTGTGTTTTTTATTTGGACGTTTGTTCGTTGCCTTGCTTGGATAACAACACTCCAACATGAAGCGGGTCAAGGGCCGAGATCCAGGAATCCATTTCTCCCTGTTTATCGGCCTGCAAAATAAGCGTTGAATGCGGCCCTAGCAGCGCAAAAACATGCTGTTTTTGCTGGAAAGAGTGAGTAAGAATAAAGGGAAAGTGTAAGAATTCTGGAATGTTAAAGCGAGAAAGATAAGGGAGAATTAGAACATTTACATAGAACAGCGCGCCAAGCTCAGGGCCATACTGAACAGAGGTGTTGGGTAGACCAAACACTGCCATTTCGTTCATGTCGGAAGAAGACGCGTACATGTAAAGGCAAGGACGTCGAAGGATAAAGAAGCGACGAATCCAAATACCGTCACCGTCGCCAGGAGTTGACAGGAAGCCTTTTAAAGATATCGGGGAGCTTTAAAGCAAGAGAAATGCAGGTTAGTTGAGATGCATTCAAATTCAAATTTTAGGAAAAATTAAGCTCACCTTAATGAAACACGTGAAATTGAACATGTTAATTCATTGTTTGGGACCCTTGCAAGTATTGAAGGACGTTCCTCACGCGCTGAGACAATGTCAGGATCAAGTCGAAGAAGCTTTTCCTAAAATTGAAAATCGACACATTAATCATACAGGAATAATGGACTTCGTTCGAAGCACTGGGTTGACTCTTGACTTACTAGAGAAGGATTTCTTCCTGGATGCCTCCATCTCCACAGATCAACACACTTCCTCAAAAAGCATCAACGAATCCTTCCCACTTGGTGTAGTTCCAGAAGACGACCTCACCTCCTCAGCACCATCATCATCTGAGGCATGGACAGACTCAGACCCATCTGAAACGCCGTCCTCCATATCAGTTAAGGTTTTTAACAACATTTCGAGATTCTTCGCCCTCTGCTCTTATCATGGCCCCAGTTACTATATACTCATCAACCCTATGCCTCCCCAACTCAACCTCCCCAACCCACTTTCTCCTTCTCCAATCTTCCACGAACCTCGCCACCAAAACTGCTCCCTTCGGCTTCCACATTCCCAAATTCTCCTCACCTCTGACATAATAATTCAATGGCGTCGAAAACCCAATTGTCCGATCCCTCGGCAAAGTCGATGTACTCCTTGTCCTTCCCAGTCCATGTATCCCATCCATACTGCGCGACGCGCTTCCCTCCCTAATTAAACCCTCGGCCACAGCGTTTGAGAAAGAGAACGACCCCGATCGCGTTCGTCCAAACTTCACATCTTTTTCTGTGAGACCAGGGATCGGTTGCGGCGCAGGGCGAACTGTAACTGAAAACACAGATCTCGCTCGAGGGATGAATCTCGAATGACTGAGTATCCCAAATCCCGTACTCGCAAAAAATTCCATAATTTGGGTCGACGCGCGAACTTTGGAATCACGATCATGCATCAGAATTTCAAAAGGAAACGAGAATTCCAGAATTTTTACTGGACGTCGCCCTGGCGACGTGGCGATGGATGAGGATGAAGATCGAGGGCTCTCAAGCAACGAAAGCTTGGAGATGATACTTGGATGCTCCATTATCTCAACGCCAAACTCTATAGACATACGGATACGCCATTGCTTGGACGGTTTGTTAAGATGGACATTCCCATGAATGCTAGAGTCCCAAGACGTGTTGATCTCTATGGAGGATTTGCCATCAGCGGTTGTGATGGCGACAGCAGGAGGGGGGTAAGCCCTAGATCTACAGTCTTAGAGTCCTCATCTTCCATCGCAAGCCCCGTTTTAAGATCAAATCTTCTGATCTTCCCGAGCCGCACATATACCAGTCGTCTCCACGGTAGCCCCGACGTCCCAGATGTATGCGAGAGTGTTAACGTCATCCGTCTCTGCAATCCTTGCCGAAGCAGAAACAGGTCAAATGGTTCATTGGCGTCTTGTCCTATCGCAGTTCCCATCTTGCTGAATCCCGCGTCCGTTCGGCGAAGTCGAAGATATGAGGTTTTTCCACGACGAAGACGCTGACGGTGACGGCGAAGACCTCCGTGACTCGTTCCATGATGTGAAAGCGTCTGGACTCCTGCACCAGCTTGAACTGGAACATGTTTAAATTCTCCCGTATGATGCGAGAGCTCCAGAATTTGTAATTGTGCAAGCACGAAATGCGTCCCTTCGGCAATCCCATTTGCCCTTCCGTGAACCTGCGCAGAAAGATTTGGCGAGGATTCCACTCGAGCGGTGACGGAACGCTCTTCGGGAGCGGTATACACGGTAAAGACGGCGACTCTACCTCTCGCGCCACGGTTTCTTTCGGAGAAGACAAAGAGGAAGAAACCCCAACTAACCCGAGTCTCTTATGATCATCAGTGCCCAAGCGATAAATTTGATCAATCATACTGATGACTGACCTAACCCGCCTGCCAAACACGTCAAACCTTACAAGACCACCCTCAACAACCCCTCTGACCCTCTCCGTAACAGGCACAACAAGAGTCTGCGAAAACTCCCACCTCACAGGACCATCCCCAAAATCAGATACAGGATCCGTGCAAAATAGACGATCTCTAACCCCCATCACCTCTTCATTTCTCACCTCCTCAACGCCCTCGTCCTCGTCAATCTCCTCCTGTTCCCCACCGACAACGGCCTCAAACCTCGTCCCCAGCACCTCTCTTCCGTCTTCTATGAGTCCTACTACAGGCCTCCCTCTTCCAAATTCACTTAATCTAAACTGGCAATGAACCTGTGTGAACTCCGTCTCGCCCACCCCACTCATCTCCAAAACCGCCACCTCAACGACAACAACCCCTCCATCCACAAGTCCCCCTTCATCATTTCCATCAGGCGGATGAGTCGAAATAGGCGTCACAACAACTCTCAAAAATCCGACCACCACCCCCTTCTCTAACACAGGCACCCTGGTTTCCTTGGGCGTTCCGAACAGAATATTTCTAAATGCAACCTCCGCCACGCCGATTCTATCAAACCATGGCGCGCCAACAGTAGGAAGGGCAGGAGATCCGGCTTCGGCTTTATGGGCGGGGAAATTTGGGTCCGGCGAGTAAAAGACAGATTCAGATGCATCAAGACGTCGATGCGACGCGTAAAAGCTTGAAGCGAGGTCTGTGATGTCGTACTCGGCTTTCATGGCAGGGAGACGCTGGCGCAGGGTTGAAAGGGGATATTAAATATGGCGTTATCACGGCCGTTTAGGATACGAACGGCAAGTTGGGGTCGGTTAGCTCGCATAGTGGTGAGGAGGGGTCTTGGAGATGGAGCATCAGTAGGTGTTGGAGATTGAAAGGGGGATGAGGGAGATGAGGCGGGTGAAGGGGACGGTAGAACTGCTTCACCACCTCCGGATTCCAGAACGAGATCGGATTAAGAGGTTCAGACGCGGGAAGGATGGTGAGATCGAAATGCACATCCTTTCGAAGTTCTTTGGCGATAACGTTGGCTTCTTTTAGTAAGGAGGCACATCCAGCAATCTTCAAACATCTCGTTAAGCCATGAATAAAGAGAAGAGGTTAAGGGAAACACATAACAAACCTGGCTCGCTAAATCCACGTATCCTCTCCCAATCCATCTTGCCACAGCCCCCGCCGCAATCAACACTTCCCTTTCAGTCCACCTCATCACAACCTCCGTCGCAAACCTGCTACTCTTCGTCCTCGCCACCCTCCTCTCCGTACCAGTCAACGACCTATCCCCCAAAGATGACGCTAAAGAAGCCGTCGACGTCCTCGGTTTCACACCGTCATCTTTTACAACAGTCCGCGAGGGCGACGATGTGAGAGATTGCGATGGCGAAGATCTGAGCGGTGCCGTTGCAGATGCAAGTGTATCAGGATAATGCTGCTGAACCCCCACACTCTGGGTTCTGGAGAAGAAGCCGTGTTTGTGTGAGGGAGTGATGATGTAACGGCCCCAGACGAAGCATAGATGGAGGTAGGAGAGATTGACGGAAGCGGACGTTCAAAGAAGGAGGAAGCTGCAGAGGGTGCTGCAGAAGGAAGCGGGGTGTGACATTGCCACGAGACGGTGGCCGAATAGATGTTGCATCGGACGGCTCGAGCGGATTAGTGAATCTGAACATGTGATGGCCCCCTGATCCAAACATGATACGACTTCCGGACGCCAATTTACAGGACTCTTCACCACGCGTCCATTAACGTGAGTAACAGCACCGGGAGCTGGATGAAGATACGTGATAACAGGAAGCGATGCAGTCAAAGGCTTCGACGTAATGGATTCTCTTCTCGACGTCCCAGCAGTATCGGTTGGCGCAGAACTCACAGTCCATGAACTCCTTCTGCTTCCTTCTTCAACTCCTGTGAATATTGATACATTTTCCGCTTTCTTAACGCCATGATGTAAATCGTTCTCATCCTCCTCCTTTACGATTCCAACCCCACCTGTGCCAGCCAATTCTACAACCACACACTCAAAGCACGCATGATCCCTTTCAACTCCATCCCCGTCAAGACAATCGCACATGTAACCGGATCCGCCCCAACCCGATGCATCCCTGGCGCCGGAAGCCGATACAGCAAACATTCTGTCATGGCAGGATCTTCACTCAGGTTAACAAGGTGTGGCACAGTGCGCGGAGTTCTAACCCCAACTGTGGTGGTTGCAGCTGTAAGGGCGGTGATGAGGGCAGAGGAGGGGGAGGTGGTGGATGTAGGGGATGTCACGCCGTCTGGGTGGTGATGCATGGAAAGGGAGGAATTTGGGCGGGATGTGACGACGCTGATGCCGAGATCTTGAAGTGCGAGATCACGTTCACGTTCAATTTCGAGGGTACGGCGCTGAGAGATTGAAATAATAAAACACGACAAGCATTAAACACACACTTCGCGAAAAGCAATCACCAACTAAAACTTTGGAAACGAAAGTGGGAAAATTACTTACCAACTTCTCCTCGTAACTTTGTGTTAACTCCGCGACAAGTTTCTCCGAAGCCTCCAATTGTTCCCTTAATGACTCAAAGTCCGATTGCTTAACCAACTCCACAGCCCTCTCAGCAACTCCTCCACTGATACTGCCAACAAGGCCACTACTCACAACACCCTTATCTCCATTCTCATCCGCCACAGGTCCTTCAAAAGTCTTCAACCGACTCCTTAGCCTCGCGATCTCGTCCTTTAATTCTTTCACCACCTTCCCTCCTCCTCCCGTTTCCTCATTCACAACAGCGCGGTTAACGATGCGTTTCGCGCGTTCAGCGTAGCGAAGAGTCGAAAGGGTTTCGTCGTAGGAGGAGTCGATAGGGGAGAGGGCGGCAAGCATGATTGTTTTACTGTTGCCACCGAGACAGTCTTTGAGAAGCCATGTGAGGGTCTTGTGCGAAAAATAATTAGCATAAGATATAGATTAGCGTAACGAAGAGTAGATAAAAAAAAAGATGCTAGAGTGATGCTCTTACAGAATCCCGATAAGGTATGAACGGTTCCAACACTCTCGATTTTCTTAACCCCACCGTCTTTTTTTCACTCATAGTTTTCCCCTCAATTTTCTCCCCCTCTTCCCCACCTCCACTCCCACTCGCCAAATCCGCTAATCCCGAAATAACCTTCCCAAGGGTCGTCAAACTCCGGTTAATATTCGCGCCTTCCTTTAATCGCTGCCCTCTAGCTCCAGTCGCATCAGCGCGTTCAGAGCCTGCAAGATCCACAAGTGAGATTCGGCTGACACGAAGAGATGAGTCGCCTTGGCGAGTTTGGGAGAGGGTGACTGTGAAGACAGCGTGGGAGCGAGAGGAGGTTTCGTTCATGTTTGTGGAGGCGACGGTGCGGGACTGTAAGAAGAAATCATGGGTGGCAGTAAGACGGAGTACACAATATGCAAAAGAATAAAGTATAGGGAAAAATATACAAGAGGAGATATGAGGATGTGTTTACCTTATTTCCAGCCTCCATTAGATTATCCACATCGGCATAACTCCGGACAACGAGCTTTGACAAATCCTCAACATAAGGTCCAAGAGTTGGATGTTCTCTAACCCTCAGATTTCCAGAATTACTTGGATTCAAAAGGTCACGAACTTTTTCATTATATATCTAAGTTCTACATGAGACTTAAATGTTATTTTCATACTACCTCTATAACTAACGGTCACTTCAAATCGAAGCGATGGATCGGTGTTGGATTCGATGCGAGAAAAAAGCTTGTAAAATAGAGTCAGACACCACGTAAAAAAAAGGGTTTCACCTCCTCACACGCTCTTGGTATGATGCCCTTTTCATCTCCATACCCCATCATGGTATAACTCTAACATGCAACACGTTAACATCACAAAAACAAAATCCCCAATTCGAGGAATGTAACAAAAAACTCAAACCTTTCCACTCCCTGTCTGCCCATACGCAAACAAACACACATTATACCCTTCAAACGCATGATCCAAGATATCTCCCCGGACAGTCTGATACACCTTTTCCTGTCCCGCAAATCCCTCATCCACTTCCCCAAAACTCCAAAACACATCATCAAACGTGAACGCCTTGACATCGATTTCTATTGACGTACGTTGACCAGGTGCCGAGGAGACTGGTGGTAGTGTGGCAATGGTGAGTGGTCGTGTGATGGAGATTTGGGGGCCGGTGGATTTGAGGATGCATTGGCGTTACGGGATTTTCTTTTGGAGAAAAGGGACGGATGCGGACGTAGACCTGCGGTAGGTTTTTTTAAGTGGGCGTGGGATGACGCATGGCTATACCTTGACGGAAGACATTACAGTCGTATATTGGGTGGTTGGTTACTGAATGATTGGCGTAAGGTGTCAGAAGCCGGGCATGCACCGTCTCGTCAACTCTGCATGCAGGTAATGAGGCAGGAAACTAAAAGTAGAGCTCCAACAGTAATTTGACTGGTCTCAGAAGGAGTCTGGGTATCAGTGGGAAAGTGAGAGTATTGAACAATAAGAGGATGAAAAAGTTAGGAGCAATATCGACGATGATGTGTAAAGTAGCAGCGATGATGAGGATGAAGAGATGGCGACGCCGGATGGGAGGTTGGAGGCGGATTGACAGATCGATCGTGACGGATGAGTTGTGGACAGATGAGCCCTGGTGTGTTTTTGTAAACCGACAACCCTACACTTCCACGAAAATACATTTTCGTGACTGTTACCATTCCATCCATTAACTAAGTACGACTTGAACTTTTATAGCAACCCGCCATTTATTTATCTGGACATCACATTCACACCCGCCATTCCTCTCCCTCTCCATCGCAATCTCCTCAATAGCAACAGCATTGGCCCCACCAGAAGCATCCACAAGCGTCCTAAAATACCCCCCTCAATCCTCAACAAATTCGCCGGTGTATCAAACTCCACCAACCTCCCATCCTCCATCACCACAACTCGATCAAAATCCGATATCGTATTCAATCGATGCGCAATCGAAATCACCGTCACCCCTTCAAAATACCGTTGAATCAACGACTGAACCTGCGCGTCCGTCACTGGATCTAACGACGAGGACGCTTCGTCTAGAAAAAGAATCTTGGGCTTTACAAACAACACTCGAGCTAATATCATCAACTGTCGTTCTCCTACAGACATATTGTCCCCGTTATCTTCAACAGGGTCATCCAACTTCTCCTTCTTGGCCGCCACAAAGTCTCGAAGACCAACCGTATCCAACGCGTCCCAAAGTTGTCCATCATCGTATTGTCCATCAGGGTCAAGGTTCGTCCTTATCGTCCCACTGAAAAGCACAGGATCTTGAGGAATGATCTGCAGACCCCTCCGTAACGTCTTGAGCCCAATCTTTGTAATATCCTTCCCGTCCACTACAATCGATCCAGACGTCGGCTCAACAAGTCGGAAAAGCGTAGCAAGGAGCGACGACTTTCCACTCCCAGATCTTCCAACAATCCCAATCTTCTCACCAGGTTGAATCGTAAACGTCACATTCTTGATCACAGGTTCCGCCATCGACGCGTACTTGACTTCAAGCTCCTTCACCTCAATCCTTCCCTCTGTAGGCCACGCGTCAGGCTTTGGATCCATCGAAAGCTGTCGGTCAGCCTCTTTAGGTAGATTCTTCTGATACTCCAACAGCCGTTCAACTGAAACCAACTCAGCCTCAAGCTCAGCATCAATGTTGAAGAGTTCAGCAATCTTCTCACTCAGACCACTCCCAGATTCCACCGCGAGACCAATAAATGACGCCGAGAAGCCAGGTGAGAGAACACCAAAGAGCGTCACGAAAAGGATGAGGAGGCAGGCGAAAAACTGTGCGATTCAAATGTCAATACAAGAGTCGGGGTTTTGAGGTATGAGATACTGACATTGACGCGAACTGCAAGCCATCCACTCACGGATCTTTGTGCCATTTCGGGGGTGTTGGAACGATCTAGCAGTTTGTGGAGAACTTCAATCATACGTTTCTCGGCCTATCAAGAATTAAAAACATACTTTAGTTCACCATCTGTACGAGGCTTGAAAAGACGTTTCGAGCTCCTATAAGAGGTGTATGGCGGTGCTGCCACACCACGTTTTCGTAAAAAAAATAACATGGCGGAACTTCCGCAACCCATAACCTCCATTTCCCCTCCTAACACACAAACACACAACACACACAAACAGAAAAAACAGCACTCACATGAAAAGCCCTCAAACACGCCACCCCCGCCAAACATTCCGAGATATGCGCATTCAACGGTGACCTCTCGACCGCCAAAATCCGCTTCAACTCTCTCATACTCCTCCGATACAATTTCAAAAACACCAAATTCGCCAAAAGAATCACCACAAGAAGAATCAACACAAAAGGTGTACTGTAAATCAACGCAGCGAGGGACGCGAAAAACGTCATGGAACTGATCATCAACGTCATCATGATGTTCCAGAGTCCTTCGTCTACTCCTTCGAGATCACCGGACATGCGGTTCAGGATTCGACCGATCGGCTGTGGGAGAATTAGGGTTGGTGTGTGGGGGAAGGTGGGGAAGGGTTACCTGAGAATCGTAGAAGGACATGGGGGCGCGAACGAGACCGGATAATGCGCCATCGTGGAGACGGATGGCGGCGCGTAACCCAGAAAAGGCGGAAACGAGAATGACGGCAACTGAGAAAAGGTGGGGAATAAGTTGGAGTCAACGAAATAAACCAGTATAATGCGCGGGTGCGAGGGGTTCATCGGAAGAAAACGAAAGAGAACGAGAAGAAAAAAAAAGGGAAAGGAAGACACTGGAATGATAAAAGTGAACGGCGGAAAAGGCGGTAGAATATAAAGTCATATCAAACAGAAAGAAACCGCGACGAACAAAAACAGAACCTGATAAGCCGTTAAAAGAAAAAGGAAAATAGTGACCCCTTATTCCAAAATAAAAACAAAAAAATAAAAAAAAAGAGAGAGATAAAATTGGACCTCCAAAGCATCCACTTTTGAAAAAAAAATATTAAAAAACCTACCCGTCAACAAACACGCCCCAATCGACAAAAGCCCATACACAACACCATACTGCACTCCCGTCAACTCAAACCTCCTCTCCTCCGTCCACCAAGTCAACCACAACTGATGCACCAACAACAACCCCGTCCCAACCACCCCCAACACCACCTCACCCAACTCAACGTCGCCCCCCAGCCAACCTCACATACTCCTTCAACACCTTAAACCCAGATCCTTTCCGTCGTTCGCTTGCAATGAGATGCTTGGAAATGCTTTCCGCGTCGTTGCCTGTCTTGATGGATGCTGCGTCGGCGAGGGTTTGGAGCGTCGGCGCGCGGAGAGGGGTGAAGGGGGTCGGAGGGGAACGTGGGGGGAGACCTAGGAGAGGGGATTTGGGGATGGTCGTGGAGGCGCCGTCATCTTCATCCTGTTATTGAAAATGTAAGTGGTGTCTTTATCTGTGTCTTGTCAAAATTTAGAGGTGCGCGCGGGGGAACGGGGGTTTCGAGCGCGAGTTTTTTTTGTATGGAAACGCTTAAGGGGTGTGTCGTCTTAGGCGATATGATGGGCGAGCGGGAGAGCGGGAATAGAGGGGAAAAGAGCGGGAGGGCGAGAATAGAGGAAAAGAGCGGGATTACAATAAACAATACCTTATACCCTTCAATGACCCCCTTTAAAAACCCATCTGGTTTCTCTATCAACTCCTCAAACGTCCCATCCTCAGCAACCCTCCCATCCACCAACACCAAAATCCGATCCACCCTCGTCACACATACACCTGATGCGTGACAAGCACCCTCGTCTTCCCCTTCAACACACCCACAACACACTCCTCAAAACCCCCCGTCCAACACAAGCATCCAAAGCCGAAAGCGGGTCATCCATCAAATACACATCCGCATCACAATACACAGCTCGAGCAAGTGCAATCCTCGCCTTTTGACCACCGGACAGCGTGATCCCACGTTCACCGACTTGAGTGTCGAGTCCGAAATCCATGTGGAGAGGTCTTGCACTAGGGAGACGCTGCGGACGGATTGGGAGAGACGGGAGGCGTCGTGGGGGAGGTTGAAGAGGATGTTTTCTTCTACTGTGCGGCTGAGGAGCCAGGGTTGTTGTTGGCAGAGGGCGACTCGGCCGCGGATGGTGACGTGGCCGGTGAGGCGGGTCATTTCGCCGAGACAGGCGGAGAGGAGGGAGGATTTGCCGGATCCTGTTTTTTTTTTTGGGGGGGGGGGGAAGGGGGCGTCATGGTTTAAAGGGTAAGAAAAATCGGGTAGGGATAATCGACGTTGAAAGATTTGAAAATAAAAAAAATGTAAGAAGGGTGGGGGGGGAGCGATAAAGAATTTGGAAAAATATACAATAAAAAAGGCAAATAAACTCTTTTTGTTCTCACCTGTAAGCCCAACGACAGCCGTCAACGTCCCCCTTTTGAACGTTAAATTCAAATTCTTAAACAAAGGTTCCACCTCCTCCGATGCCTCAAACGCCGTACTCTCTTTCTCCATCCCCCCCGTCCTCCTCGTCCCCCCGGTCCCCCCGTCCTCCTCGTCACCCCCGTCCCACCGTCCCAACAAAAGACCCCGCATCCCCCTTCCTCCTCCTCCTCACCATCCCCTCCGTCAACGCCCTCCTCGCCAACCCGGTACTCCCCGAATGCGTTTCATCATCCACATCCATCCGTTTCTCGCGCTTCACCATCGACGACGACGACGACGGAGAGGGGGGGACGTGGAGTCGCTGTCGGAGGAGGAGGAGGAGGAGTCGCGACGGGTGTGCTCCCAGCGGAACGTGGCGTTTTCGAAAACGATCACGTCGGTGTCGTCCGAGGTGAGGGGTTGAGAGGAGTCTTGGGGGGAGAGGGGGATGCGGTTGGGAGGAGGGGTTAGCGGTTGGATGTGTAGACGTGTTGTTGGAGACGGGAGAAACATTTGGACTTGGTATAAAAGAGTCTTTGGCAATGGGAACATGCGTAGTAGAGATATGCCCTACAAACGAATCTTTGACAAAGGGGGCATGTCCCACTGAAACATCTTCCTTGACATCTGCAAAAGTATCAAGTTTAATATTTTCCACCCGACCATCCTCATCATCCACGATGGATTCCATCACTCCCAGCCCCACCTCACCACCAACATGTTCCTCGCTTATCGAGGCAAGCATTGACGGTGACGGTTTTAAAGGATTCAGGTCAATGGGTGAAGCAGGGTACGGGTCCTCTGCGCCGGTTTCATCGGATTCACTGGCAGACAGGAATTCCACGAATCGTTTGTATGTTCGGAGACCGCTGACCACGCCACTGGGTATAGGGGTTAGTGTTAAGGGGGAAAGGGGGACTTACAGGATGGCGCTGGGGAGGGATTGGATGGGCATCATGAAATTATCAATGTACATGAGGGAGGGGAAGACCACGGCGGGGTCGAGCTCGCCGCCGCTGTTGTTTGCGTAGATAAGCATTGAGGCTATAAACCAATTTTTTTTAGTTTCAAGTGGAACTAGAGAGAAGAAAATAAGACGGCGAAACTCACCCACAGGAATCGTCATCTGTGGTAACTGCAAGATGATCAAAATCCCCAACAAGGCATAAATGATTCTCTTCAACACCTGCACCTGTCTCCCTCTAATCTCCTTTAATATCTCCAACCTTGATTCCTCCACCGCCTTTAATTTCACCACCTTGATCGCCATCAAAAAGTCGCGTAAAAAGCTGATGCGCTCGTCGTCGGTGCGTTGATAGTTTTTTTGGGATTTGGAGAGACCTGTCGAAAAGGGGATGAGGAGGAGCATGGAGAGGAGGAGGATGATGGCGGTTGGGACGACGGCGGATCCAATTAGGTCTATAACGAGGAGAATGGAGAGGAGGGTATAGATGGCGATGAGGATGAGTTGGGCGGATGCTAAAGGAAGGCGAGCGACGAGTCCTGTTTCCACACCAATCATGGCAACTATTTCACCCTTTCATAACAAATTAGAATAATGAAAAGCTATCCTCGTCTCATTTTTGACATACCTCGGTGTTTGATTTTGACGCAGAATTGGATAACCTCAACGCCTTTTGAAACACGGCACTCGTCAACGCTGTTTGCGCATTCTGTCTGTAATGCGTGATAAGCTGCGTTCTCAATGGATCCGCGATCGTCTTGATGAGGCAGAGAAAGAAAAAAAAGAAACAGAGTCCCACCCCGGATTCTGCGAATGGCACGCCATAGACTTTAGAAGGGGTCATGTTGTTTGGTTTGTCCTTGGAACGGTTTTGAACGTTGATGATGAGGGCTCGAAGCACAAATGGCATGTAGAGGGAGATGGCGGATGAGAGGATTTGGCAAAACATGGCGCCAGAGAAATAATGGAAATTGGCTTTGAGGAGGTATGGGATTGGGTTTGGGATTTTTGGAGGTTTCATGGGTGGTGTTGTTGTTGTTGTTGATGTTGGAGGTGAGGTGTTTTCAAAGGCTTCCTTTTCCTTCAGTAATGCTTTATGTTCTCCCAGTACGGGTCTAGGGCTGAAGCGACATGGGCAGCTCGATCCTGATAGCGTTGCATGGGAATGTCACTGGCCTCTAAAGGTCTTTTGAGACTTGTTCGCATCATCTTGTTGATAAAGGAAAAGGTGAAAAAGATCCATGGACTTTCGGTGCTCATGATGCCTCGACTGAGTGTGTCATTTTGTGGGTTTATGGTGGAAGATGTATCGTTGTGGATGCTGTTGTTGTTGTGTGGATTGGTGATGGTGGAGATGGAATGGATGGAAGGGATGGAGACGGATGCTGTTGGAGATGCTGATGGGGATGTTGATGGAGGAGGTGTTGAGCCAGCGATACGGATTGTTGGTGTGAGAGGATGAGCCATAGGAGGAGGAGAAGAAGAAGGGAAGGATGCTGATAGTGATGAGGTGGAGGACTAGGGTTGATATCGTCTACAGTAGCATCCCCATCCTATCAGCCTTTGCAGCCAGCAGAGTAGTGCTCATGGTATTATGTATGATGAATGATTATATAGATTATATAGCAGCTACACTACTATTAAATACTGTCGTTGTTGTCACCCATGAAACACTTTATTAAATATATATTAATAAAATGTACATTAGATACATATATACCGGTAGATATAGATTGTATGATATATTGTGCAACGTAGTGTAACCAACAACCATCATTATATAGGAATTGTCATATATATATTGAGGATATATTTTAATAATTAATTGTATATGTAAATAATAATACAATATAATTAGATATAATTATATATAGCAGAGTTTCTGTGATGAATAACTCATGGTGATTTTATTTGTTTGTTTGTGAGAAGAAAACAGGAAATTAAATGAACAAATCACTCGCTTAGCGAGCAAAAAGCTGACGGGCAACGCACCGCTGAATGGAAAAACAAATCCGACGGAAAACAAAACGGGTAGCAACCACCTCCCGCAATATGCTGTTAAAAGACACGTTGCAAACGGGTGAGAAGAGAGACAGCAGCAGGTCCTAAATAACCAAAGGAATCAAAAACAAAAGGAGTGAAGGTATTAAAGCCATGGAAAGAACAAGTGGCATCATACTTTGAACATTTAGAAGTCTCATAAAGTAAAACAGCAGCTCCAGGAGTAAAGGAGCGAAGCTGGGTAGATTGAAGAGGAGAAGTACCAGAAATGTCCACACAGGTGCCGCAGCCGCGAGACCAAGAAGGAAGCAAGACATCAGCAGGGCAGAGAGCAACACCAGAGAGGGAGGGAAAAGATAAAGATTCGGGATCAGGAGTGCAAGGGATGCCAGCAGAGCGGGCCACAGTCAAAAAACATTCATGAACCAGGTTGTGACGCATAGCCAAACCGAGGGGGCCATGGCAATGGAGGGCGTGATCACCAAGGGCATTGAGAGGGGAGCAGCAAGCCGGCATGGGGCAGAGACGTGGCGGTGGAGTAGGGCCAGAAGGAGGTGGAATGGGGAAGAAAGGAATGAGGAGACGGTAACAGGCAACAGCGCGAAATTCAGACAGAGTCATCACTTGACCAAGACCAGCAATGGGGAGGGTGAGCCAAAAGTCAGGAGCATGGGAGGTAGCAAGGCATTGAAGGAGGGCACAGTGACGGGGGGAAGCAAAGACAAAGGGGTGGCTCAAAAGTTGTTTGAACTTAGACTCATAAAACATTGTGGCTAAGAAGTGTTGAGGTTTGGGGGAGGCCACGATGTGATCTTCTCTTGACCCATCCCTCCCTACCTAGCTTCGACTAGGGGGTAGGGGAGAAGAGTAAAGGAGTTGCTCCAGCAGAGCAAGTCCACAGAGCACCTAGGGACAGGATGTACTCCTGAACCTAAGTGATGTTGTTGTTGTTTGGCGATGGTGTGGGTGAGTGATCGCGAGATTCTGCTTATTAAAGGGAGAAGGGAACGTGTTTAGTATCTTCATTATCGACTTACCTTGCTGCTAAACCAATATCAGCACCAGATCGTCTCCTGGCGATCGGGGATGGCTATAAGTCTCCATGCCATCCTACTATGGCACCTTTTGGAACATGGGCTTCTCGTTTGCCTCTCAGAGCTTAGAACAGGGTAACCTCACTCATTGCCTGCCGTTAGCGCCTGATCATCGGGTCGGAGAGCACCAGAGGTGGAATATAGCTGACCAAGCCTTGACTAAAGGACACTGTGAATGAGGAGGGATTCCATCACAGCCTTCTGTCTCAAACGGCCGGATTGCAGCTTCACCAGGTGGTAAGGGGGCAGAGGGGTCGACTGTCATCCAACTAAGAGTGAAGGGGAGATCACGCCGCGAGGCCACGCGCGTGGTGATAGAGGATGGGGATCAACTCAATATCAACTACTTAATTCAACAAGGTACAAATTAAATCAAGAAATCTCTCATATTAAAGTAATACACAAAATACAAATAAATAATAGACACAACATATGCACAGACACATAAACGGCACATATGCGCGCCACCTCCTTCAATAAAAACCCTATAAACGTGGGGAAAAACTATATATAAAAAACCCAAAGGGAAAAGAAGGGAGGATTCAATATGACGCGTAAATATACGCGTCGACGCGGGATATAACGGAACTCAACGGACTTAGACGGAATGTCCTTATGAGCCATAGGCCATGTGAATAATGTAATTCTTCACATTCTCCCGTTTTTAAGAAAAGACTTACGTAAGAAAAGTCTAACTTAGTTGTCAGAAGTATAAGAACTATCTGTAAATATATCAGAGCTTGCATTATCGGCAAGTCTATAAGGCCAAGTATTGGCAAGAGTTATATAATTGTTACCGTCTAGCATCTCTATAGCTAGGGTACTTCAAAGTTATTATCAGGATAATCATCATAAGATTATTATCTATATCAGGTTCCGACTGAGGAACTTCATTATCAATAGGATTCTGGTCATCAGAATCTATGGTACAGCCTGCCGTAAAGAACGTTTTGCCTTGCGCTTACGTTTCTTTATGGGGCTAGGAGGGGTATCATCAAGGATACCTTCATTTTCATCCTCACTACGATAACCATCATTATCTTCAGGCATCGTGTAGGATATGGGCTTAGGCGCAAGTCTCTTGCGGCCAGCATTCTTTTCATATACTACTCTGAGAGCATATGCTGTGGGCTGTGTTTTAGCAACACGGTCCCAGTAATCTTTAACTATGGATGGGGGTAAGGCTTCTTCATCCATGAGAAGGTTATGCGCGGTTCCATGACCGAGCCATTTAACATAATACTTATACTTGTTGTTATGAGAATCATAAGTATGATAATCTCCAGAATTCGCTCTACTCACCAAAGTTACCTTGTGTTACACAATGTCCGAACATAGTCGGACATTATGTGCATAAGGTATCGGTGAGTTGAGAAAATGAAGGACAACTTCTTCATTTTCTCCAACTCAACTGCACACCCGGTGCAGTTAAGTTGCCTTGTTTCTCGCTTCTTCGACGTTCGATGGACGACCCACCACCACCACCCCCACCACTTGACGCTCACCTCACCACCTGGGATGGTGTGCTTGTGAGCGTCCTTTCCTACACCGCCCTTAAGAATGTTGCAACGGCAATTGGAATGCCTCGTCCCTGGCCAAAAGGCCTTTTGGCTATGCGACCCCGCATCATGACCGCCCTCTCGGCTATTGCCCTCGTCCCGCGGTGGATCCAGTCACTAACCTCACAGCATTTGCCGGTAATATCGCTAATCCAGTATTGGCTCCCGGGGGGGGGTCGCTGATAACCCGTTGAATGTGAACAACCCCCTTCCTCTGATAAATCCTCATCCTCCCAATGTGATTAATCCCGAGAATGGGGACCCGGATCCCCTCGTTCTCGCCCGGAAGGAGTTGGCTGATGCTGAAGCGATTATTCGCGCTCATCAAGACCGTATCGCTTCCTTGGAACTGGAATCCCGTTCTCGCCTCCCCCGCGTACTCCCACCGTTCCCCCTGCTTCTGTTATCGACATCGTCAGTTTATCCGCGATACGGATATCTTCTCGGAGGATCCTTATGTCCCGGTACGTATCATACCTTTATTTGTAAATCCCTTTGATTATATTTCCCATTTCCTTTTTTCATGGCTCTTGAGGCCATCTGGGATTTGCATCGTCATTTCCTCTCTAGGCTGGTTATCCCCAGCCTCTCTCAAGTTCGCCATATGGCGTACTTCCCGCCCCTGGCACCCCCCGCCAGTTTCTGGCACACCCCGCCAGCGTTTCTCAGCACATGCGGTGCTTGGATACCCGCCGCCACCACCTACCGCCTCATGATTGCTCCGCCGCTTCCACTCTTCCCTCTTAAACCGAGGTCTTCCCTTCAAGGTTGTTTTTTCTTACAACCTTCTTTTATAGCACGTTGCTATCTATGCCCAGGCTTTGCGGACTTTCCGTTCCGAGGCTGCCGAATTCCTTCGTTCGAATGAACGGGACCCTCCTCCCTTCTGGATTCGTTCGCGTGACGCTTTCTATGGTCGTCTTTCCATTCTCCACGACATTGGGGTGGACTGTCGTTGCCTCACCCCAGCCCAATCTTCGGCGTGGAAGACCTCCTTAACCGCTCCCACTTCCGCCTTGCCGACGGGGAGTTTCTTCCACTCCGCAATGAACTCTCTGCCATTATCAATATCCTAGGCTGGCGCTTGCCCAACGCTGACGCTTCCCTCTTGGCTGCCGCTATCTTGAACGAGTCTCGCCAACTTGGCAACGCTGTGAAGATCACTCACTCCCGCCGCCTCGCCCAGACACCTTACGAGCGCCCCGCCCCTGGTTCTTCCTCGGATTCCGTCCGGCTCCGGCGCACACCTCCAAGGCCCCAATGGCTTCCCTCCCCAAACCACCCACCGACCAGAATGTTTGCGGCCATTGCAAAAAACGTGGCCACTATGGTCGGGATTGTTCTAACCGCTGTTCGAAGCCGAGTGCCACTAGTGCGGTTTGTGCTCGGCTCCACTGCTCTATTTAGTTGTCTCGCCCACTTTCTTTTCCCTTGTTTGTGTTTAACATTGGATATTAATACATTTGTATTCCACCTTACTTTATTCATAAATTTATTCTTTGTCCAGCCCCCAACACCAGTGTCGTGGTGTCGCTATGACGGTACGCCTACCCCGTCACCGTCACGTTCGTCGCCAGATAGAATGAGGGTCTAAGTTGCTACCCTTTGGGGAACCGTGACATGACCGTGCCCAATTTACGACCCTTATACGGTTACGGACCGTGGTTGGACCGTGACGGGCCCGACAAAGGCCCAAGTCGGGACCAACATGTGACCAATGTGGGACCTACATGGGGCCAAGGCGGGACCTACATGGGACCAAGGCGGGACATATTTGGGACCAAGGCGGGACCTACTTTGGACCAAGTTGGCTCAATCATAAGACAATTGAAGGGCCAATATGGGACCAAAGTACGGGACCAAAATAGTACCCAATAAAAACAAATGGTATAAGACCTACAGGTCTATGTATATTTTTTTAATGTAAACAACATAGAAAGAACGTGACGGGATTTAAAAAAAAAAGGACTAATACAACAAACGGGCAGGGTTAGGAATTTTATTTCGAAAAAAACAGAAAGTTGAAGGAAGAAACAAACATCGTAAACGTATAGCATATTATCAAAAATAACAGAGTTTAAAAAAATTCGACTAAAGTTCACCATGACAAAGTGACAGGAAGGGAACATCCTTGCGCATGACGGAGCAACAGACCCGAACGGGGTACGCGCAAATGAATAAGGTGGCTTTGATCTAAATACCGTAGAAGAAAGCGTTAGTACACACAGTTGAAGAAAGCGTTAGTATATCTTCCAAATGACCAAGAAAATTATGAAAATAAAGGAAATGTACAAACCAAAGTTTCGCCGTGACGGAGCGAACTAACCGAACGGCCACTTAGAAGAAAGCGTTAGTATCTTAATCTTAATAACGTAGAAGAAGGACCAAGATAAATAAAGGATACAACAAAGGAGACTTACCAACCGATGTTTCGCCGTGACGGAGCGACCAAACCAAACGAGTATGACACAAACGATTATCTCGGTCTTAATCTACATACCGTGGAGGAAAACGTTAGTATTTTCAAGAGGATGACCAAGATAAAAAAGTAGGAAAGAAAAAATAAACACTTACAAACCGATGTTTCTTTATGACAGAGTGACCAAATCGAACTCCAAACGGAACAGAATAATAGAAAGGAGCAACGCGGTCTTGAACTAAATAGGGTAGAAGAAAACGTTAGTATATTTAAAGACGGAGGAAAGTATCGAGAGATGAAAACTTACAAACAAATATTTCGCCGTGACGGAGCGATCAAACCGAACGAGTATCATGCAAACGTTTACCACGGCCTTGATCTTACCTTGATCTTTGTAACGCAGAAGAAAGCGTTAGTATATTTTGAAAAATGAACGAGATAGCAAAGTATACAAAAAAGGAAACTTACCAACCGATGTTTCGTCATGACGGTGTGACCGAACCATACAAGCGTCGCGCCAACGAATAACACGGTAATGATCTTAACAACGCATAAGATAACGTTAGTATATCAGACAAAATGGCCAAGATAAAAAAGCATCAAAAAAGGAAAACTCACATAGCGATGTTTCGTCATGACGGAGTCACCGAGCCCAAAGGGAATCGCGCCAGCGAATAACAAAGTCTTGATCTTAATAACGCAGAAGAAAGCGTTAGTATATCTGACAAAATGACCGAGAAAAAAAAAGATACAAAAAAAAGAAAACTCACAAACCGATGTTTCGTTATGACGAAGAGACCGAACCAAACGGGAATCGCGCAAAGAATACCACGGTCATAATCTTAACAACGCAGAAGAAAGCGTTAGTATATCTGACAGAATGACCGAGATAATAAAAGTATCAAAAAAGAAAAACTCACAAACCGATGTTTCGTCATGACGAAGAGACCGAACCAAACGGGAATCGCGCCAACGAGTGACAAGGTCACGATCTTCATAACGCAGAAGGAAGAGTTAGTATATCGGACAAAATGACCGAGAAAAAAAAGGATACAAAAAAAAGAAAACTCACAAACCGATGTTTCGTCATGACGAAGAGACCGAACCAAACGGGAATCGCGCAAAGAATACCACGGTCATGAATCTTAACAACGCAGAAGAAAGCGTTAGTATATCTGACAGAATGACCGAGATAATAAAAGTTTAAAAAAAGAAAAACTCACAAAGCGATGTTTCCGTCATGACGGAGTCACCGAGCCCAAAGGGAATCGCGCCAGCGAATAACAAAGTCTTGATCTTAAACAACGCAGAAGAAAGCGTTAGTATGACCGAGATAATAAAAGTATCAAAAAAGAAAAACTCACAAACCGATGTTTCGTCATGACGAAGAGACCGAACCAAACGGGAATCGCGCCAACGAGTTGACAAGGTCACGATCTTCATAACGCAGAAGGAAGAGTTAGTATATCGGACAAAATGACCGAGAAAAAAAAGGAATACAAAAAAAAGAAAACTCACAAACCGATGTTTCGTCATGACGAAGAGACCGAACCAAACGGGAATCGCGCAAAGAATACCACGGTCATGATCTTAACAACGCAGAAGAAAGCGTTAGTATATCTGACAGAATGACCGAGATAATAAAAGTTTAAAAAAAGAAAAACTCACAAAGCGATGTTTCGTCATGACGGAGTCACCGAGCCCAAAGGGAATCGCGCCAGCGAATAACAAAGTCTTGATCTTAACAACGCAGAAGAAAGCGTTAGTATGACCGAGATAATAAAAGTATCAAAAAAGAAAAACTCACAAACCGATGTTTCGTCATGACGGAGTCACCGAACCAAACGGGAATCGCGCAAAGAAATAACACGGTCATGATTTTAACAACGCAGAAGAACGTCTTAATAGTGCAGAAGAAACCGTTATTTATCTAGATAACGTAGAATAAAGCGTTAGTATAAATTTCAAAATGACCGAGATAATGAAGTAGAAAAAAAAGGGGTTGTATCAAAAAATGAACACTTACAAACCGATGTTTCGCTATGACGGAGTGACCGAATCGAACGCTGAACGGAACGGAATTAGCGAAGGAAATAACGCGGTCTTGATCTAAATAGCGTAGAAGAATTAGGTTAGTATATAGTACAAAATGACCAATACAACGGCGTTAGCTTGTCAATTATAAAGCAGCAGAAAGCGGTAGGAAATGTTATACAATAACAAAGATAAAAGCATATGAGATAATAACATCTTATTAACCTAAGTTCAACCATGACCGGATGACGGAACGGAATGGGTCGTATTGCAAACAAACGTTGTTGGCTGACCCAGCGATGGAACGGAACGGCTGACGGAACGGCTGACGGAACGGCTGACGAACGGCTGACGGAGCGATGGAACGGAACGGCTGACGGAGCGATGGAACGGAACGGCTGACGGAGCGATGGAACGGAACGGGGCGTATCACAAACGAACGATGTAGGCTTGATCTTTATAACACAGATTAAAGCGTTAGCATATTTTTTTGAAACAGACGTACTTAAGATGCTTGACGATGTTGCATAGACAAAGCCAAACAACAAGGCAGATGAACAACAACAAGGCAGATGAACGAGAGATTCAGATTCTGTTCACCGATGAAGTCAGTGTAAGAACAAGTGTCGTTGGTAAAGAGAGGGGGAATGGAATGAACTGTTAACAACGAAGGTTGATAAATAGCAACGCACAGACCTTATGAAGAAG